>JADRCH010000150.1:4001328-4377859 GCA_019843965.1 Rhynchomys soricoides | reverse complement strand
AGAAGAAGAAGAAGAAGAAGAAGAAGAAGAAGAAGAAGAAGAAGAAGGAGAACTGCAAAGTCCTTTTGGGCAATTTTTCTTTTGAAGAATATATTTTATTCTATTTTAAATTAGTTTTTTATTTGAGAGCTATTTTATTAGATAATAAAACAGGTACATCAGCTTGTTTCTTGAGTTCATATGCTTGGAATATCTATTTTCATCACTTTACTCTGAGGTGAGATCTATCTTTGATGCTAAAAGGTGTTTTGTTTTTTTTTCTTTTGGTAAAAAGGAATGGATTATATATTTAATGACTTCTGTTAGTTTGTGTCTTTTTACAGACAACTGAAATCACTGATGTTCAAAGTTATCAGTGAGTAGTGATGTTGACTTCTATTGTTTTATTGCTTTGGTGCAATCCGTTTGCCCTTCTTTGCTGCTCTGATATTATTTGATTTCTGTCTTTTTGTTTATGGTGTCAAGCTTATTTTCAAAACTCTTAATATTTTTGACTCCAATTTTTATAATAGTTTCAAATACATATATTTACATCATTTGCTTTTCTTTCACATCTACCTCTGGACATATTATTCTTTTACCCATATCGAAATCATATGCATGTCAATTTATCTCAGCTCTCTGTTAATTGTATACAATAATTAATGTAGGCAAATGTGACATGCTTTTTCTTCTGTTTTCATTTTTTGAGATAGGTTCACAAGCATCTCAGGCTGGGGAATACATTCTATAGCAAAGGATGACCTTGAAATCCTAATTCCTGAGATGAGAAGAGTATTCTACCATGCCTTATCTTATACAGTGCTGGGGATCCAGAACTTCATGAAAGCCATGTAAACAGTCCATGAAGTATGTTAAACTTCAAGCTCTATTGTATATATTCTCTAAGTAGGGGAGATAATCAGAAAAAAAAAGATTCAATGTATAAACAAAAAATTATTAAAGTTTATTCAAAATAAGAGACTGATTAAAAACATTAGGTATACACGAAATAATGAAGTTTTATAAGAATAGTGACACAAAAAACAATGGTTTGATCTTTGCTCACGTGTCCTTTCTATACCTCCTGGGAAAAGAAGTCTAAGGGAGTTTTTCACAATTTCAACCATTCATAGATTATGAATTATGAGCATTTCTATATTTAGCATAAAATATGACATAATTGTTCAGCTCTGATAACAAATTTTTCATTTCAATATTCACTTTTTCTTTCTTTCATCAGTGTTGCAGTTGTGAATGATCTTTGGTAAAAGAACTGTGAAAAGGTATTAGATTTATTTCTCACAGACACAGAACTCCCCAGGGGCAGGGGGAAACATTAATTTAAATGCCACTGCCATCAATAAACTTTTATATTGTTAAGGCACAGACATGTTGAGGTTATTTCCTCTAGTCATAATCCTTTTTCCTGACACAGAGAGTCTGTGACTAGAGACGAGTAGTCAGACTGAAGAGCTATTGATGGGATACAGGGTACCTAATCTGACAGAGTGAGAAGACTGAAGTGTTGGGCAAATTCAAAGTTTCTCCTTCTGAAACATTGGCCGAATAAAAGATAGATGCCAGACATATGCAAGGAAGAATGTTTAACAGCTTGGTATTTCAGACATAGGAGATGGCTCAGTAGTTAAAAAGTTTGCCATGAAAGTATTGGGACTTCAGGATCCCCACAATATACTTAAATTCTCAGTGGATATGGTAGCTTCCTGAAATCCCAGAACTTGGAGAAAGCTAGCCAACCAGAATAGCCATATAAGAGATCTCTGGGATCAATTGAAAGACTTTTATTCAATGAATAACTTTCACAGTCATTAAGGAAGAGTCTAGACACTGGCATTGTGCCCTCATTTACATAAAGATCACAAAGATAACTAACAAAATCAAAATTTAAAATTTTTATATTTGAGAGCTGGGGAAACAGCAGTATGCCAGTGTGGTGACTTGAAATTAGATCCCTAAAACACATACAAAGCTGTATGTGGTAACTTGCAAGTATCTCTAAGTCCAGTTTCTCTATGGGAAATAGAGACAGAGAAATCATCAGGGGCTTTCAAGACAGTTTGCTTGTTGTACAGAGGGAAAACATCAAATAACAATGTCTCAAAGAAATTTCAAGCAAATAATAAACATTTCAAATATATACCAATGTATCATATCATGTACACACACACACACACACGTGCGCACACACACCCCAAAGGAAAGAGAGATTTTTAAAAGTATATAGTTTTCATTTTATATTTTATATGTATGAATATCTTACCTACATGCACCCATGTTTTGCCTGCATATATGTTTGTGGCCTATATGTTTGCCTGGTACCTGAAAAGATCAAAAGCAAGCTTCAAACCCCCTAGAAGTGGAGGTACAAGTGGTTATGATATGCAATATACTTGCTAAAATTTTAAATCTAGGTCTCTGCAAGACCAACAAATGCTGCTAACGTTTGAGTCTTCCTTTCCATGAAAAGTATGTCATTTTTATCTCCTAGAAGGAATAGGTGTCAACAAATCGGAAATGATTACCTCTTTGGGTAAAAATAAACATCAAAGCTGCTGATTAATTTAAATCTGATGATAATTTTGAATAAGCACACCCTAGAATGTTGTAGGGAGGGATCGGTAATATTTTTATAGCTACAATGGAATAGAATATGTAGCTAATATATCTTTTCTATGTCTGAGTCATAATTGTGCTATCAATAAAGCACAGTGAAAAAGAATTTGTGGTAAATGTTTGGTTGTTCAGAACATGATTCTAGACTGGTTGAATCCAGTTTTAACAAACTTATTATTATAGAAATACTTATCTGTAACTGATAAGTATCTGTAACTGATTTGTATTTAATGATAAACCACTACCTAAACATTTCTGTTCTATCTTCCTTGTGTAAGAACTGAGAATGTGTGACTTCTAGGTCAGAACTCACAGGAAGATGGGCTTCCAAACCTAGCTTATTTACTCTGTGAAAGCATTTAATTTTGATCTCACACAGCTTCAGTAGATTTATCTGTAAAATGGATAACCTGTAAGTTCAAAACTGCAAGCAGATGTTTAACTTGTTTTCTTTGGACTTTGGAAAAGAAACTAATGTATTGGAAAAATAAAAATTAAACAATCAAATATGTTCTGCTGATTGTCTACTTTGATCAACCCCTCTGAAAGCAATCATACAAAGGAAGTGACGTCATTCCCTGATGATATATTTGTAGCATATCTGTTCATTCTAGGCATAATGAAAGTGTCTTATTTGTTTAAAATATTGATAAGACATATTTATAATATGAAGCTTATAAAATACTTATGCGAATTTACCTTTAAATAATGTGCTTGTGGGTCATATTTACAAACATTTGAACACTTTGCAACTTACTCCAATGATTCCAGAAAAGTGATGAAGATCTTTATAGAAAAGTGATAAATGTTTTTTGATAACTCAGTGATTTTATTACAAAATTATGGATAAATATTTATTTTTGAACAATTTTCTACTGTTTTTATGCTACATATTGTCTTTGCTATTGTGGTTCCACCTCTGTAGAATCACTAGGAGAAAATGACTGGGCATCCTGTGAGAGACTATCCAGGCCAGATTAGTATCTGGGCATGCCCATGAAGGATCACACTGATTAGGTTAACTGGGTTGGGTGGACTTACCCTGGTGTCACCATTCCATGAGAAGAGTTCTAATTTGAAAAAAAAAATAAATAGGGAGGGAGAAAACTGAACAGGAATATTCATTGTGTTAATTTTTCCTGGGCATAATTCTTAGAAAAGGGACTCACTTGCCATGATCAACTTAAGAAGGATTGTAGCGCATGTGAGGACTGTATAATTCAACAGAATTTTATGCTTGTTCATCATTTACCATATCATAGAGAAATGTTGCTGAAAGATTAAAAATAAGTATGAGAGAAACAGTATTTATTCCTATGAATTTCTGAACTACTAGCATCTTGGGGTGCTGTCATGTGATGTTAAAAAATTCTCCCTCCCATACATTCTGTGGCTGCTTTTCAAGGAGCTATTCTGTCATTACCCAATATGTAATACTTTGATATCATCCATGCTTTCCCAAGATCATACCCACTTACTTTTCTTACATTGACTCATAGCATTACATAGCACGAAAACGCTGAAGAAAACCTTTACCGAAACCTTGTCTTCTGAAATCTTCTAAAACAGAGATGCAAATAGCTAACAACTGTTTGAGCAAGGTTGTAAAACTGAGGGTTGTTTTTTACAGATGAGCATTGTTAGTTCTGCTACTCCTCATGACATGAAATCATGATGGGCAATAAACTTTCTGGGAATTAGACAGATTCAGGATGGGGCATTGACCTTTGTGGAAAACTTTCTTCATTCATGTACAAACAATGCTCTTTCTTCAGAACCGAAACAGAGCTCACAAATGATTCTGTCATTGGAGAATACTTTATACAATCCCTCAGAATCTTACTAGAAAGATGGTGTGTTACAATAAGATGAAGAACTTGAATCTTAGAGTCTTATCTCCACAGTCCAACACACTGATTTTTTAAGAAGAATTTTACTTTTAGCTGTTAAGACTGTATATGTTTCAAATCAAGAATGCAACTGAAAAAATGAAATAGTAAACAATTTCCTTTATTATAGTTTTGGAAGGCAATAAACGTTTGATACGAAGTATCATTTATGTTAAATTACAACATTAGATGTAACATTCTAACCCATTTTAGTTTTACTGATGTTAGTTATTACAGGGTTCCATTCAAGTCCAAGTCGAGGGATTAGAAGTATTACCAGTTAGGATAATTGAAGGTGGTCTTTACAATAGGCTACTGAGCAGCATTGACCCTTATTTTCAATATGCATGATGAAAAATATCAATCAGAAAAGGAAAACGATTGTGTCAGTATCTCACATGGGCTGCATACCTTCAACAAACTTAGTGCTCATGGGGTGAAAGGGGTTTACATGAAAGCGTGCTTGTACTTCAAAATATCAGTTAGTAAATTTTAGATATTTTGTGTATATGAATATTGAGAGTATAGTTGGACAGCTGTGTGTCATAAAAGTGAACTTTACATTTGTTTTTCTAGTCATATATTTTATCTATTTATTATCATAGTAAAAGCAAGGAAAAATAGTAATAAAAGTAAATAAATAATGGATTCTTAGCAGATAATGTGTACCCTGAACTAAACTGACGGATCTAGATGTATTAACATACTTATTGATCATGATAAATCTATGAAATAAAATCTATGATGATCCTTAATTAGAATTAACTGTCTGTGCACCTATATATTAAAATAACCTAATAATAATGCCCTGAAGGTTGCCCTTGAATGTTGCAGGCATTAATGGGGCTGAACTGACGGAAGTGAGGAAGCCTGTATTGCTGATTGAAATGTGGACAGAGAAGTGTGGTTTCAGAAGGAATGGGGGCTCTATTGACCACTTGATTAAAGCCACTATGTTATGTTTTAGTAAAGAATCTGCTACATTCTAGCTGTATCTGAAAATTTTTGAGTGAGACTGAATTTCAAATGTATGGACAAATTTATGGAGAATATTTTAAGACAGGATAATATGCAGGATGTGGCATGGTTATTATTCAATGTATTTACCAAGGTTTACATGGAGAAGGAGTAGAGTGGTAAGATGAAAACTGTATAATTTTGCAAAGATGGGAATTTAAACCTGGTCATCATTGAACACAGACCAGTGCACACACAAAACAGCTGTTAATATGACAGCGATCAGTCCTATTAAAGAAAAAATCAGTCATTTGCACTGAATAAAGAGGAACAGTGCCTTCATGCACTGTGAGCAGCAAGTATAGAAAGTACAAGTTTCATGAGTCTAGAGAGCATGAAATGAGAGTAGTGACTTCCGAGTTTCCCTAGGAAAAACTGCTACCATGTTTTATCATGAGGTCACACTGAGACTGTAGCAGCTGTTTTCCAAGGTAGGCAGCTAGGTACATCTTGATTGGTCATCAAACTAGATAGCATCTACAACATGGTCCTTGTTCTTCAGTTCCACATCTTGTAAGAATTAGATCATGGAGGCTGGTACAAAATTTTTTCAGAAAGCGCTGAGGTCTAGCAATATACACGACTGTCATATTCCTAATATCAATCAAGCTTTTAGGTTAATTGTATGTGAAGCTGTGAAGGGACACTTAAGTAAGTGGCAAGATCCTGACATATTGGAGAAGGAATAAATGTGGGAAACTCACTAAGAAACATTCTAGGCACAAAATAGGTCAGGCTAAGAGAGAATGCATGCAGTATAGGCGACAAAAGATGGAGGGACTAGACTACCCAAGCATGATGGGGCCCACACAACACCATCATAAAGCCAATGTATGGGAGCATCATGCTTTGTTGTCTGCTGTCCTATGTTAGTTTCAGTGTTGCTTGTTTATGATCTCTCCTTCTGTGCCTTCATTCACTCCCTTCAAAATGTAGATGCTTATTCTATGCCACCGTGTACTGCAAGTATGTAACTTCTTTTTTCATTTAGGGCTTTCAGTTAATGGATTGTTTTGAGTCTCAGAAAAGACTGGAGTTTAGATATTGGAACAGTGCTGAGATTTAAGATTGACACATTGGAGTTGGATTGGATGACTTTGCATTCATTATAAGGTAGGTAAAAATATTTCACTTGTCAAACCTTTTTCGTAAAATTTCATTCAGAAAATTCCATGTGTGTTTCTTTTCCTCAATGTGAGCCAATAAAGCTATAAATTTTTTTGTTATCCCTTGAACCTGTAATGTTAAAATATTTTAAACTATTTATTTCAATTAAACATTATAGTAGTTGTAATAACTTCAAATGAGTAAATAAGTGTTAATTCTCTGAAAACTTAACTAATTAGAATTCTGAAGTAATTTTTCTATGACACCTATATAAAATTTTAAAAGCCATTTCTACTACGTGCTAATTTTTATTGGAACTTTACTAAAATGATATACTCATTTAGTTGAGAATCATGTAATGTTTCTTTAAGTCATATAGTATTTTCACAATATTTTTTATATCCTAATTAATTTAGTCAATCAAATGCCATTTAGTGCTGTCACTGTTGTTTGTTTTGTTTGTTTAGATTTTTTTCCTAAAGCTTCTCATCAAAAAACCAATGATCTCAAGTGTAGGAGCTTGTGTTAATGAATGTTTCTATAAGAAGCTTTTCCATCTCTACTGTGGCTAATAACTGATTTCTGTGGGCCTCTAAAAGAGTAAAGAACCTTCATTTTCCAAGGCTCATCAATAATCCACATACCATACATATATACTATAATATATACATTTGTTCATTATATTTTATATTTTAAAATATAAAAATTTTATATTTCATATTTTTAAAATTTATATTTTAATTTTAAAAATATTACATTTTGTTTGTTCTCTACTTTAAAACATATCCTCCATTTGAATGAAATGTACTTAGAATCTCTTTGACTAATTGACAATTAGATTTTCAAATGGTTTCACTACTATTAATCATAACTTTAAGAAACTTCCCCCTCAAATCATTATGCTATTCTCAATCTACACTGTGCTCATTATTTATAAAACTATTTAGTTGACTTGCATTTTCATCTTCGTTTAAAAATTTGTTTGTGGTCCAACTACTTTTCTTTGTGTTTTGGTCTAAAGATTACTTTCCTTCTTGTCAATTAGTTTTTATTTTTATTTTTTTGATACTTTATTTACATTGTAAAAGGTTTTCTCATTCCAGGTCTCTCCTTTGGAAACCCCCTATCCCCTCCACTCTCCCCCTGCCTCCATGAGGGTGCTCCCCTACCCAACCACCTACTCTCTCTTCCTATCCGGGCACTTTCCTACACTGGGGCATCTAACACCCTCTAGCCCAAGGGCCTCTCCTCCCATAAAGGCACTTAGCAATATACCATCTCACACTGACTCCATATAACCATAAATTTTAAATACATAGAACCATGTTATCATGAAAACCATATCCAAGTTAGTTAATGGTTTGATGAAAAACAGCACTAACCAGTGAACTTTATCTTTTTTCCCCACCTTCACTTCATATTGAGCAACCCAAAATTTTCTTACATGATGACTTACAGAGAGCAGATTGTCTTCTAGGGAATGTCCAGGCTGAGAATGCTCTGGAACTCAGCTTTCAGGAGGTTATTCCCAGAGATACTCATCTCAATCGTCCTCTATCAAAGTATTCTATGAGCAAAGCTATCCTTCTGCTGTTCTGTCCATCTGTCTATCTCTATCTGTGCTGCTATCATTGTCTTTAGCTCTCTTTTCTTCCTTATATGTTTTGTCACATAACCAGGAAGAGTAAGCAAAGGCTTTCTGAATTTGTCTTTAATGTCCTATCATGAACCATTGTTATATTTTTTTCCAGTGTGACGACATTGCCTGGAAATTATAAAATGAGAATAAAGTCGTTCCTGAAGTGTCTAAAATATTTCTGAGTGCTTTGCACTGCAAAAACTTGACTCAATAAGGCATTCAGCAGCAACCAATTTTGTAGATCTTGAGAGTTCATCCTGCATCTTCATTTAACTTGCCAAAACATCGATATCCATAAGAGTTTGCCTGAAGCAACTAGCACATTCTGGACTTAAGGAATAATTACAGAGGATGTTTAACTTTTAACTCAATTCCGGAGTTTAACTGTCATTTATGTGATTACTTGAAGTGACATTCCTGAACAGTGAGCTCTCAGGATCATTAAAATTTAATTTTCTTTAGGGATAGAATACAGGGGATTATTCACTTTATTACAGCTGACCCTTACACTTGGACAATTTTCCAGTTTAATTTGGCTAGTGCAGTACATAATTCATGTGGCCCTGGTTATTATGCACTTTTATTCTGACAAATGCTACTTGAAATGTCTCTATGAGCGGTTCTTACTTCCTAAGCACCATCCTGGACAGGAAAAGAAGAGGAAGAAAAGTAAAAATGGGTAGTTTTTTTTTTTTTTAGTAAAAAACTGACCCAACTTGAGACCCATTCCATGAGAGGGAGACCAACCTTGAAACTATTAATGATATCCTGCTATACTTGCAGACAGAAACCTAACATAACTGTCATAGAGAGATTTCACCCAATAATTGATGAAAACGGATACAGAGACCCTTAGTGTAAAATTAAGTGGAACTTGGGAAATACTGTGAAAGAAAAGAAGGAAGGATTGAAGGAGTCAGAGGGGGACAAGAACACCAAAAGAAAAGCTACAGAATCAACATATTTGGGCCTATAGAGGCTCATTGAGATTGAACTGCCAACCAGAGAGTATGCATGAGATGGGCTTATGCCATCTGAACATATGTAAGGTTTGTTCAGCTGGGTCTTCATGTGGGACTCCTAAAGCAGGAGCAGTGGCTGTCTCTGATTACATTGCCTGCCTTTAGATCTCTTTCCCTTTACTGGGTTACCTTGTCTAACCTCAATAGAAGAAGATTCACCTAGTCTTACTATAATTTGATATGCCAAGGCTGGTTAATATCCATGATAGGAGGGGTGGATGGAGAGAGGGAAGATGAAAGGAAGAGTCTGGGAGGGGAAGCTGTAATCGGTATGTAAAGCAAATAAATAATTAAATTGATGATGATGATGATGATGATGATGATGATGATGGTGATGATGATGATGGTGATAATGATGATGATAATGAAAACTCAGAAAGAGAAAAAAAAACCACATTAACCATAAAACAGTTTCTCTAACTTTACCTTCATATTATTTATCTTACTTTGTTGCAAGTCTTACTTTTCGAAAACAGAATAAAACTTTAATAAGTCTTTTAATAATTGAAAAGTAACATGATTGCTAAAACTATGTTGTGTGGAACCAACCATTATTGTTCCAAATACTGGATTTAGCCACAGGTGTCTATGTAAATTAAAGCATCAATGAAAGCACATAAGAGTTAGAACTTAGCTATGAATCGAACCAGCACCATTTCCAGGCTTACTAGATATGTGTCATAGCTCACTGTTCAATCAACAGCACCATGATATTAAGCAGCACAGACAGAATTTTCATTATCTCTGAAGCTCACAGCGCTAACCTGGAATAGAGGCATATTTCCAGTAAACATGTTCAATGCTATTGTATTTGCTAATGCTTTTTTCCTTTGTGTTTATTTTTGTTAAACATAAATATTCTATTAGGTCCAATCACTGATGCCCTCTTTCTGCATGTATTTAGGGTTCTCTACTTAGAATCAGTGTCTCTCTTCTGAAACAAACAAACAAGCAAAAACTAAATAAAGCACAAACATCCCACAACAAAGCAAATAGTTTTCCTCCAAAGGCATTGGCTGTCTATATCTCTTCACTGAAAGGTAGAGTGTATTATTAATTTTTCTTCTGTCCACATTGACATATAGATTGGCAAGGTCTGTGAGGTTCTTATGCAGACACCTATATGGATGAAAGTTAATGTGCCCAGCTCTCCTGTCCTGTCCAAAAGAAACTATCATGCTGCAGGATATTCCCTGAACCTCAAGTATAGAGACTGTGTTATAATTTTTCCATCTGGGAATGAGCATTTCAAGAACACTTAATCTCTCTGTTTTGACCAGTTGTGGATCTCTCTACTAGTTTCTGTCTTATGCAAAAAAGAAGTGTCTTTGATAAGGTATGAGAGTTGTGCTTCTCTATGGTTCTATCCATTTCTCTGGAAAGGTAAGGATTTCCTTTTTGTTTACACATGAACAGAACTGGATAGTAATAGTTTTAGTCTCCCTGCATCCTCACCAACATGTGTTGTTTCCTTTTGGGTAACATGAAAGTTTAGAATAGTTTTAACTTGCACTTCCTGCATTGCTAATGTTTTTCCCTTTAGCTTACTTTGTGTACTGGCTAGTTTTGTGTGTGAACTTGCCACATGCTGGATTTATCAGAGAGAAAGGAGCCTCCCTTGAGGAAATGCCTCCATAAGATCCAGCTCTAAGGCTTTTTATCAATTAGTGATCAAGGGGGAGGGCCTCTTGTGGGTGGTGCCATCCCTGGGCTGGTAATCTCGGGTTCTATAAGAAAGCAAGCTAGCTGAGCAATCCAGGGGAAGCAACCCAGTAAGTTACACCCCTCCATGGTCTCTGCATCAGCTCCTGCTTCCTGACCTGCTTGAGTTCCAGTCCTGACTTCCTTTGGTGATGAACAGCAATGTGGAAGTGTAAGCTGAATTAACCTTTTCCTCCCTAACTTGCTTTTCGTTCATGATGTTTGTGCAGGAATCGAAACCCTGACTAAGACAGTTTCTTTCTTACCACTGAACCTACTGTTTGTAGAAGGGCCACCTAATCTAGTCTGTTGAGGTGACCCTCTGGCAACATTGCAAAATACAATGAAATAGCAAGTTGAAGACTGATCATAGTCTAAGGAAATGTTTAAAATAAGGATAAATTCAGAAGCAGAATCTTTTTCAGGTAGGTTGAGGATGAGTTGTAAAGGTTTAAGCAAAGGAGGTCAAGAGTATTAAGATAAGACACCAATGGTACAGTAATAGAAGAGAGACTGGGGCCCAGTGGTTGAAATCTTACAACTGAACTGTAACACTATGATCTGCATGACATTTGCAAATCTACACAAGTAGCTTTCTATGTCCACAGTGTCAATGCACCCAGTTTGTTTATTTGCACTGTATGAAACCTGTTAGGTTATAGTTCATTGGCTCTGAAACTCAGCTTTTCACATTGTACATGATATGGATTATGTAGAAAAGAAGGCAATTCTTCCATGTCCAGTGATAAAGGATACATAACTCCAAAGTCTAAAACCTGAAACTTCTGGACATACTGACATGACATTGCTGCAGAAATTCTATACCTGACTTCATATGACTGCTTGCAATTAAAATGCTTGTGAGCAGAGCTATTACACAGCATTACCTTAAGGTTAGAGGTCCAAGGCACAGATGGATTTCATGTTTTAACTTAGATCTGTCCCATCATTATCAAGATATCTTTTTAGCTAGATCCACATATTCCAATAAAATAAATCTGAATTGTGGACCACTCTGGTACCAAGTATTTCAGAACAGGAATATTTAACTTTTGCCTAATATTGAAATACCTAATATAAATTAAAATTCTTAAAGTATGCAAATTCTAGATGGAGTTGATTGCCTTATTTGCCCTGGCACAGAAGATAATAATAGTTAATGTAACAAAAATAAATGTAGAAAAAGGGTGTTATTAATTTGAGAGGTGGGAAGAACAGGGAAGGAACTGGATGTAGAAGGGTTGGGTATGATGAATAAGAATTTTACTTATGTCCAAAATTCTCAAAAATAAACAATAAAAACATATTTTTTGGAGGTTTCGTTTTTGGGCTTTTGTTCTCCTGTTTGTTTGTTTTGCCTCATTCTTATTTGATTTGTTTTATTTTATTTTATCACTATTCTTTATATGCCTGTTTGTTTTCTAATAAGAGACAGGAATAGTGTAGTTTTAGATGGGAGAAGGAATAGGGAGAATTATAGAGTAACTGGGGAAGGAAAACCATAGTCAGAATATACTGTATTTTAAAAAGCTATTTTAATAAAAGGAAAACAATACAGAGATGTTTTTAAAGCAAATGAAGAAAAATATCAATGCATGTATGATTATATTTGATGCATTTTCCATCATAAATCAGAAAGTGAATATAATAAGCAGAATTGTTACAGTACTTTCTACTCTAAATGACATCTCAGTCTTTGGAAATATATTTTATACAATGAAAACATATGATAGAATACACTTTCTCTCCTTTGAACAAATTTAATTTTTCACAATTTTTAAATTGATTAAACTTATGAAAAACAAATTTTCAATTGTGACTCTCCTGATGAATACATTTTAATAATACTGAACAATGGTTTCATTTTTCCTCTTTTTTTCTTTTGAATCTTCTTTCTTTATATTTCTTTTTCCTGTGAAATGAAAAATGTAAAATGTAAGTTGAATGCCCCAATTACCATCTGAAAGACTCAAAAACCATATGATTAGGAATGGCTCATCCCTTAGCATTTCCTTTCTTAGCAGAGAATTTTGCATATGGCCTAGGAGAAAAAAAATAGGTAGTGCTCCATCTCTTTATGTGAAAGAGAGAAAGAGAACAAGAACAGCTTAGGAGCTTTGCATATTATGTTCATCGTGATGTGAGGAGCCCTAATTTCTAATATGAAGTCACTTACTGATTAACAGTGTGAGTTTGAATACAATTTTCTTACTTTCTGGAGGTGGTTAATTCCTTGAACTGTCAAATGAACAGCTAAGAACACATGCTTCCTCCATTCTCTGAATAATGCATTCCCAAGACTGAAATGAAAGATCCCAGCCCCTAAAGCTCAAAGACTTTTTGCTTTAGAATTCCAGAGCTTTCAACTAGCAGAGTAGTGTTTTTATACGGCACAGATATAGGAATGAAGCCTGGGAAAGGATCCATCTGTAAAGACTGTTTAAAGTTATTAAGGCTGTGAGCACATAATGAACCAAGCTTGTCCAGAAAAAAAGGGAAAAAAAAAGGAAGAAAAAAAAAAAAAAAGGAGCAATTTACACTGTGTGGTGCAGAATTCTGGCAGAATAATCAGCTTCTTTGTTTCTGGTATCTAATAAAGCAGAGGGGACTGAGAATTTAAGTAAATAAAGCTGAAATTAAGTGAATGCCTGACCAGAGGCAGAGGGAGATTAACAGTCCCTTTCCATTGATATTTAATTTACTGAGATAGTCTTTCCTTTAGGTAACTTTCTGATGCTGCTTGACAGCTTGGCTTAGTCTACCGTGAGCCAAAGCAGTTCTGAAAATAACCACATGTATGCCACAGCATCTCATCAAGGTTTTGCCAACATTTTCTGAGTGACGTGGGAAAAGATACAGCCCCCTGGGCATGTTGTGAACCTAAAGATAAGAACATCCTTGACTTCAAAGTTCAAGCTGTGTGGATGACTCAGCCTGTTCCTGTCACTCTTTGCCAATAATTCAGCTATTTTATCACATTTGCATTTTGCTTCATGAAGATATATAAGTTGGAAAAAAAGAGCCTTTTCTAAGGTTACAAACCTAACATCAAAATAACCTTCAATACCAGATATGTTGAAAGAAAACATTGCTTTCTATCCCTCCTACGCCTGGTCTTAGGCTCAACTGCACCAAGGAAAATGGAAAGAAAATGGTGCTGGAAGAAAATGAAGCAAAGTTCATGGCTTCTTGCATATTTTCAGGAATATTTTATATCACTTATAGCATATATTTCTTCCTTGAAAGGTGCTGTTGACCTACCTGAATATCCTTTATAACTAATAAGCTGATAGATCCTCCCCAACCCCAGTCAAACCTGAGACTATTCTCTCCTGGATCTACTCATTCATTGTATGCAGGAAAAGTTGAATTTAGCCAAAGGAGCCTATCAGAACTTAGAGGGCTTGCTGATCTGGGAGGCTGTCAAGGTGATTCCATGCCAACTTGGACCTGCCTTCAGTGGAAGCCTCCAGTCTTTGCCAAATGTTGTTCTTGTTTTGTGACAGAGATGAAAGTCACAGTTGGATTTAAAGGAAGCCATCTATTTTCTTTTTTTCCTGTTTCAATTCAACGAAACTCTGTTTCCATGACTGAAAGCATTATAAGTAAACAGGTGTTCACTTGTCCCCATTGTGACTTAAAACTTGATGGACCACAGAAGGGAGTTGATTGATTTTTTAAAAAGAAAGGTTATTGTAATATATAATGGTGTGTAGGTACAATCATTCTATGCTCATCTTCTATTCTTTTTCTCCTGTTATTGCATTCACTACATTTCTATGCAACTCAGAGAACGGATGGTACACATAAAAATGTATAATTGGCATATTTTGAGATTTAGACAAGCTCTACTTATGAAAGAAATATGTAGGGCAAGTAAGTTTGTACTGATTACAAGCCATGTATTTTATGAATGCATAAGATTTACACTTCAAAATAGTAAGTAAAATATATATTCCCAGTGACTAATCATGAACAAAATCTAATATGTTATTATATATATATATACAATCATACAGAACCACATTTTCTTCAATAACTAATTACTTTATCCACCAAGAATTCCTTCTTTAGATAGTTAGCATATTATACACTAGTTTTTAAAACTGTGATAGCAAACTAAGTGTTCATGCTACCAAGTTTACAACAGCATAGCACAATGACTTGGGAATGTATTCATTGGAGACACATTTCCTTTACTATTAAATTTAGGTGTCAACAATGCTGTAGTAAAGGCAAGCTTCAGAGCATTGGTTGTGTATGTTTCATCTTTGTACAGTATAGAAAATGTCTTGAATAATCTTAGATATTATACATTTAGGAACAGATTCTTTATTACTGTGTTAATATATAGTATGCATATTTTATATAGATAAATAAATAGTTATTAGTATTCAGTTTTGTCATTATATCATTTCCTTGGTAGTCACTCATTCTTTCTGGTAGAAAATTTAGAAATTTTTATGATAATTTTTATGATTGATTATTAATCTCAGTGCATATATTATTCAATTACAAATACAATTGCAGTTGGTTGTCCAAACACTTCACACAAAAAAGTAAAAACAGATTTTCTTTTTCTTTTTTTTTTAGTTACTTCAGTGATTAGACTTATTTGTAATAATAATAGTTTTAATATAATTATTTAAATATATCAATAATTGAATCTAATGCTCTAGGATTGAGATTTCATCATAAATTTCAGAGCAACTTTCTCATGGATCTCCTGGTTACTGAATGTCAAAAAGGTGGCTTGCATGGAAGTGTAGCCCTCAGAACCTTTTGAGTAAGACCACAGGGCATAACTAGGATCCATGCCTAATCCCACAGAAGACTGTGGGCATTTTAGGTGTTGGTATAAAATTCCAGCAGCAACAAGAAATTAATTACTTTTCAAATCCGTGCTACGTGTCATTTGCTACTGAGCTATTAGTTACTGCATGACCCACAATAGAAGGATCCTAGGACAGACACAAACGTGGTAGAAAGCAGTGTGTGAGAGAACAACCTGTGGCTATATTCTACAGTGCACTGCAAGGATCAAAGAGGTTTACATCCTTGTGTAAGGGCCATTGTTTTTCTTAAGTTTCATACTTGCTTTGTTAAATTTTATTATAGTGAGAGTATTTAATATGCAATCTATGCTCCCATTCAGTATTAAAGTGCCCAATAATCTTGTTACTGTAAGTGCTTGGGGAAGTAGAAAATGATCAATGACTAATTAACATGTTTTAGATTTCATTTAAGGTGTATGACTTTAATGCCATCGTGTGATGATTAATAATCAATGTCAGCTTGACTGGATTAAGAAATGCCAAGGAATTAGTAAGTATATGTGAGGGAATGCTTCCAGAAGTATGAAGAGATAAGGTCTACTAGAATTTAGACTCTCACATCCCATGTGCTGAGTTCTAGAATGAATAAACAGAGAGGCAGGAGATGCCCAGCTGAGCATGATGGTGTCCTCCCTGGTTGATAACTTGCTAGCATTGTTGGCTGGAGATCCTCTGAACTTGGAGCCAAAATAAAACCTTCCTTTGTTAGCTTTGTTTTTTGTAAGGAGCTTGGTCATAGCAATTAATACCCAGAGTATTAAGAGTTCACCATAATTACACCAGAGAACTTTGTACCCATTGTTGGGGCCTGGGCCAGGGCATTACAGATTTTTGGCTTCTTATTCAATAAAACAAACAACCAAACAAAATCCAAAAAGATAAAAAGAAGCCAAACAATTCACAGAGATGGTAAAGTCTCCAGCAAATTATTTAAAGCAATGTGATAGGACAGGTTAGAATATATTGCAAGAAATTAGTTGGCCAGAAATGTGAAGATTCTCCAAAGCCCTGAATATTGTTTGGGCTAAAAACGGGGAGGTAATTTTTTGATTGATAGATACGGATTATGTAGGCCTTTGCTCATTACACATTTCCTTTTTTAACATGGCTGATTTCATCATATGCACAGCCAATTATGCATATGCTTAAAATGGTAAAGAAGGTATTTTCCCTGAGAGCTGCATGACACAGTTTTGCCTTATTGTGTATGCACCCCAAATCAATTTAGGCTAGAACAGCCTTTCTTGTCTTATGCCAGGATGTAAATAGAGTGCAGCTCAATAGAATCTGTTTGATTGTCGTTAAGAGGAGGAGAAGCATATTCCTTTGTATAGCTCAAATCAGTTGTCCAGTTGAGGGTTCTATGTTACTAGCAGTGTGTGTGTGTGTGTGTGTGTGTGTGTGTGTGTGTGTGTGTGAGAAAGAGAGAGAGAGAGAGAGAGAGAGAGAGAGAGAGAGAGAGAGAGAGACAGAACAAACCAAGTAGAATCTAAGGCTACTAAACTATTCTGTATGCTTACTTGCCTTTGCTTCTCTCATGGATTTGCTAGTAGCCCCCCAAAGGAATAAGGGATGAGTAAGTTAGGTAAATGCTGGAAATTGTTTCAAAATATATACATGTGTGAAGGCATGAACTGCATTAAATTTGTTACATACATCTCATTAAAACTGAAAAGAAAGTAATCTTCCATGTTTTACAGGGAAAAAATGTGAGCCTAAGTCAGTCTGACAGTTTAACCAAAATGTCAATGTCAAGAAGCACAATTATGGACATATTAAAGATGTTGCTAGTGGAATGTATGGAGTTCTAGGCTAACCTAGACTACATAGTTTGGTTGTGCTCATGAATCCAAACAAAAAAGTCAGGGCTCAGAAATCACAGAAAGAAAAACCAACAAGTAGAACTTTGGAGCAATTGAATTTTATAAATATATTCATTGCATAATGGAAGCTTTCCAGTGTCCCTGGGAAGACAATCTACTATCTCTGTTCAACTCATTCCACTTAGTTACAACACTTTCAAATGTATTCCTAAACTCACTACAATGCTACAGAATGGATTTATGGCAAATACAGTTTCTCAAGCCCCATACTTGACAGTTTTGACTTAGAAAGACCAATATAACTGTGGATAGAAACAATCTATAGCAAGCATTCCACACTGTCCTGTGACCAAAACTCACTGCTCCACACATCATGCATATGTAGTAGATGGAGCACATTTTCCACTCTTAATGTTAGCAATGGGAATTCTAAATTGTTGGGTTCTCTCTCTCTCCTTCCCTCCCTCCCTCCCTCCCTCCCTTCCTCCCTCCTTCCTCTCCTCCTCCTCCTCCTCCTCCTCCTCCTCCTTCTTCTTTCTCTTTCTCTCTCTCTCTCTCTCTCTCTCTCTCTCTCTCTCTCTCTCTCTGTCTCTGTACTGGCTGGTTTGGCTGGTTTTGTATCAACTTGACACAAGCTGGAGTTATCACAGAGAAAGGAGTTTCAGTTGAGAAAATGCCTGCATGAGATCCAGCTGTAAGGCATTTTCTCAATTAGTGATCAAGGGGGGATGGGCCCCTTGTGGGTGGTACCATCTGTGGGATGGTAGTCTTGGGTTCTATAAGAAAGTCAGCTGAGCAAGTCAGGGGAAGCAAGCCAGTAAGGAACATCCCTCCATGGCCTCTCCATCAGCTCCTGATTCCAGACCTGCTTGAGTTCCAGTCCTAACTTCCTCTGGTGAGAACAGCAATGTGGAAGTGTAAGCTGAATAAACCCTTTCCTCCCCAACTTGCTTCTTGGTCATGATGTTTGTGCAGGAATAGAAACCCTGACTAAGACAGTGTGTGTGTGTGTGTGTGTGTGTGTGTGTGTGTGTTCTTATTTTTAAAATTATTTTTTATTTAATTAAAGTGTACTTGCATCATTTCTCCCCTCCCTCTACTTGCTTCTCTTCCTTCTGTGCCAACTCCATATCTTGCTCCCAAACTCACATACTGCATATATTCATACGTGTACATGAATCAACATATACAGGCAACCTGCAGAGTCCATTCACTTGCCTGTACATAGATGTTTTTTGGGCTGACATCTCTCTTCTGTATATCCAATCAGGAAGTTCATCCCTGGAGAACACTAATTCTATTCTCTCTTTCTGAAGTTAATTGTCTGTGGCTTTTCATCTAGGTGTGGGGCAGTGCCCCTGAGATTTCTCCCATCTACATTGGAATGTCAAAGGTTGGAACTATTCAGGTCTTGCTTAAGCAGCTATGTTGCTTAAATTTCATGAGTGTGGACTTCTTGTCATTTTAGGGAGATACAATCCCAGAAGAGCAGCTTTCCTGAGTCTCTGGCTCTTACTCCCCCACTCCCACGACCCATGGACTTTAGGTGCAATAATTGTGTTGTAGGTGTATCAGCTGGGCCTGGTCACCTCATGGTCATTTGTTCTCTGCATTTTGACTGGCTGTGGCTTCCTGTAATGGCCTCCTTATGTTGCAGAAAGATGATGTGTTGATGAAGATAGAGTTATATTTATTTAGGAAGCTTACAACCAAAGGTTCTCTGCTAAGATCCATGACCCCAGTGGCCATGTTCTATTGACTAGATTTTCAGGATTGGGCATACTTCAAAAGAATAAGTTGGCTTTTCTTTAAAAATAATCTTTTTGCCATTCCTGTAAAAGTTAGGCACTAGGAATAATAAGTATGTCTTAGCTTATTATTTCTAGGGGTGTCAAGGCCTCTCTATTTCTAAATACCTAACCTCCATTATTAGAGAGAAAGGAAGCTTATTTATACTTTATTTACTTTTCAGTTTTAGAATCTGTAATTATAGACATTTATTTTAAAATTTGAATATTAAGCAGGATTATTGAAATTAAATTTATGGATTATTTTGACATTCTAGTATTACCGTTATCTGCTAAGTACACTTTGTAAGTTTTGGAGAGATGGGTCACATTCTCAGTTTTCCATACTCATCCTTTCTCTGGGGAATTTTTTAGAAGTCTGTGCCTCACTTCTGTTATCACAGAAAACTAAATAAAAGTCCATTTCATAGGCCTAAGAACATGGAGAAAATAGCTGCATTAAACACTGAAGTCAGACTTTGTGACTTCCTGTGAAAGATTTTTTTTTTTTTTTGACAACAATAACACAACATTTCAAGGCACTAACCCAGGTATGGAAATGATTGGAGGTGCTTTTTCTCCTAAGGCTGTCCATATGTTGGGGTCGGCTTGGATCCAGTGCTGCCTAAAATTTGGGGAACTAACTAATGAGGCCTGGTGTTTCTTCCTGCTGACAATTCTATAAGCCATTATAAATCTTTCAAGTGATACAATTTCTGAAACAGATTTTGAACAATTAAACTTTACATTTGTTATGGAAGCAGATGGGAGGAAAGGTCATCACCATGACTTTCAAATGTAAAACCTTTTCTGTTATTGTACATTATTATTGCATGTAATTACTAAATGTGAGTCTTTCTGCTTTGAGTTATCTCAAACAGAAATTTAGGGGTATATGAATTATAATCGATGAGGGGAAAAGGCAAGAACAGATTGTCTTTAACAACAGGCTGGAGTGTTATCTTGGACTGTGTGAAGCCTGAGGTGCATTGACACTCTTTCTCGATCACACACCTAAAATTACCACACATACCCCTTCTGCTGTTGTAAATCCAAGTACTAGCCAGCCAGAGGCATGTGATCTGTTTCCTGATTTTGTTAGTATGAGTAACATCTCACCATCACCCATAATGTCTTTATTGAAAAAGAGTAAGCAGAGAGAGAGAGAGAGAGAGAGAGAGAGAGTCATTTTCCTCAGTCACACAAAATCTGAAATGCAGGCATACTCTTTACAAAAATGTATGAAATAAAAACATAATAATGACTGTACAAATATTAACAAAGCTAATGTTATTTTATCCTGAAATATTTAATCATGAATCCACAAATTAATAAGAGATTATATATTTTTTTAAAATTGTTTTATTATTTAGTTTATTTACATTTCAAATGTTATCCCCTGTGGGAAGCCGCCTGAGTCGCACCCACATTCGCCATTACAAGATAGCGCCTACATCCGGCCGAGGACAAGTTGTAAACAGGTTAGTGCGCATGCACCTGGTAATTTTCCACCTCAGAGTCTCAGCCTCTCTCGTGGCGGCATCTGGCCTGATGTGCGGGGAGCCAATGGGAAGCTCCACGTCCCAGGCAAGCGCTGTGACCTATATAAGGGACGGGTGTTCTATTGTTCAGGGTCTCCACTCGTGGCAAGCTTATGCTCTCCCTCTCAAGATGCATTAAAGCTTTACTGCAGAAGGATCCTATGTGTGCTGCGTCGTTCTTGCTGGCGAGACCGTAGCGCGGGACATCTGGTGCCGAAACCCGGGAAACTTTGTCATCATCAAGCACCTTTGGAGACCCCCTGGAAACAGGGAGGATTCAGAACTGCAGGGAGGTAGGTTCGGATAGGCATGTTGACCCTGGGTCTTGATTTGGGATTGCCCCCTTTTTGGTCTAACGCTGTTGAAGCTTTGCTAATTGTGTTAAGTGCCCTCATTTTGGTTTTACTGTCTTTGTATTGCGGCGAACAAGGTGAGGCCTGTGTAGATGCTGTAAAGGAGGGGCAAATCACCCCTGAAAGGGTCCAGGACACCATGTCAGAATCCGAACAGAGTGAGAGGATGGGTACCCAAAATCTTAGCAAAGGAAATGGACCTCCTGGTAAGTCTAAGGACGAGGGAGAGATTAAAGACAAAATGGGAAACTGTCCCCCCGACAAGGCTGTGGGCAGAAAAACGATTCTCATACCCAAGAAAAAAGCAAAAAGAAAGGGGGAGAGCCTCTACCCAGTTCAAGACCTTGAGGCTCTTCAATTGGAAACTTCAGACACTGACCCCCTCAGCTCTAGTGAGGAGTCAGAGCTAGAAGAGGAAGCGGCATGGTATGAGGAAGATTGGCCGCCCTGTAATGGGCAGATGAAGCGGCCGCCTTCTTTGGCCCCTACGCGGACCATGCCTTCCGCTCCTCCCCCTTATGAGATGTGCCCCAACTCCTTTTCTTTTCTCTCTGACAAGGTTAGGAGAAAGGTACAAGCCGCTTTTCCAGTTTTCGAGGTAGATGGTGGAGGGCGAGTTCATGCCCCTGTAGAGTACAGCCAAATTAAAGACCTGGCTGAAGCGGTCCGAAAGTATGGGGTAAATGCTAATTTTACTATAGTAATGTTAGAGAGATTTGCCAGGGCGTCCATGACTCCCGCCGATTGGCAGATGCTGGCCAAGGCTGCGCTCCCTACAATGGGCCAATATATGGAGTGGAAGGCTTTATGGCATGAAGCTGCACAAGCTCAAGCCAGAGCCAATGCTACGGCACCGACCCCTGGACAGAGAGATTGGACCTTTGATATGTTAACTGGCCAAGGTCCTTTTGCAGCGGATCAGACTGCTTTTCCATGGGGTGCATATGTGCAAGTTTCTAATACGGCCATCAAGGCCTGGAAGGCACTCCCCAAAAAGGGGAAGCCTCTGGACAACTTACTAAGATCATTCAAGGTCCCCAAGAACCCTTTTCAGACTTTGTGGCCAGAATGACTGAGACTGCGGGGCGCATCTTCGGCGACCCCGACCAAGCGGCACCCCTTGTTGAACAGCTCATTTTTGAGCAAGCCACACAGGAGTGCCGCGCCGCCATAGCGCCAAGGAAAAGTAAGGGGCTACAGGATTGGCTTCGAACTTGTAGGGAGCTTGGGGGACCCCTTACTAATGCGGGGCTGGCGGCTGCTATCATCCAGTCTCAAAAATACCCCAATAAGGGGACAGACAAAAGGGCTTGCTTCCGGTGCGGCCGACTAGGTCACTTAAAAAAAGATTGCAAGGCTCCTACCGATGAGGCTGGAGCCCCGTCTCGACCACACGGTGTCCTTTGCCCCCCGCTGCAATAAAGGTTACCATAAGGCTAGTCAATGTCGCTCTGTCAGAGATATCAAGGGGCGACTCCTCCCTCCATTAGAAGAACAACCACAGAGGATGCCAAAAAATGAGGTGCTGGGCCCTCGTTCCCAGGGCCCCCAGAAATATGGGAACAGGACAGACAGTGGCCAAGAGAGGAGAGACGAGCCTGGGTAGACCTGTGCGCCACCTCCGACTTCATATTGATGCCTCAGATGGGTGTCCAACCGGTTCCCGTGATGCCAATTGAATCCTTATCACCTGGAACTGTGGGTCTTATAATTGGCAGAGGATCCATGACCTTAAAGGGCCTACATGTTCATCCGGGTATAGCAGATTGTCAATATGCCCTTGAGATCCAAGTCCTGTGTTCTTGCCCCGGAGGGGTTTTTTCCATCACAAAGGGAGATCGGATAGCTCAGCTACTGCTCCTCCCGGACATTGCTGGGCCTTCAAGACCCAGGCAGGCGAAAATGGGCTCCTCTGGCACGGACTCCGCCTACTTGGTTCTCTCACTAAATGAGAGGCCTAAACTAAAATTATGGGTTGAGGGAAAATTGTTTGAAGGCATCATGGACACAGGCGCGGATAAAAGCATTATTTCTTCCCATTGGTGGCCAAAGTCGTGGCCTGTAACTGAGTCATCACACTCCTTGCAGGACCTTGGCTATCAGGCCAGCCCTGCTATTAGCTCTGTTGCTTTGTCTTGGAAAACGGCTGAGGGACAAAAGGGATGTTTTACCCCTTACGTGCTCCCACTTCCACTTAACCTTTGGGGGCGAGATGTCATGCAAGACATGAGGGTTGTGTTATCTAATGAACATATTTATTCCCCTCAGGCTAGACGTATTATGGGCAAAATGGGATATGTAGAAGGAAGGGGTTTAGGGCCTATGGGCCATGGTAGAACTGAACCCATTCAATCCACTAGTAACCCTGACAGACAGGGCCTGGGTTTTTCCTAGGCGCCATTGAGGCAGCACGACCCATCCCGTGGAAAATGGAGGACCCGGTTTGGGTTCCTCAATGGCCTTTGTCCTCTGAAAAACTGGAGGCTGCTACTCAAATAGTACAGGAGCAGTTAAGGTTGGGACATCTAGAGCCTTCTACTTCCCCCTGGAATACCCCGATATTTGTAATCAAGAAAAGGTCGGGCAAATGGAGGCTGCTCCATGACCTAAGAGCCATCAATGAGCAGATGGATTCCTTTGGCCCAGTACAGAGGGGTCTTCCAGTCCTTTCCGCCTTACCCAAAGGTTGGAGCCTAGTTATTATAGATATTAAAGATTGCTTTTTTTCTATTCCCTTATATCCTTTAGATAAACCCCGTTTTGCATTTACGCTCCCTTCGGTTAATCATGTGGAGCCTGATAAGAGGTTTCAATGGAAGGTTTTGCCTCAAGGCATGGCAAATAGCCCCACCATCTGTCAGTTATATGTTCAAGAAGCTTTGAGACCTTTGAGGCGACAATTTCTTTCCCTGATTTTGATTCACTATACGGATGACGTCCTTCTGTGCCATAAAGATTTGACAGTTTTGCAAAGGGCCTATCCTTTATTACAGTCCCTCTTGTCACGCTGGGGTCTACAGATCGCCGCTGACAAAGTTCAGATTTCTGATACGGGACATTTTTTGGGGTCAATTATCCTCCCTGATAAGATTGTCCCACAAAAGGTAGAGATAAGAAGGGACCACTTAAGGACCCTTAATGACTTTCAAAAATTATTAGGAGATATTAACTGGCTCAGGCCTTTTTTAAAGATTCCCTCCACAGTCCTGAAGCCACTGTTTGACATCCTTGAGGGTGACAGCCACCTGACCTCTCCAAGGTCCCTCAATTCTCCAGCAAAACAGGCCTTGCAGCTAGTAGAGCAGGCCATACAGGAAGCCCAACTGACACGCCTTGATGATACATTGCCTTTTTCCTTGTGCCTTTTTAAGACAAAGGGATTGCCTACTGCCGTGCTGTGGCAAAATGGCCCACTCTTATGGATCCACCCTAATGCTTCACCAGGAAAAATCATTGACTGGTATCCCAATGCCGTGGCACGATTTGCCTTGCGGGGACTTAAGGCCTCCCTCACTCACTTTGGGAGACATCTAGAAGTGCTAATAGTCCCGTACACTTTGCCTCAGGTCCAGACCCTGACAGCTGCCTCCAATGAATGGGCCATATTGATAACCTCATTTCCGGGACAGATAGACAATCATTATCCCCGGCACCCTATTTTGCAGTTTGCCTTATCCCAAGCTGTGGTTTTCCCTCGCGTGACATCCCCTGTGCCCTTATCAAATGGCTTGGTAGTTTATACTGATGGCTCCAAGACGGGGATCGGAGCCTATGTGATTGGCACTCAGGTTGTCTCAAAAGAGTATAATGAAACCTCCCCCCAGGTTGTTGAATGTTTGGTGGTTCTGGACGTATTACAGAACTTTTCTGATCCTGTAAATATTGTTTCTGATTCTAGTTATGTAGTCAATGCAGTTAATCACCTTGAGCTTGCTGGAATTATTAAGCCATCCAGTAAAGTGGCTTCCATCTTTCATAAAATCCAAACTTGCTTGTTAGCCAGGCGGCACCCGTTTTATATAACTCATATACGGGCACACTCAGGTCTCCCTGGCCCTATGGCACAGGGGAATGACCTGGCTGACAAAGCTACAAAAATGATTGCAGTTGCCATGTCTTCCAATTTGGAAACCGCCAAGACCTTCCACGAGCAGTTTCATGTGACGGCTGAGACACTACACCGTCGATTTTCCCTGACTAGAAAAGAGGCTAGAGAAATAGTTACCCAATGTCACAATTGATGTCAATTTTTACCTATACCTCATGTGGGGATCAACCCAAGAGGCATCAGACCGTTACAGGTCTGGCAAATGGATGTTACCCATGTCACCTCTTTTGGGAAACTCCAGTATTTACATGTTTCCATTGATACTTGCTCTGGTGCTTTGCACGCCACTCCCCTATCGGGAGAGAAGACTTCCCATGTAATTCAGCACTGTCTCGAGGCCTGGAGTGCCTGGGGCAAACCCAGAGTCCTTAAAACAGACAATGGGCCGGCCTACACTTCTCAAAAATTCAAGCAGTTCTGCCATCAGATGGATGTAACCCACTTGACTGGCCTGCCCTATAACCCTCAAGGGCAAAGCATCATGGAACGTGCCCACCGCACCTTAAAGTCTTACTTAATAAAACAAAATGGGGGAATGATGAAGGACCTCCCTTCAGTGCCAAGGACTATGATTTCTATGGCACTATTTACTTTAAATTTTCTAAACCTAGATGAACAGGGACAAACAGCGGCCGAGCATCACTGCTCAGAGCCAGATAGACCAAGAGAAATGGTAAAATGGAAAGATGTGTTATCTAATGAATGGAAAGGACCGGATCCTATTCTTATAAGATACAGGGGAGCTGTATGTGTTTTTCCACAGAAAGAAGAGAACCCCTTTTGGATCCCTGAAAGGCTCACCAGGAGGGTGATAAAACAAAGAAATGAGGTGGAATGCCCAGCAGAACCAAAGGGTCCGACTGCCCTGCCTGATCCTGCTGATGATGGCGAGCACCCCGATGGCTCGAGAAGAACTGCGTTGGGGAATTATGTCCACCTTCCCACTGCCGATGCCGGTGATGCATGATGCACAGTATATGTTACAGAATTGGACCCTTAAATTTGATGAAACCCTGCGGGAACTGCGGACAGCAATTATTCAGATCAACTCCACCCGTCTTGACCTGTCCTTCACAGAGGGCCTCTCTTCATGGATTTCCTCGGCAATTTCTTATTTCAAGGAATGGGTGGGGGTGGGATTGTTTGGAGCAGCACTCTGCTGTGGGTTGGTGTTGCTCCTATGGCTCATCTGCAAACTCAGGGCCCAGACTAAAAGAGACAAGGTGGTCATTGCGCAAGCGCTTGTTGCCTTAGAACAAGGAGCCCCGGCTGGTGTTTGGCTGTCCATGCTTAAACAATAGCGGTAGGTCGCCAGCCAGACAGTTCTTGCACACCCGCGAGTCTAGTCTCATTGCACTGGGTAGAGTGTTTGGTCTGAGCAGCTCTTGAGGGATGTCGAGCAAAGCATCGCACAAGGCGGTCATCATTGTGGGCCACCTTGGGAGATATGTCATCTACATGAGGGTTGAGTGCCCTAGTTTCCCTCCCTCTAAAAAACGGCACTGGGCGGGTCAGGAAGACCTCGGGAGCGCATGAGCTTAGGGGTCGTCTCCTGTACAAGGCCCAACCTTTTGGTCAGGGGATTTGACCTCTGTCTCCGCCCTCTTAAGAGTGTCCTACTTTGCTTACAGAAATAAAAAGGGGGAGATGTGGGAAGCCGCCTGAGTCGTACCTACATTGGCCATTACAAGATAGCGCCTACATCCGGCCGAGGACAAGTTGTAAACAGGCTAGTGCGCATGCACCTGGTAATTTTCCACCTCAGAGTCTCAGCCTCTCTCGTGGCGGCATCTGGCCTGATGTGCGGGGAGCCAATGGGAAGCTCCACGTCCCAGGCAAGTGCTGTGACCTATATAAGGGACGGGTGTTCTATTGTTCAGGGTCTCCACTCGTGGCAAGCTTATGCTCTCCCTCTCAAGATGCATTAAAGCTTTACTGCAGAAGGATCCTATGTGTGCCGCGTCGTTCTTGCTGGCGAGACCATAGCACGGGACAATCCCCCTTCCCAGTTTCCTCTCCAAAGAGTCCCCCATCTCACCTCCTCCCCTTTCCTCCACGAGGGTGCTCCCCCACCCACCTGCTCACTCCTGCCCCACCACCCTAGCATTCTCTTATACTGGGACATCAAGTCTACACAGGACCAAGGGCCTTCCCTCCCTTTGATGCCATACAAGGCCATTCTCTGCTACATATGCAGCTGGAGCCATGGGTCCCTCCATGTGTACTCTTTGGTTGGTAGTTTAGTCGCTGGGAGCTCTGGGGGGTTTGGTTGGTTGATATTGTTGTTCTTCCTATGGGGTTGCACACCCCTTCATCTTCTTCAGTCCTTCCCCTAACTCCTCCATTGGGGTCCCCCTGCTTATTCTGATGCTTGGCTGCCAGCATCCCCATCTGTATTGGTAGGGCTCCGGCCAATCCTCTCTGGAGACAGCTATATCAGACTCCTGTCAGCAAGCACTTCTGGGCATCAGCAATAGTGTCTGGGTTTGGTGGCTTCATATGGGATGGACCACCATGTGGGGCAGTCTCTGGATGACCTTTCTTTCAGCCTCTGCTCACTCTTTGTTCCTGTATTTCCTTTACACAGGAGCAATTCTGGATTAAAATTTTGAGAAGACTGGGTGGCCCCACCCCTCAACCAGTGGCCATGCCTAACCTCTCCATATAGTCTTTACAGTTTCTCTCTTCCCTTTGTTGGGTATTTCAGCTAATGTCATCCTCGTTGGGTCCTGGGAGCCTCTTGCTTTATTGGCGTCTGGGACTTTCTGTTGGCTACTCTTGTTCCCCATCCCCATTGCTACACACCCCTGTACAATTTCCTGACCTTCTGTACTTCTCCCCTGTTTCCTCCCACATCTGATACTGCTCCCATTTTTTAGCCATAACCTAGCAGAATATGCAATTAAATCTACAGTTTGAACATTAAAAATCTTAACTCTAATTTCTTTCCATGTATTTATTCATTCCATACCTAAGATCAAATGCCTAGTACACACAAAACAAGGTGGACATAACTGCATGTGTCTGTAACCCAGAATTGAGAGGGGGAGCTTGGCCTATCTTGGGAGCTCATTGGCCAGTTATCTTAGCTGAGATAGTAAACTAACTGAAAGTTAACTTCATAAATTGGGACCTATAACATGCACTGAGGTCGAAAAATCATTGATAGCAGAATATACCATGGGGTAGATAAACAGAATTATGTTCTCATGGGGCTGTTACATTTTTAAAACGGGCCACATCAAGTGTGAAGCATCAGATATGATATGTGGTTAAACTGCAATGTCTTTGCAGACAGCTCAAATTCACCTTTTATTCTATAGCAATAGTACAGCGAGTTCTCCCCTTCTTCGTATTGTGGTACATTTGTCAAAAGTAATTAAGCATTGTTTACAGATTGTTAACAACTGTATTCTTAATTTGATTTTGCTGTTGCTCTTCTTGTTTTGCACTAAACATCTGTTTTCTGTTGCAGGAACCTATCTAGGACATCAAATTGCATTGACTTATAATGCCCTCTTAGTTTCCTCTGAACTGACAAGGTCTCTCTTAGGTCTTGACACTTTTGAGGGACACTGGGTTGGCATTTTGCAGAAAGTCTGTTATCTGTGAGTAGTTTGGTGTCTTTCTCATATTTGGACTGAGATTTTGGATTCTGGAATGGAAGAACACAAAGGTTAAAGTGAATTTTCATTACATAGTATTAAAAGCCTCTGCAAAACGATGCTAAAACCCAACTCCCACTGACTAGTAACTCCTGTCTCCCCACCTTGCTGGGTGACTGCTTACCATGTGTCCTGTAGAACACCCACTCCATTTTTCACCGTGTATCTTTTAGAAGGAATTGAAGATGCGTTGCTCACTTTTTTTTTTAAAGTAAAGAGCTAAATTCAACCTCCTTGATTTTAGAATCTTTGTTATGTTCTTTATTATATTCTTCATCTCATTTATTGATTTATTTAATAAGTTATATTTTGTGTTTGTATTTTGATGTATCCTGGTATGATATCATTACTGATTTATCTATTGGTCACTCTCACAACCTCTTACATATTATCATGCATTTCATATTTTGTATTAGTTGTAGTTTCTGCCTTATTTTGTTTTTGAGAGCTCCTTTACTTCCAGGCCCTCAGGGTGCCCTAGCACATCTTATTTATTTCCTTTCTTCTCTCTATCGTTAGTGATTTTTCCCAAGGAAGCTGGTTTCCTTTATTAGAGACTATCATTCGAATCCCAAATCTAGGCTCTGGGTATATTCATTGCCTCTGCACTGTCAATACTTAAGAACTTCGAACCATTTAGAGGTTGGAAGTGTATGTATACATTAACACATGGAAACACATTTATCTGTAATTGCTTTCCCAAGCATCCACCTGCATCTAATAAACTAACCGGAGGTCAGTAGAGTGGGTTTTGACTCTAATCCAACCCTGGCTGCTTCGGTTTTACCTTTCCATTTTGTCTAGCTCTTACTTTCTTGTCCTGAAATGACAAAACTCATTGATCGTTGATTTATCTGTTCAACCCTAGTGAAATGGTAGAGCGGTTTGGAAATGTAAACCTATGGTCAGTGAGAAACAAGTTTGCAATTAGAAGCCAGTGCTAATCAACACACATTTTAGGGTTTTAGTCTCATCATTTATACTCAGTCCTACAATGACTTAGGTCAACACCTCAATGGCTTCTGGGAAGTTGTCATCCCATGTACACTATAGTTATAGTATTTTGCATTTTCTGTGGAAACCCTCAACCCTGCACTGTGATTTATTTCTATTTTCAGTAAAAAAAAATGAAGGACATATACTATACATTTTATGGCCATCATTATGACAAAGAAATCTTTAGAACTTTAAGAATAAAAGACTTAATGAAATGGAATGCAGGCATATGTGGCGTTTCCAAGGAGGAGTCAGAAAAAGATCAGAAAAGAATCACACAGAAAATCATTAGCAAAATAACAGCTTTGAACTCGTTATACCGTGAATTACATTACGATTGTAGATGTACCTCAACTCCCATATCACTTTCCTATCGTGAAGCCTTGGGTTCAATTCCCATAACTGGGGGAAAAACAAAGGAATGTACAAATGGTGTCAATACATGTATTGAGTGGAGAGGCAAGCAGTACAGACAGAAAGATTCTGTGTTGATTATCTGTCACACAAATTGAAATCCAGGTCAAGGAAGGGTTCAAAGGAGGCAGTGTGTATATGAGTAGGAAGGATGTTTGCAGTCATAATTTAAATCATGAAAATCGCAATTCTAAATATGTATTTCTCAACAAACTTTCAAAATTCATACAGAAATGCTGACCAAGTAAAAGTGAAGAATCAAAAATTTCTAGAAGAATAGTTGTACTTTTTGAATAGTAGTTAATAAAAACGGTAGCAAAGTATGAGAAAGGAAATGCCCAGCACACACCTAAAGCAAACTACAAGTGTGAGCCTGAACTGTAGGAAAACATTTGGAATGAACATCTGTGAAAAGAAGGCGGCAGAGCTGAGAAAGGACAGAAGTGAAGCCCAGCAAGCAGCTTTGGAGGAAATATTTCCTGTCAGAGCAGTTCACATCAGCCTGAAGCAGCAGCACTTTCCCTCAGTAATCTCTTAGTTGCTAAATATACACTTACCAGAAAAGATATGACCTTGCCTGAGGTGACTCTGCAGCCAAGGTGGAATCTGAAGATGACGATGGCCAGATGTTTGAAGATTCTTGAACTCCTCACAGCCAAGCAGCTACTTGTTTTATGAAAGGGACACTCGCTATCCTGTCATCATAGCTACCACTGGATCTAATGGGTTACTGCAAAATGCCACAACCATGTTTGCAGAAACATCCTCTTCAAAAGGAATGTGAGAACTATAAAATAAGAACAGGATGAGTTTAGAACCAACTATATCAACACTTACAAGACAATATGTTGAATTTATTAATTAAAGCATATGCTAACATATTTCAAATTTGTAAATCTTATAAAATATATTTATTGATAATAATAAACTAAATATAAAATAAAATTTATCTAAAAATTCCAAATAAAAGTAAATTACATAATTATATATGTACTGGCTGGTTTTGTGTATCAACTTGACACAAGCTGGGATTATCACAGAGAAAGGAGCTTCTCTTGAGGAAATGCCTCCATGAGTTCCAGCTGTAAGGCATTTTTCCCAATTACTGATCAAGGGGGGAGGGCCCAGCCCATTGTGGGTGGTGCCATCCCTGGACTGGTAGTCCTGGGTTCTATAAGAAAGCAAGCAGAGCAAGCAAGGGGAAGCAAACCAAAAAGTAGCATCCCTCCCTGGCCAGTGCATCAGCTCCTGCTTCCAAGTTCCTGCTCTGTGTGAGTTCCAGTCCTGACTTCCTTTGTTGATGTGGAAGTGTAAACTGAGTAAACCCTTTCCTCTCCAACTTGCCTATTGGTCATGGTGTTTTGTGCAGGAATAGAACCCTGACTAAGACAATCTCCAAGTCAGAAATAACTCAAAGAAAGGTATATGAAGGAAACTAGAACATATCTAATGAAAAGATAGTATCGACATTTGTGGAAACTTTATGCTTTGTTTGTATGTTGAACCTTAAATAATATTTAACATTAATTCATTTTTACATCTAAGAAATGACTGCTAAAGATGAAGAAAATCTGAGTGGAACAGAAGCAATGAACTAGGTACATGTTTCACTGCAGTAGAAAAGAGACACTGCATCCTTGGCAGGTCTCAAGAGAGATAGCTCAGTGGCTAAGGTGCTTGCCTTGCAAGCATGAAGAGCCAAGTTCAGATACTCTGTGGACTTGTGGATGCTGAGTGGGAATGATGGCTTGCTTATATTTACAGGCTAATTAGACAGAGACAACGGATCCTCAGAGTACCATGGCTCATTAAACTAGCTTTTGGTGCACTCTGGGTTTCACTGAGAGAACCTATCAGATGAGTAAAGTGTAAGAGTAATGGAAAGTGATTCTCTGCATGTATCTCAGACTTTTACATGCACCCACATACATAAGAACCTACCGGAATATTCTAATAGGCATACATGCACATTCCACCTGTGTGGTAAACAAAGCTAAAAGCAATAGACTGTAGGTTTTGACATATGTGGTCAATAACTCAAAAAAGAGCTTCTTATATCTGCTATTGGATTTTTTATTAAGTGATCTTTCATTCTTGGAAGGAGCACCATCAGCTGAGATGGAAAAAAATTCATGAAAATTATATATGTAATATATACGTGTATATATATATATATATATATATATATATATATATATATATATATTTATGCACTTAAAAAAGAATTACATGCATTATAGGTTTTGGGGGTTGTTTTTGGGAAATAGTTAACAATATGATTCTTTATGATTTTTTTAGCCATCTATATTGTGAGTTTTGCCTACTGGCCTTCTTCTCCATTTACCTCCCTCCTTCCTCAGGAGCCCCCCTTCTCTCCTCTGACTGGATTATTGTACTCTACTAGTCTCCTCTTCATAGATCCACAACCCCCCTCTTCTGGCAATGGTTATATTTTATTTTATGTGGTTTGTAGTTGATACAGGATATGTTACCACATCTGAAGATAGGGAGCTAGAACCCTCCAATAAGAAAGAACATCTGATGTTTGTCTTCTGGGTCTAGATTACTTTGCTGAGTATCTTTTCTTGTTCCATCTGTTTATCTACAGAGCTCCTGATTTTATTCATCTTTACTGTTGAATAGTATTCCATGGTGTATATGTACCACATTTCCATTATCCATTCATAGGCTGAAGGGTGTTTATTTTGTTTCCATTCCATATATTGTGAATAGAGCAGCAATGATCATGACTGAGCAAGCATGTGTTGAGTATGATGTCAAGTCCTTTGGGCATATGACATGCAGGGGTACAGCTGGGTCTTATGGTATATTTAATTTTCACTTTCTGAGAATCCATCCCTTCTGCAGACACCAAACCCAGGCACTATTGCTGATGCTAAGAAACACTTGCTGACAGGAACCAGGTATAGCTGTCTCCTGAGAGGCTCTGCCATAGCTGATCAATACATAGGTAGATGCAAGCAGGCAAACATCCGACTGAGCGCAGGTACCCCAGTGGAGAAGTTAGGGCAAGGACGGAAGGAGCTGAAGGAGTTTGCAACCCCATAGGAAGAATAACAATATCAATCACCCAGACCCCCCAAAGCTCCCAGGGACTAACCCAGCAACCAAAGAGTATGCATGGAGGGATCCATGGCTCCAGCTGGATATGTAGGAGAGGATTGCCTTATCTGGCATCACTGGGAGGGGAGCCCCTTGGTCCAGTGGAGGCTCGATGCCCCAGTGTAGAGGAATGCTAGGACACTGAGGGGGAGAGGGTGGGCAGGTGGGGGAGCAACCACGTACAAGCAGGGGAGAGGGATGGGATGGAGGTTGTGGAGGGGAAACTGGGAAGGGGGATAATATTTGAAATATAAAAAAAGAAAATAATCAATTTTAAAAAATAAAAAATAATAATAATAAAAAGAGAATCCTCTACACTGATTTCCACAGTGGGTGCAATCCCATCAACAGTGAAGATGATGTCCCTTCCCTCACATCACTCACAATTTTTACCTTAATGAAATCTAACATGACCTAACATTTATTTCTTCCATGACTTTAATACTCGTGCTATATCTATAAGGCTAGTACAGTCGGTATTCAAGGTTGTTTATGTTTTATCCTATCTCTAGTATTTTTATATTTTAATCTTACATTAAAGTCTGTAGCCCATTTAAATTTAATTTTTCAAAAGATGAAATATCTTATGCCAGAATATTTTTTAAATGTGAAACAAACATACAAGATGAGTACGTTTGCTCTGCTTTATGATCTATTTTTTCTGTTATCAAATATCAACTGCCTTGATTTGTGTTTTCCTGAGGTAACTACACACTTCCATTGGTCTCGGTGTCCCCCACCCCAGTTCTTCATTGAAGATTTTACTGTAGCTTTAGGATAATGTAATACCAATGTTTTCACTTTGTGTTTCTTTGAATGTTATGCTGTTTGATCTGAGTCTTTTGTTTCTCCATAGGAAATTGAAAAACTGATTATGGTTCAAATAAAGTGATAGGTTTCAATATTGTCTGGGATTACGATGAATAATTAGGTCAGTTTTGGGAGAAAATCTAAACAGCAATGACTCCTATTGTTTGTTAACATTGATTATGTTGATTATTTTCTTCGTAATTTTGTCTGTATAGAACATATCAAAACTATTTACAAATTTAAATTTTAATGCGGAATTATAAACTTTCCTCTATGAGTTTGTAATTGTCATTGTCAACTGTTTCTACAGCAAATCTGGTGAGCCCAGAGATTGAGGTGAGGCTTTATTTTAGATCATCATAATTTATCTGGTTTATTATTAAATGGAGTTAAACCATTAATTATTTAATTAATATATTATGCAATTAATCTTTCTAATATGAAACATTAAGAAGACTTGCTCTCTGTTAAGAAATATTCTGCATTGATCATACTGGTAAACAATTATAACTTTGTTTGAATTAGCTAGTCATTTCAAATAGTAACATTGTTAGGTTTTTTGTTGTTAATGTATATGTGTTTCTTCTTTGAAAATTACAAATCTGTGTGAATTAAAATTATTGAATTTTCAATGTCAAAGGGACTATATGCTTCCAGTTAGATTTATTCAGACAACTACCATAAGAAACAGCACTCACTAAGAAGTCTAGATGAAACATATCAAGTAGAGCTATGCTATTGAGGGTCAGTAGAGCTAATAATATTCATATAAAAATTTCAGGCTTCTTAAATTATGATGTCCTTTTGTACTTAAAAATGTACTTAAAAATATGACTTATATTGATTATATAAGCAGTGAAACCTGCTTTGAAAACTCCCCTCATGAGTGTCCTTCTTCAGTGTGAAATATCCCTCTTCTACATTAACAGAAAATTTTCATGTACTTTAACATGAACTTTACATGTAGGTATGTGATGAAACTTGTCAAATAAAACCATCACCCCAGTCCTCCCAGTACCAATGTCCATTTCTACTAATCACAATTCAAATTTGGGCTTGAGTTAAATTCCACAAATGAGGGACATACAAAGAGAATGGGAGAAAGTGGAGGGAGGAAGAAAGAACCTAAAGTATTCATTCTCCTTATTCCTTTCTTGTTCAGATTATTTCAATTAACAAAATGTCATCAATCCCCATCTATTTTACTGCAATAAACTGAAATCTTCATTATGGCTGAATTGTTTTCATTTGAATATATACAACATGGTTTTATAAGCCATCCATCTGTTTACAAGGACCCTCACTGATTCTCTCTATTGTGAATACTGCTAAAACTGACTGCAGGATGTTCTTTAGAATCTGGAATTTCTTTATATGTTACCCAGTAGTGTGGTAACCTTGGGGAAACAATTTAAGACATTTGCCATGAAAATGGTTTTCTGGATAGGAACCTCAAGACATGAAATAAAAACAAACCTTGACAAATGAGATTACATCACCTTAAAGAATGCTGAATACCATAGGACACAGTCAACAAAACACAGTGAACAGATAATCTACAGAATGGGATAAAAATAGATTTATTGTCTATTATTTATCTATTAAAATGCTAATGGCTAGGCTAAAGAGGGAAATTGAAAACTAAAAAAAAAACTAAATAATCCAACTGAAATGATAAAACTGTGTAGATTACACCAATTTAAAGTACTTTTTAAATTTTTAAAAATTCTAATATGATTATGTAATTTCCCCTCCCTTTTTAATCCCTCCAAATCCCTCCATGTATTCACCATGCTATGTTGCAGATTCATAGTCTGTTTATCATTAATTGATGTGTGTGTGTGTGTGTGTGTGTGTGTGTGTAGAAGTAACAAATATATCTGAAAATTATTCTGTCTAGCTACATTAGACCACATTTACAATCCTAGCTCAAGAGAATTGTAATTGATTGTAATTGAGGACAACCTGGGCTACACAGTAAGTTTTTAGCTAGCCTGGGGCTACATGAAAAACTCTGCCTCAAGACCTATATGCCTCATCCCCAAATTCTCTGTATTATTGTCTATCAGAGAAATGAAAATCTGAACTACAATGAGATGCCATTTCATTATAAGTATAATAGTTATCAATCATTTGATCCCAAATAAGCCACTATCACCAAAATCAATGAAAAGAAAATCAAGACTAACAAGCAAACAGACAGGCAAAGGAAACAGTAACCTGTTTAGGATGAGGGAGTACTGACAAAGAAACTTTAGTGCACTGTTGGTAGGAATAGAAGTACAGATGTAATGGAAATGAATATGGAAATTTCTCAAAACAACAGTTAAAAAAAAGAAAGAAATTCTGTTTTTAAACTTCAATATAAAAAGCCAAAACTTGAGGTGGAATGAAGTCACATAGATCTGTGCTCTGCCTAGCATCTTGATTACAGAAATCAGCATGATTCCTCAGCCATTGTAAGAGGAATGTGTAATATTAACTTTACACTTCAATGAATACTTTTCTGACACTCATTTTATTATATCACGATTATCCCATTTCTCAGATCCAGGTAAACCCAGCTAAAGCATTTTTCTTTCATAAGGGAAAACTGGTGTTAGTTTAGTAGATTTAGTCACCATGAGAAAACAATTATCTCTTACCTTGTAGTCTCATGAGTTTTCCATGCCCTACAGCGATTTCCACTGTCAAATATCAGAAGACAAAGATGAGTCGGTGTATCTTGCAATCCAACATCAAACAATACCAATAGCCTTTTCAGTTTGTCAGCATCAAAATCACAGGGCTCATATGTTATCACTATTTCTAATGTTTTAGAGTATATTAGTTTGAGAAAGCATCTCACTCTAAGTCAGGCTGGCTTAGGGGGGGTGAACCCACTAAGTAGAACAAGTTAACCCCAAACCCACAATTATTTGAATGTCTTTGCCTCTTGAGTTCTAAGACTGCAAGCATGGCCACTATGCCCAGGTTAAAGACTCAGTTACTTCATCTTGAATTCATATTTTCTATGAAAGATGCACGTAGTCATCTGGATCAAAATCATATGAGAGCAAAGCAGCTTGAGTTTCTTGCTTACATTTTTATGGACACTTTTAGCATGTGTCTATATTATTAGTTGATAAGGCAGATTCACCTTTTGAAAAATTAACTAAGAATAGAAACATAGAAAGTAAAAAGCATATAAACAATATCCAACTAAGATCCTTGGATTGATAGTCATCTTTGGTGATTCAATGCAGGATTTGTTTGCCACAGGTCACAAAATGATTGGAGACTAGTAAAGAAGGAAAGCCTTGTTTGCCAAACTTCTCCATAAAACTACTTGGCAGTTTGTTGTGGAAATGGCACTGGTTTTTTTTCTTGTCTTGTTTTGCTTTGTTTTCATATAAGGAGCCTGATATAAAGTGATGATGTCGCAAGTACACTGCATATCCCTTCTTCTGGCTCATGGAGCTAAAATAAAACAAGCACTGATCCTCAACTAGCACTTTATTAATGACATATAAGGTAAGCCCTTCATACCACATATTTTAATATGAAGGAAAAAATGTGTCAATGCAGTTTTTCCATATTTACCCAGGGTAGAGTTGCAAGCACATTATCTAAGGACACTGACTGCTTTACAACACTCTTTCTCATAAGGCCTTACAATGAATATAAATATCCATTAATCAACACACCACAATCTCAGGTGATAGCAATGCTATGGGACATTGGTTCCTTGCCTTTGTTGTTCATTGGGACATGGTCATTAAGAAAATATACAATATACCTTTCAAAAGAGGTATACAATAAAATTGGAAGCACAACTTGGGGCTCTTAGTTACAAAACCATGAACTCGTAGGTCACTGTTCAGTTAAAGAATCCAGCAAGCAGCACATGTTTTTTCATTTATTCTCTCACTTACATTGGGGTTAAGGATCAGGACTGCAACTTATTTCTGAGGCATTTGAAAACACTGTCTTGAGAAGCCCATAGGGTACCCCTCTTTAAAAAGCTAAGTATGCCTCAGATGGGAGGCTGGTTGTCAATGGAAAGAAACACTGGAGATCATTCATGCCCTTTCCTCAATTAGGTGAGCAAATAGTTCATTGGGCATATTGTAAAAATATGTATTGCACCTTTTGTGAGAGATTTATCCAAGTAGAATGGCCTATAGAGTTTATATATTGCAACTTTAGATTTTAAAATTGATCATTACAGGAAAATTAGAAGGTTTAAAAAGTAGTATCAAGAAGTACATAATAATAAATAACATCCCAGATGTTTCCTGTACCCCAATGCTTTGTAAAGGAAAACTGAGAGTTCACTCGACATTTATCACATGTATTTCTACAAGTTTTGTGCTATAGGTTCTGCAGCACTGTTCATTACTATGCCCTTGGCAATCAAGGGAAATACTCATTTTCTCACCATCTCTTATGCATAGAATACTTAATTGATATACATAGAATACTTAAGTAATAAACTGCAGGTATACACTTACTTATTAAATTTCAGGCCAAAACTGTGTCAAACATGCCCATACACTTGGAGACAAACAGAGTTAAATGTAGTAAACATACATGTCTTCATTCAAAGGGAAATGGTTGAGACACTAACTATTTTCAGGACAAATACATCCCATATTAGGCCCTAATAATGATGGTTACAAGTAGCTGCAGAATGGGCTTTCTGTGCTATCATTAATTCATGTGGTCACAGTGCTGCTGAGTCTGCAGAAGAGTGTAGCCCAAAGCCTGACTTTCATAGCTCTGGTAATGATCAGTGGGGCGCACAAGTATCTTCAAGTCACATAATTGTGGTGATCTCAGTGCGTGCAGTTCTGGTGGACTGCTGCCCATACCACTAAATCAGTATTTGCAGCACTGCACATATGGCACAGTTGGAGGTCAGCGGGGGCCCAGGACTTTGTTAGCTTGGGGGCCAAGTCACTCTTAACCTCCATAAAAGGCATCCCTTTAAAGAACAGGGTAAAGGTCACCGCAGCTCATGCCAAGTGTAAAAATGAGAAGTACAGACAGGAAACACTGTTCAGATGTTGAAGGCTGTAGGCCTGTTTTATGTCTGCTCTGAGCCTGCTGCAGCTACAGGACACCGAAGACCTGCTCACCATCTCCATTTATACAAGGTCAGCAGGAAAATGGGAGCAGACATTAAAAGCAGGAGAAATCCAGGGGCTAATCAGGACTTACCTGTCTCCAATGTAAGACGTGAATTACAATGATAGGACATTGTGTGATTGGAATTGTGACTGTGCTATGTTGCTGTGGGATGTAGATGGGGTGTTCAACATTATGAACGTGTGACAGACAGTGAAGCAGGCTGGAGTATGGCTGCATAACTACTTACCCCCGAGTCACTCATAAAATTGAGATGTGCCTCTCCCGAGAGAACCCAGGAGCAAAAATTATAAATAAAATAAATGTTCAATGTGTCAGAATTAATGAGCATGGATTAAGATCATATATAACGAGAGGAAATAAGACAACAGTACAACTGAGATTTCCTTGAGTAAGAGGGAGAAATACGGGAAGTTATTTTTATTATCTAATTGCTAAAGAGTCCCCCAATTTTTCTGTCAGACTTTATAAGAGAAAAATATGCACAGTTTCCAAGGGTGTGGGAATGGCGTATAGGAATTATTTGGAGGAACTCAATGGAGAGATCATATACATTTTATACACAAAACATATAGTTTTAGAAAAAGTTGAAATACTAACCATATTTACGTGATTTTTTTTCAGATAAAGTTTTGTTGTAAAATTCAAAATTAACCCATTTGTTTAGTAAGCAATTCCTTGGTTTCTGTGGTTTGAATATCCAATCTTGCTTCAAGTTCATTCCCATAATTATCTCTTCTCCAAATACTAGTCTCTTTCTAGTAGTAGAGTTTTTCCCTCTAAAGGAGTTACTTTAATTATGTGATCACGTTTGTGTCTGTTTATGGGGACATGCTCGGAGTTCCCAGAAGAGCACTGGATCCCCTACCCTTGAAGGTACACGTGGCTGTGAACTGACCAAAGGGCTTCTGGGAACCAAATTCAGGTGCTCTGTAAGAATCCTCTCCCTTCTTTCAATATGTCTTTGTCCCTCTTTAACCTTCTTTCTCCCTCCTTCCTTTCCTACCTCTCTTTCTCCATCCATCCCTTATTTTTTCTTTCATTCTTTTCTTCTAATACTCCCTTTCAAAAAAATTATTTTCTATCATTCTTTTCGACCCACACTTAAAGCTTGAAAATTTTTTCTGTTGCTGTCATTCCAAGATATGTGCTAAGGATTGTGGGTAAACAACATTTGGGAGATTAAAACTGAAAGTGCTATATTGCTTTAAAAATTGTGGTGATTCCACCCTAGATTGACATGAATGAAGTAAATTCACTTTTACCCTTCAATAGAGCTCAGAGCTGAGAGGCAAGGACATGAATCACGTGCTTTTTAGAAAGCAGTGTGCCTCCATGTGCAGCCACGCCCTGGAGTTGTTAGCTTCAGATACATATTTATTAAAAATTTATTCTTCAGCTCTCAGGCTTATGAAATATGTATTTGTGAAGAAAATTGGCTGTGCAGTCTTATAGTAAGAGATCTCTAAATCAGATAAAAATGTAATTAATATCCAGCCCAGAATGGGTTATAGTAACTAGTCCATTTTGGACTAGTAAAATTGGAAATGGTAAATTATTTTATTCTCATATCTCTAAATGTTTACTATCCTCAGCACACTATTATGCTGGATCTAAAAATTCACCTAGTGTCATTAGTGGGATTTATGCCATATGCTTATCATGTAAAGTTTTGATTCTTGGATCTATCATGAAAAACATTTTATATAATTATCAAGTAATATATTACATAAAATTATATATAACCTATATTACACACACACACACACACACACACACAGATATATGTTAACATTCACATTTCTTATTTCCTTGGTCAAGTATCATTTCTGCAATGTCACTAAAATTTTGATTTTAATCAAAGTTGACATGCAACAAATTCCTACATGGAAATGTACATCTCCTTAGTGTTTTAGTTGCTGACTGAGTAACAAAGTTCTGTGTCAACTGGTGAAATCTGAATAATTGGTGTAAACAAATCAAGATAAACTATATTGAACTCACAGATAAGTTGCAATTTCTCTTCTTTTATGGCTTGAATCTTGAATGGCCCCCATAAGCTTAAGTTCTGTATAACACGTCTCTGATGTTGGTGTTCCTTTAGGGAATGTGGACCTTTGGGAAGTGGGACCAGCTACCTGATACAGGCAGTCAAGAGAACAACTTAAAGGTTCAACATGGGCACTGATTTCTTTTTCTTTCCTTTTTTCTTTTCTTTTCTTTCCTTTTCCTTCCTTCCTTCCTTTCTTTCTTTCTTTCTTTCTTTCTTTCTTTCTTTTTCTGAGACAGGGATTTTTCTGTGTAGCCCTGGCTGTCCTGGAACTCACTTTGTAGACCAGGCTGGCCACAAACTCGGAAATTCACCTGCCTCTGCCTCCCAAGTGCTGGGATTAAAGGTGTGTGCCACTACTGTCTGGCTGGCACTGATTTCAAATAATTTCTTATATTTTTTTGTTCCGCCATTATTGAACAGCTTCTAGTTTCTGACAACACACCTTCCCTACCATAAGGAACTGGAAATTCCAAATCTTTGGAAACCATAGGCCAAAGCAAATTTTTCCTCTCTTACATAGCTTTACTGAAGTATTTACTGTGGTCTAGTGACGTAAGAATCATGTAATACAGATTTGACTTCTTTTAAATCAAACAGCATGTATTTTTATGTTCAATTGGAACACTGAAATTGTATAGGTAATTATGCAGTCAACTATTATCCATTGGCCATCATTAAATGAATTCTGTGAGAAATGATGGGGCCTTTGTATCACTATGGAAACAGTGACTTCAGATATGACCATCCTTGATTTACATAATAAACTGATGACCGTCTTTTAGTGAAGTAAGGTCAAAAAAGTATCTTCTAAAACCCACAGTCTGGAACCCAAAAATCACTGCAATGCAGTCCTGCCAATTTGGTCTTACAGTATTTTCAATATCAAACCCATAACAAATTACATAGTATTATCACTGGTGATGATTTAGAAATGTGACCAGTATACTTGCAGTTGATAGAAGCTGGAAGTCATATTTCAGTCAGGTATTGTTTCAGAGCATATTGTATGAGAACTCAAGGTAAAGTGGAACTGAGCATACGTATATAATGGTTTTATTTTTCTGTAGAAGAAATACCCATTAAAAGATTTAAAGAGTAATATACACATAATGTGATATGTTTGTACATTATATAGATATATCACATATTTTATATAAATACAATTACATAGCAAAACAACATATATACAATTAAAATATTTGTATGTAAAAATGGAATGTCATCATTCTTCCTACTATAGAAAATATGAGAGTAGTTTAACCATAAGAAAATACAAATCAATATAGAGGGCCTTTGGATATCTCAGCAGATCCTGTTTGCTGGGGAAGCCTGGTAATTTAAGTCCTTTACCTGTAACATACGCATAGGGGAATGAGACAGTTGACCCCACATGCAACACATGAACACACATGATTATACTAATAAATACATTAAGATATGTTAGAGTTACAAAATCTATAAAGGTCTTATCAGTCTTTCTGAGTGTCTACTCGAGAGTAAGATTAGATAGTTTATTTTTTGAGTTAAAGCATGGCAAATAAGTAATCTAAAGTCATTTTTGCCAATAAAATTTTGAATCTTATTAATAAACAAAACCAGAAATGAATAAAGCTCTTTTATTTGGCTTGGTCTTCTGTATTGTCAACTTTTTATTATTGGGCCTACCATGGTTATGGTTAATATGTGAATTTTAAGGCCATACAATGATTTTGTGGTTATAAGGATGACAGGAATTCCATTGGTACTTTGATAAGTGGGTATCAGAGGAGAAAGAATGGCAGAGTAAAATGTCATTAAGCAGACTTAAACAGCTTTGAGTTGTCATAGCTATGTGACATTTCTCTTCACTCCAACCTTTATTTACAATAAACCGTGCAATGATAAACAGGTTCCTTGCTCTTTGGAGAATCTTAATTTTGAGCAACCTTCATTGTTCTGATTACAACCTTCTACTGTTCACAAAAGAATCTTCCATACTGTTTCAGGGGTTTTGTCATATTGGTAATTCCCTTTCAATTTAAACTTAAATAAAAAGCAATCACATTGACACATTAATACTTTTTATGCATTAGTTATTCTGTACCAGATTCTTTCTGTATGAAGCAGCAGAGTAAAGCAGATGTTTTCAGCCTTGGTTTTAGAATAATATGATCTAAATCTTGTCTATTATTCTTTCATAATAAGATTCTTTCATAATAATTGTCTTCTGCTACATAATTTGAAATTTAAATATCCACACATCATATATAACATATATATAACATATATATAACATATATATAGATGTATATCTACATCTACATCTATATCTATATGTCAAAGAGATGATAACATTGAGATGATTCTGAGAAATTAAAGTTCTCTATAAAAGGATATTATTGTAAAACAAAATTTAATCATTATTTTTGTAGCTACCCATCAAAATATGGATGTATTTTTAATCTTGTTTTCTACCTAACTAGTTGTAAGGTGAGGTAGAATCACCTTCCTGAGCATTTGATGACTTACATCAGACAAAACATATGCAAAATACCATGCAGTGCTTTCCATGGACTCTAGTCTAAGGATAAGATTTAACCCAATGTTAGTTCTACAGTTATTGAGTTGCATAAGTCATGATTCATGCCTACAAGTGATTTTTTAGGCTTATAGAGAAGCAAAAACAAAAACAAAACCAAAATCCATTAATCCCAATCTGACAAATGCTGTTTTACCATGTACCTGTATAATAGTATTGCCTTAGGATGAGCACTATTGTATCACCCAGATGTAACTATTGTGTTGTAGTTGTACTATCATAAATCAACTGTGAAAAAATCATTAGCAAACATTTCATTTACATGATGTCGTAATTTTGGTCTCTTATCCTTTAAAGCAGAGAAAAGAAAAAGAATTCAAAATAATTGATATTTTACTATAATAGTACTTAATATAATAGAAGTGATTACTTGATATAGAATTGGTTATTTTGGAATATATTTGTGTGTGTATTTATTCAGAAATTTGATATATGTTAAAAATTGTTTCAAGAAAATCTATTTTATCTCATGATCATTTTACAGATTAAAAATTATGAAAAACAATGCTATTTCTCTAAAATCACTCAGAAAAATGTGTGGTAGAATAGAGAGTAGAAACCAGATCCCTCGAATTTGGGTTCAATTTTTTTTTATTACTTGTTTTAACATATGCTAGCCATTGTGTAGTCAAAGATGATGTGGCTCAGTATGATATAAATTCATAAGTGATTTTTCTAATTTTACAAGTTTGATTAAGTCACTTCTAGTGCATCAATTGCTTACTTTTACCTCTTTTCCAAGGCAAGAATATAATATAATTAAAAACCCCTTAAATAAAAACTATGTGTGCAGATACATTATCAACAGCACCAGAAGGGTTTCTTTTCCGTTTGCACGGTTGAGGAAAACTTGACTTCCCTGAACAGAGGGAAATGTCCCACAAGGACAAAGGTTTCCTGGAAATCAAGTAACTTTTGCACAAGTTTGATGAGCTAAGTGTACATTAATCAGAAACATATGAATTAAATTTTCCTTGAAATATACATAAAATAAGGAGGAACCATGGTGGTTTGTGGATTAAGTCTCAGTTTCTATTGCACTCAAAACTTTTTTTGGCCTCAAATTGCTCCATGTTTTTCATTCCTGCTTGGGAGTTCCTAAAAATGTTTACTAGACCACAGAATAAAACTGGATCATCAGCAATCCAGTATAACTCTTAGGTAGACAGTAATATAACATGACCTAAACATTCCTGTACATATAAAATATTAGGAATAAAAATTTGAAAAAAAAAAAGATTATTATGTGAAGTAGGTTAACTCTCAGGTATTTGGGGACAAGAATCCACCATCAACCATCTTCCAATAAAGCCTTTAGCAGTTATTTTCTTAATCTCATTTGATCACTTTTATTACATGGATTCTAGAGTTGAGTCTCAGTTATTTAAAAGTAAGTACAATAGTTACATTTTAATGGTCTGCATTTGATAAACAAGATGAACTCCTCCCTTCCCTAAGTGATTCATAAGAGATTACCCTAGTTTTACTTTAAAAAGATGCATGTGCGTGTTTGTGTATGTGTGTGTTGGAGTTTTAAAGAAACAATGAAACAAATGAAAAGTCCCAGTAAGATGCATTTCATACGGAAGGACTAATATCCATGATGTTTCTCAATTCATGAGAAATGTTACTTTGCATACTTCTCTCATTCTGTCATTATTTCGATATACCACAAGATGCATTCCATCCAGTTTATGGTGATCTGAAATTAAACATTTACTGAAAAATATATCAGTACAGGAGATTTTAACATTATCTGATAAGCATTTGTCTTAGTTCATTTCTATTAACTCTATTGGCAGTTGAATTACTTTGCCAAGGGATTTGGGTATCTGCCTGACCAAAGCTCTGCTAAGTTTTGTAAAAGAAGAAGTTCACCTTTGTTTAACCAAATATATTATCTTACAATGATTATCTGGCTATGTTTTTCATTTACATATTTTCTAGTAATAGAAAAATATCACTATACTCTGTGTATGTGTGTGAATATATGTATATGTGCATTGTGTGCATGTGTGTGTTGTTCTGTGAATATCTGTGTACATATTTGTGTGTGTATATGTTTCTGTGTGTCGATGTATGTATCTGTGCATTTATGTGTTGCTGTTCATGCACGTCAGTATATGTATTTATGTGTGTCTGCCTTCACATGCTGAAAAATTCCTAATTCCATCTGAACACTAGAATACTCAAATAAAAAGGAATCAGAAGAATAAAATCACAATTGTTGTAAAAGACAGACTATGAAACCCTTTCCAAATAAAAGCACAAAAGCTTCTAATGAGTATCAGAAACTGAACAACATGAGATTTTTGTTGTTGTTGTTGGCTTTCCTTGACAAAACAAAATCTTATAAGAAAAATCAGGGGAGGTCTCAGACGTTTGTAGCTGTTTCTGATGGTGCTCCATAGAACATTCCAGAGTGTTCACAACAGAAACCTCCTGTGCAGGATTAGAGGAGGAGAAAGCATGGAGAGAAAGCCCTTGCTATGTAATATAATTAAAAAATCTATCTCTGTTCCATTCTTCATTTTTGCAAAATTACATCTGCCAGATTTTACATTTGTCCTACATAAAGATCTTGCTTTCCTCTTAGCACATACCTTGAGTTTCTCCCTGAGTGGCATTTGTTAAATAAGATTCTTTTTAACAAAATGAACAATGGTCCCATTAGCTTAAGACAGAGATCTGTTCTTTATTATGTTTACAACTCAAAATATGTACTTGAGAAATCGCTCAGGCAAGTTCAGCAGACGGTGTTCTTCAGTAACCCTGCTTTTCTACTGTGTTCTTTATTACAAGACAGACAAGCTCCTACGGGAATGTAAACAAAAGCAAAACAACAGCCTTTGTAAGAAGAAAACACCATTAAAACAATTCTGGGGAGTCCCCAATCTGTTAAGAACACGGTTTCTGAAATTACACTTAGAACTTATCTAGGTTGATTCAATATTTTCTTTGTTAAAACAGAAGTCAAGGCTGAGTATGAAGGAGGGCTAAAGTGGGGACACATGACCTCTTCCCTGGGAAGAGGAAATGGAGTAAATTTTGTAAGTGAACGGGAGTGGGTAAGAAAGGGGACAGAAGGGAGGTTAGGAGGGAGACAGCATTGGCAGAGATGACTGAAACTGGAAACTATGGAGGGCAATGTGACAATGTAGTGCAGTGCAAGCTACCTGGAATCTTGATGAGTGACCCTCGCTAAGACAACTAGTAATGGCAGATATAGAGTCTGAAGCAGCCGTCTTCTGTAACCAGGCAAGGCTTCCAGTAGTGGGACTGGGATACCATACCAGCCAGTAAACCTTTGACCTACAAACCTTGACCTATAATCTGTCCTTGTTCCAAGATAAGCGAATGGCAATGAACTTGTGGGAATGACCAACTAAGGACTGTCCAACTTGAAGCCCACACTGGCTGCGAGAGGATCCCAAGCCTGACACTGCCTGAACAGCCAGGAACCAGAAGCTGGACAAGCCAGAGACTCAGAATAGAACCAAACATGAGTAGGACATGACCGGAAAAAAATTCAGTGAAGTGACTACTAATGATATTCGGCTATACTCAGAGACTGGTGCTTAGCTCAATTGTCATCAGAGATGCCATTTAACAACTCATGGGAGAAGATGCGGAGCCCCACAGCTAAACATTAGGCCGAATCAAGGGAACCCCACAAAAGCGTTATTGGGGAGGTTTGCGGGAGCCAGATCAGTTGAGGATACCGGAAGATATAGCCCTACAGAATCAACTACTCAGGGATCATAGGAGATCATGGAGACTGAAGCAACAATCATGGATTCTATAGTGATATGAGCTAGAGCCTCTGAATAGACAGACAGTAAGAATCTGGGTGTTTCTGTGGAAATTCTAACAGTGGGATTGGACTCTTTACCTTGCTTTTGGGACCCTTTGTTCCTACTGGGTTACTGAATCCAACCTTGATATGAGAATGTGTGCCTAGTCTTATTGTAACTTTTTATATGGTTCTGTAACTTGAACTTGTTATGTGGGGTTCAGTTAATATCCCTGGAAGACCTCCTTTTGGAGGTGGGTGAGAAACAGAGGAGGCATGGATCTGGGGGAGAGGGAAATGAAGGACTGTGAAGAGCAGAAGGAAACTGTGGGTGGGATGTAAATGTATGAATGAAGAATAAAACAAAACAACTAGAACAAAAAGCCAAACAACAATAAAATCATGTCAGCAGAGCCCTATACTCGATAAGGAAAACACAAGTTTTCCATCCAAAAAACCAAAACAAACCAAAACAAGACAAAACCAACCAACCAACCAAACAAACAAAAAACCAAAAAGCAGATCAGGAACCAGTTATCAACTTATGCTGGCCAAAACAGATATCCTAAACTTCAGTTCTGAACACCTGTGACAAAGGATGAGCAACAAAAGTTTTAACAAAAGAACCATATCAGAAAGAGAATTAGGAGAAAAATTGAAATAAAAAAGTCTCTCTCTCTCTCTGTCTCTCTGTCTGTGTGTGTGGGGTGTGTGTGTGTGTGTGTGTGTGTGTGTGTGTGTGTGTGTGTGTGTGTTATTCTCACATGCAGGTTCAGGTGAGACCTGGATGGTGGGGCTTGGGGAACCTTGACACCACACTGCATTCTCTTCCATGTCTTTTACATGCCCGCCCAACAATGTGGTTTCCCCAGTTTTAATTTTGACAGAACTCAAATCCTCCTGGACAAGTTACTTGAAGACCTTATTGAGCATCTGCTTTTTAATTTGGCTTCATCTTGTTCTAAACACAAACTCGCTCATTCTTTTGACATCTTCACCCTTCTCAGATATTCTCTTTCCATTCCTGTCACCAAGCTTTCTCACCACCCACAGTCCATTCTGCCACCACGCTCTTTGTAAGAGTTAGAATGTTTTCCAAGAGAAAATTACTGTATTAAGAAACAATTTTATTAAACTTCATACTTTGTATCTGCTTCTGTGTGGTTTTCCTACAATAAAATCTAGTTATGTAAAGTAACAATCAAACAAACAAATAAACAAACAAAACCACATAGCCCTACTGAATTAAACACAGAACAACATGTGAACATAGGCCAAAGCTCAATGTGTGGTGAGCATACCTACTCTTTTATGGTATGACAAGCTTCTGTCTGTTCAAATGTAACAGTCTTTCACTCTCTAAAGTCCATTTCTATCAGCAAACTTTGCTTTTATTCTCTGTTAAGTATATTATTTATTGTTAATTATTAATACCCTTTAATTATATATCATACACATATTTATTATATTTAATGAATTGCCAAATTGCTTAATATGTTTATAATTTTGCTACAGTCTTTAATGTGGTTTTATTTAATTTTTTTCTTTCATTTTATCCTAATGATGTTGTTATTGAGTTTGAGTTTGTTATGTTCCTATCTGCATTTTTGTTTTAAGTACCATAGAAATTACAGTGGTTATTTTCTTTAATATGGTTAATTATATGTGTATTTGGGTCTGATTATAGACAAATGTGTTTTTCTTTGTGGTAATCCTTCTAGTCTCATAGATGTGAGTACCCTTGACTAAGATTGATATCGCAAGGCAGCTACTGGCTGTGTTCCTCACTTCCCATGCCTTCTCTGTGTGTTCAGTCTTCATGTTTTTCACTGTTTCCTGAAACCTCTATGCAAATATTCTCGGGCATCTTTTGTATGTGTGATCATTTTATAATTTTGTAGGATCTATTTGGTTAGGGAGATAGTGAAGACTTAGAATTTAGTTATGGCTGCAGAATCTAGTTTATAGAGGAGTATCAAGACTATGAAATCACATATGTATGTAGATAAAAATTATTACAGGCGATGTAGATTTTACAAAAAACTGTACGAATTTGTAAAAAAATTTGATGCACTAATTTACTTATCTCTATATATCACTAGATCCATGAAAACAGGTTTTCAGTATTCAGTGTGCGTTTAAAGACATATTAGATTCTAGGCACTCAGTATAATCTTGATCCCTTTTAATATATTTTGCCTCATTAAGCAAAGTAAGTACCACAATGATGAGTACTTACCTGATGATGGAGAAATGCATGAATCCTAATATAGATTGCTATTAAAGGATAGAAGAAGAGAGCTTTCCAACAGAATGAAATTAGTAGGGATTAGAAACAGTATATCTCCTAACTGGGCCATGTAATACAGAGAGAGAGGCTGAGCCTGGAGGAGGCTGCTGTGTCCAGACTTGTTCTTAGAACAGAGGTAAGGGGTACTTCCTATCAAAGCTCCCTTTTCTCTTGTTTCCTGGAATGTTAAATATGTTTGTTTCTTGATTTTACTTCATCAGACAAGGCATTTTTTGAGTTTTGTTGCACACTTATATGTTAGATCTATGCACTATACAGAAGGGGATGAGAAAAAAGATTCTACTCAAGTAGGATAGAGAACTGAGTCTAGACTAGAGTTTGTGGGGGTTGCTTACATAAATATGGGTGTGGCAAAAGCATCTGTATCCTTAAAGAGCTTACTCTACCAAGGGGGGGTGTCTCTCACAAAAGTTGTGTCTCTGGAACTTTTTGTACAAATTGACAGTAGCTCTGCTGGACGATAGGTGTCCTCTCCCCAATTAAAATTGTTTCTTTAACCCTTTGAAGAGACCTTATCAATCTTGTAACTTTCAGGAGCTTCTCAGAACACCTAAGGATTATTTCTCAAGTATTCTATATGTTATTTACTTCCTGAGTCTAAAATCCTCCCTTTTCTCTCCAGAAATAAATATTTCAACTTGGAAGAAGCAGCTTTAGAACACAATCTCTCTTAAGAGCCCAGGCTAGACCAGGACTCACCATGTAGCACAAGATAGCTTTCAACGGGTAGCAATCTTCTCTCAACCTCAGAAGAGCTTAGTTTATAAGTGTCAGTCACCTTGTCTGGCTTTGACATATTTTTAACTGTTCACTAATCTGTCTGGTATCACTTTCTTACTCTGTGTTGGAGATGTTGGCCTGTTTCCACTTTCCTAAAAATACAAAGTGCATTTCTTCCATACCTATTCATCTAACTGACACATTCTAAAGATGAACTCAAATATTGCATTTTCAGTGAAATGCTGACTGATCTCAGTTGGAGATTATCTACCCAAAGACAAGATTCCTGTAGCTTGATAAATTGTTCTATATACTTATAGTCAATTAAACTAGGTTCAAATAAATGCATATTGCTTGAATGTTGAAACACATATTAGTTCTTTAGAGAAAAACAGAACTTCTTTGAGTGGCTATAAATTTTCTTTTTATAGGTAGATGAAGTTTCACAACTGTCCTTATATCTATATATATTTTACTTCTTCCAGCTATTCATGGTTTACTATTTTGCACAGAAGTCTATAAACCATTTGACATCATCTCCTTGAAGAAAAAATTTACATGGAAGATGCATTTAGTCTATTAAGACAGAAAATGCTTATACTAAGACACATATTTCAGAAACTTAAAAAAGTATATGTTTACATTCCTAAATCAGAGCTGGAAACTTTCAAAACCATTTAATATATTAATAATTCTATAATTTGTGATTTAAAAAGACAAAGGAAATAAATAATTTTAGAAATGTTAATGGTCAAGTTACGTATTTTAAAAGTATATAGACCACATGTAGAAAAAGAAACCATCACTTAGGTAAAATATATCTATTAGTTTCTATACATTGTTTAATGATGGTGAATGGGAATAGAAAAGAAAAGGTAGGTTTTAAGAATTAATTTCCAAAACATAGTTGAAAGTCACTGTAATGCTTGTGGAAAATAGTGAAGGCCAGGAAGAAGATAGTAAGAATACTTAACTTTACTTCTTGAGCAAATGGATAGAAAGTGGTTCAATTTATTGAATTCAAATAAATAAACTAAAAAAGTGATTTGGAATGGGAAAGAACATGAGGAAAGGAAAAATACTTGAGTTTCAAGTACAGGTAAAAACCAATGAGGTTCATTTTCGAGCATGTTAGGAATATGAAACAGAAAATCTGGAAAACAGAAAATCCTAGAGAAACAGTGCTAGCTAACAGAAGCGGTGTTAATGTATCATAAGTTTTCAGTGGAATCACTAAATAATACCAGGAAGATGTGCAGCAGCTTTTCTTCTAGTGATGCTCAAATTAGGTGATAAAGAACTCACACATTTGCAGAGTTATTATAATCATTCTCTGTATAGTATTTGCAGAGACACAAGGGCCAGCTTCTTTAGTAACACAACACTATAATGTCTATGAAGGATTGCATCAGGATAAGGCTAGAGCATACAAACCAGAATGTTCTCAACTTTGCTCATTTACCCAATGATGTCAGAACAAAGCATGTCAGGTCAAAGCCAGATCAAAGAGTCAACAAAACAGAACAAAACAAACAAATGTGATTAAAACTAACCAAAAGCTAGATAATTGAATGGGACAGGAAACATTTCATTTTGGGGAATATGAAAGATATTGAAGACTTTCTCTGGAAAGAATATACTCACAAACATGGGCATATCCATGCTCATGCAATACATTTTACTCAGCATATTCTAGACATCATGTAATGAAATGCCTATCTCCCTGCTGGCTATCTTTTGAAACCATCATTCAGCAGTTACTTCCAAAGCAATCACTCCCATCAACTGCTCAGTAAATGTTCTTGCCATTGCATTATATACCCACACTAGTTACAAGAAATAGCTTTTAGACAATTATTTGCACCCTAAATGATATCTTTCAATTTAGGAATTTTCATTATGTTAAACAGTCTGCTCCTGATCATTTAGTTTAATGAGTACTTGGCTGGTTGTCAAACTTTATTTGCCCTTTTTCTAGTTGTTGTATGAGTTATGGCATATTAAAAATGTCTGTTGCCATGCTTGGTATGAAAAAACTGACTATCTTCCAGATATAAGCTATTATGCTATAATATTTCAGTTTAAAAGGTGGAAAATCATGTAGCTTTCCATTCTGATACTTACGTTTAAAAAATGTTCACAATGTCAAAATATTTATGTGTCCTTGGCATCACTGATTTACAAAATCATCCATTTATTTCAAAAATTTATTGTTCATTTTGTTACGTGAGAGAAGTTTCCAGTTATCATATTTATTAACTTGCATTTCTTAAAGCTTATGAAGAATGGATTCTAAAGATCCTAGAAACTCACACCTAAGAAAGGACACACATACTAATGTTCACGACCCAAAGAGTCTTAATGTATCTGTGGTTGTTATTTCACTTTGGTCTACTTAGGTTGTGAAGTTTTAACTCTGACAGTAAGTTTAAAAGTTTCATAAAACCGTCAGTGTTAAAAAAAATGAAATCACACATTATTAAAAGATTGATGGTTTTGATTTATGAGTCACATGCAAAACCACAAAGCCTCAGCAATCACACTGTGTCTCATTAGGTAGAAACATGGATTAAATCAATACACAGTAAAAATGGAACATGGCTTACTCTGTGAAACTCATAGCTAAAATGATCAAGCTTATGTTTTTATCTTCATGCTTATCACTATCAACTGAATTTCTTATTATTGCTTTTCTGCTATCTAAATTTAACTTTAAAATCAACAGAACAAGATGGACTGAGCATTGAGTAACTTAAAAATAGATATGTATGTTTCAAATACTTTTAATTATTAGTATTTATGTTTTGTTGAGACAATAAAGCCAAGTGGAGAGAAACTGCTCCTTTATTTATAGTAGGCTCAATTAAATTACATAACCTTTCAGTAAAACAATGACCTGTTTTTGATTATTAAGGATTTCATTCCTTGTTCCCATAGGTTTGGACAGTATGTCTATCTTGGTAGTAAAAAGTGTTCTCTCATTTTCCTACCAGGGGATCTTCAAATGATTAACTAATAACAGTCTTGCAATGATTTCCAGATGTTCCTTACAGCAGAAGGGTTGTCTACTTATCTTCCAAGGGGGATGATGTGGGAATTGGGGTTCTCTTGCTATTGTAAAACAGAAATCACATAAGTAAATATTTCCCACCCAGAATCTAAACTTCTAAACAAGTTCACTTTGAATACAAGCTTGTGGATTGATTTAAGAAATTTGGTTTGGATAGTTAACTGATGTCATCCTAAATTTATCATTTGCAAACAAACAAACAAACAAAACAAAAAATGGAATTGTTAAATAAGCACATGGAGAAATTACAAAGAAACAAAGAAACATAAAAAAAGGACTCTGAAGATTTTCTCTATTTTGAGTTAAATGTCACTGAGAATTACAAGAAAAAAATATAAAACAACCAAACCAAAGCAAAGCAAAGCAAAAGACTAAAGGAAAAGGTAAATGATACAGGATTAAGTTCTGAAATAACTTGAATTAGTGAATATAGCCTGTTGAGTACCTTCCAGCTTCAGAGTATGACCATTGCCATTACTTATGTGTGTTTATTTCTTTATATACTTACTCAGATATTTACTTGAATTAATAATATATCCTCCTAAAGGAGCCTTGGAAAATGTATTGTTTAGACTTCTCAGGGTATTGGAGCAATGTGATGGCTAAATTGGATCCTCTAGAGACCTCTTTCTGCAGACATTGATTAGCTGAATCATCATATATGATACTATGAGTAACTGAACTGTAAAAGTCTGGTGAGTGACAAGAGGTTTGTTTTTGACATAACAAAACAAAAGAAGGGAGCGTGAAGAAGAGAGGAGGGGAAGAGTGGCCAGGGACACACTCTGTCAGCTCTAACTAAAGTAGCCTTAAGATGCCTCCTGCTTGTGGGAAGGAGGGAAGATTAAGTATAGACCTTAGACTTGAATCCTAGAACCTCAAAACCCCAAACACCAACCTGTAACCTGAGCCTCCAGAACTAGTCTAAACCAGCTAACAAAAAGATGGTCTCCGCCATCAAATCTCCTTAAACCTCAAGTGAGAAATCTATAACCATTCTCTAGCCCTTAAAGAGCAGGGTATGAAAGCTACTGTAGGTTTTGTCTCACAGTCCAGCACAGCAACTCCAGTAGGTGCACTCAAGCAATCAGAAGAACTGAATGCCTTGTAAATAGGTTAGCATTCACAGGCACAACTCTTGTTCACTCCAGTATTAATTAGGCAGAGAGATGTGCATCTGCAGCACAGGATTAAGTTTAAACCCTATCAGTTTCAGCTTTGCAGTACATCCAGACAACACTTTGGTTATTTACAAAGGCTATACTGTCCTCAGAAGCTGAGAAACTCAGCTCTAAATTACCAGCTGCTGGCTCAGCTGCCAACACACTGTCTCTACTGTGCTATAGTTGCAGGAAGCACAGCAACCATCCAGCCAAAGAGAGGACTTGAGTTCTGTTCTCTAATGGGACTCACTTTCATGTTGCCTATGTCATCATAGTGTGTGAATGAATACTCCTGGTACTGTACAGTTCTTGTAGCTGTGAAACTAGTTAATAAGCCACCTTAGCATGCTCTGAACAATGGCCCATGTTCTACCTTTACCAACAGCACCAATTTCAGGTTGCTGCATAACATGTAAAACACTATTCACCGGGGCTACTAAAATTGTGTACTGAGCTTACCACTTTACCTTAGAAATTGGTACTGGGTTGGTAAGCAGATCCTTACATTTCCCAATGATTTCCTGAAAATGCACTCTCTACAAGAGCTCAAGTCAAGGAGGTTGTTTTTAAGTAGGATTGTTTTTCTTTATGAGCTAAGTTCTAATATTGTTTTTCCCTTACCCAACACCTCAAAGATCCTTCCCACCTCCCTTTCCATCTGAATCCATACCGTTTCTGCCTCTTGTTAGAAAATAGACATCTAGAGAATCACACTCAAATAAAACAAAACAAACAAACAAACAAACAAAACCAGATATACTTAGATGGGACAGAAATAAACTAAAGAAACAGCCAGAGATAAAACACAGGAAACACATTGGATGCAGAGGCACACAGATCTACACACAGGAATCCCCCAAAACCACAAATTCAGAAATATATATGCAACTATATGTAAAGTAAATAAAAGGAAAAAAATGGCTTAACAAAACATTATGAGAGAAAGAACCTCCCAAAGCTTACATCAAATTTATTTTATGTAGGTCATAAACAGCTGGGCATGGAGCCCATCTATAAGTGTGAGCTTATCCACAGTGAAACTCTGTTGGAGAAGACTAATTATTTATTTGTTAGGGGTTATCAATAACATCATATATTGATTGGTTACTCACCCAAGCTTTGTGTCACTATTGCATTAGTACATCTGGCAGACAGGACACCATTATAGATTGAAGGACTTGTAGATGGGTTGGTGGTTACCTTTCCTCTTTGGTATCATGCAGAATACTTTGCAGTACCATGAACACTGATCCATAGGGATAAAGGCTCTCAAGAGGCACCAACACAACTGCTTCATATTCAATGAGTTGTGTATTTTCTTCAACAATAAAGCTTTACCTTAAATTTTTGGAGAGCAACCAATAGCATGGCATTTGCATTGGTTGTTTGGGTGGGGGTTCTCATGGATCCCCATTGGACAACAACTTTATTAGATGTAACTATGGACCATAAACTCCATTTGGTGGCAAGAGATGTCCAGTTGAGGCTCTGTCTCCTGCATTATTTGGCAATTTCATTAATATCACCCTCATTGAACATTGTAAATTGATACATACATATTATATAGGAATATTCATATGTATATAATATGTAGAAGGTTCATATGGATATGATATTATGTAGTAAGAGTCTACTGTTTTAAGCTTCCATATGACCCCCTGAAATGGCCCTTAATTTCAGTGGTCCCCCCTGTTTTCCTTCCCTTATCTACATATTCCATTTCCCTCCCTGTCTGGTCATCCCAGTCCAGCCCCTTCACCAGCCCTGTCTATCCATAACTATCTATTCTACTTCACTTCCTAGGGAGCTTAGTCCTCCTCCCCTGGTCCCTTATTCTATACCTAATTCCTGTGGTTCTATAGATTGTAGCTTGATGATCAATGACTTAACAGCTAACATCCACATATAAGTAAACATATAATGTATTTGTTTTTCTGGGCCTAAGTTACCTCATTTTGGATATTTTTTTTCTAGGTACATCCATTTACCTGAGAATTTTATGATTTCACTTTTATTAATCATGTGAATTATACTTGATTGTGTAATTGTTTCACATTTTCTTTGCCCATTTATCCATTGACATAAATTCACATTGTTTTCAGTTTCTGGCCATCATGACTAAAGCACCAATGAAGCAATGAACAGAGTTGAGCAAATGCCTCTGTAATAGAAAGAAGTGTCTTCATGCTGTATGACAATAGGTTTATAGCTGGATCTGGATGTAGATCAATTCCCAGCTTCCTGGGGAACAATTACATTGATTTCCATAGTGTCTAGAGTCTCAGTGGCAGTGGATGAAATGAGTGATCCCTTTATTTCACATCCTTACCAAGATGCGATGTCATATGTTTTATTGATCTTAGTCATTGTGACTCATGCAAGATGAAATCACAAAGTAGTTTTGATTTGCATTTCCACGGTGACTAAGAATGTTGAACATTTCTTTAAATAGTTCTCAGTCATTTTTCTGTTTCCTCACTTGACAATGATCAGTTTAGGTAAGTAACCTAGTTTTAATTGGGATAATTATTTTACTGATGTCCAGGTCTAGAGTTATTTGTATATTTTAGTTATTTGCCCTCTATTGAATGTGTGATTGGCTGAAAACATTTTCCAACTTTATGGTCTGCTTCTTTGAAGATAGTGCCTTTTGCCTCACAAAAGATTTTAGTTTCACAAGTTTCATTTATTAATGTTAATTAGTGCCTGTCCTAACAGTGTTCACAAAATCTTTTCTTGTGCCAGTGACTACAACACTATTCAGCACCATGTCTTTTATCAGATTTAGTGTATATGGCTTTATGTTGAGGTCTTTAATCCATTTGGAGTTGGCATTTATGCAGGATAAGAAGAATGGATCTATTTGCATTCTTCTACATGTGGTCATTCAGTTTGACCAGCACCATCTGTTGAAGATGCTATTTCCATAGAGTATTTCTGGTTTATTTGTCAAAAAAAAAAAAAATGTGCAATGGTGTCACAGTATTCAATTCCATTCCAAAGGTCAATGTTGCCTGATTTTGTGCCATTACTATGGAGTTTTTATTAATGTAGCTCTATAGTACAATTTGAGATTGGCAATGCTGATATCTGCAATACTTCAGTATATTTCAGTTTTTATCATACAAATCTATCACTTGCTTGGTTATATTTTGTGTTTTTGGAGGCTGGTGAGAAAGGTAATACTTCATTGGTTTATTACTTTTTCTGTTTCTCATTTGTATATAGGAAGTTTACTGATTTTTGTGGATTAATTTTTTATCTGAATACTTTGCAGAAAGTGTTTTCCAACTGCATGAGTTTCCTGATAAAATTTTATGGTCACATATGCATACAATTATATCTGCAAATAAAAATACTTTGACTTCTTTCATATTTGTAGTCCCTCGATCTCCTAAAGTTGTTTTACTTTTCTAGTTAAGACTTCAAGTACATATTTAGTAGATATGCAACAAGTGTACAACCTTGTCTTTTTTCTGACTTTAGTGAAAATGCTTTCAGTTTCTCTCTATTTGGGTTGATGTTGGTTATGTGTTTGCTACAAATTGCTTTTTTTGTATTGAGGTATATCCCTTGTATTCTTTAACTCTCCAGGAGTTTTATCATGATCATGTCAAAGGCCATGTCTAAATATGATGAGATAATCATGTGTCACTGGGATAAAGCCAATTTGATCATGGTAGATTTTTTTGTAATGTGTTCTTGTATTGGGTTTGTAACTGTTTTGTTGTTGTTTTGTTTTGTGTTGTGTTGTTTTATTTTGTTTTGAAAACTTTTTCATCTGTGACCATATGGGAAATTGTTCTGTATTTTTCTTTTCTGTGGGTTTATGTTGTTTGATATCAGTGTAACTGTGGCTTCATAAAAAGAATTGAGCAATATTCCTTCTGTTTCTATTCTGAGGAATAATTTGATGAGTATTAGTCTTAAATTTTCTTTGAAAGTCTTGTAGAATTCTGTGCAAAATCATCTGGTCCTGTGTTTTGTTTTCTGGGAGACTATTAATGACTTTCTATTTCACTATGGGTTATACGTCTGTTTAAATTGCTTATCTTATATCAATATAACTTTAGTAGGTAGTATATTTTATGAAAATTATTAATTTCTTTTAGATTTTTCAATGTGATTGGGTACAGGCTTTTAAAGTATGTCCTTACTTTTCTCTGAATTTCTTTTATTATGTCCCTGTTTTCTTATCTAATTTTGTTAATTTGGATGTTCTCTCTCGACTTTTTAGTTAATTTGGCTAAAGGTTTATCAATCTTATTAATTTCTAAATGAACTAATTATTTGTTTCATTGATTCTTTGTATTGATTTTTCTCTGATTTTATATTATTGATTTCTGCATAGAGTTTGGTAATCTTTGGGCATCTACTCCTCTTGGGCATTTCTTCTTTTTGTTTGCAGAGCTTACAGATAGGGTGTTAAATTGGTAGTATGATAGCTTTCTATTTTTTTTTTTTAAATGTAGGTTTGTAGTGCTATGAACTTGCCTTTTAGAACAGCTTTCTAAATTTTTTGGTTTGTTCCATATGTTTTGGTATGTTTTCATTTTCATTCTATTCTAAACAGTTTTAAATTTCTTTATTGACTCATTTTTCACTTCATAGTGAGTTATTTAGTTTTCATGAGATCTGATGTTTCTGTTGTTTTTTATATGGCTTGTAACTGAAGTTCACAGAGGATATAGGGTGTTATTTCAGTTTTCTTGTATCTGTTGAGCCTTGCTTTGTTTTGAATATATTGACAAATTTTGTAGAAAGTTCTATGAATTTCAAAGACAAAAGAAATATTCTTTTGTGTTTGCATGAAATGTTCTGTAAATATGGTCATGATGATAACCCCAGCATTTCTTTGTTTAATTTTTTACCTGGGTGAGCTATTGGTATGAGTTGGGTATTGAAATTTTCCACTATCAGTGTGCAATGGCCAGTATAGGTGTTTGCTTGTTTGTTTATTTTTTAATTTATTGATTTTACATCCTACTTACTGACCCCTCTCCATCATCCCCTTTCATAATCCTTACCCATCCCCCTCATCTTCTCCTCTGAGCAGATGAAGGCCCTTTCTGGTATTCTCCCACCCTGGCACATCAAGCTTATGCCAGATGAGGTGCATCCTCTCCCACTGAGGCCAGACAAAGCAGTCCGGCTAGAAGACCATATCCTACCTACAGGCAACAGTTTGGGGATAGCCTCAACTCCAGTTGTTCAGGACCTGCATGAAGACCAAGCATACATCTGCTACATATGTGTGGGGAGGCATAGGTCCAACCTGTGTATGTTCTTTGGGTGGTGGTTCACAGCACTGGGGATATGGAACATGTAGGGAAAAGCTCCTGTAGCCAGGCACAAACCTCAAAGGAATGATAGGGACACAGACACACCCACAAAACTTTTGACCCAAAATTTATCCTGTCTACAAGAAATTCAGGGACAGGGAATGGAGCAGAATCTTAGGGAATGGCTAACCAATAACAGGCCCAATTTGATGCTCATCCCAAGAGCAAGCACCAATCCCTGACACTATTAATGATACTCTGTCATGCTTACCGACAGCAGTCTAGCATAGCTTTCCTCTGAGAGGCTCTACCCAACACCTGACAGATGCAGACCCCAACAGCCAAACAGTGGATGGAGTTTGGGGACTCTAATGGAAGAATAGGAGGAAGGATTGTGGGCCTAGAGGAAATAGGAACTCCACAGGAAGACCAACAGAATCAACTAACTTGGACCATTGAGGCTCTCAAAGCATTTCTTTTGTGAACATTTATGCCTTTTAATTTGCTACATAAATGTTTAGAAATTCCATATTCTCTTGATGAATTTTTCCTTTGATGTGTATACAGTGTCCTTCCCTATATTTTTTTCTGATTAGCTTTTGTTTGTAGTCTATTTTGTCATTAAAATGGGCGCACCATTTTGCTTTGAGTCTCTTTGCTTGGAATATCTCTTTCACCATTATTTCCTCTGAGGTGATGATTATCATTGAGGTTGCTGTTTTTTACTTACAGCAGAAAAATGAATCCTGTTTTTGATCCCCATCTGTTAGTACATACTTTTGTTGTTGTTGAGGAATTGAGACCATTGATGTTGATAGTTATCAGTGGGCAATGTTTGTTGATTCCCTCTTCCTCTTTTTTTTTTTTTTGTTTTTTCTGTGTGTTGGTCCCCCTGCCCCGTTTGATTTTCTGGTCTGATATCCTTTATTGAGTGTTTTTTCTTGGGTATGGGAGAAGTCTTCACAGTGAAACATTTTTAAAGTGTCTCTTCAGAGCTGGAATTGTAGATGCATACTGCTTAAATATTATCATGGAATGTGTGTCTTTCCACATCTGTTATTATTAAAAGTTTGCTGGGAATAGTAATATAGACTGGCACCTGTAGACTCCTAGATTTTGTATAACATCTGTCCAGGTTATTCTGGATTTAGATTATCCATTGTAAGGTTAGATATCATACTAGTATGTCTGCCTTTAAATGGTATTTGGTCTTTCCCCTTGAAGCTTATAATATTATAATTTTGTTCTATATATTTAATGTTTTAATTAGTATGTGTCATGAGGAATTTCTTTTCTATTTTAGTCTATTTGTTGTTCTGTGTGCATGTTGTACCTTGCTTTTCACCTCCTGGTTTTTGGTTAGGGAATTTTCTCCCATGATTTTTTTTTTTTTTAAATATTGTCTGTGTCTTTGACCTTGGCTTCTTTTTCTCCCTCTATTCCTATTATTCTTAGATTTATTCTTTGCACCAGTGTCTCTGTTTTCTTGGATGTTTTATGCATTTCTTTCTTTTCTTTACTTTTTTTAGAATAGCGTTTCCTTTTACTGAGGTATCCATTTCTTCTATCTTTACTGCCTGAGAGTCTCTCTCTTCTATTTCTTTTATTCTGTTGATGAAGCTTGCTTCTGAGGTTTCTGTTTAAATTCCCAAACTTTCCCCTAGTTTGTATTTTCTTTAGTGATTTTATTTTCATTTTCATGTTTTGAAATTTTTTTCTTTGTTTCACTTCTGAGTTTGTGTTTTCATAGATTTCATTAATGGACTATTTGATATTTTCTTTAAGGTTCTTAAGCACCTTAGTATTTTGTTATCCTTGCTTTCTGCTTCAGTTACATTGCATTTCTCAGGGATTACTGTAGTATGGTTGCTTGGCTTTAGCAGAGACATATTGACATAGTGTTCTAGCTGGGTGTTCTTATGGCGTTTGTTTGTTTTGCTTGCATCTAGGCATCTAAGTTGGGAAGACTGTATTTTTAGATGTTGATATGCTATCTTTGTTGGGTGTCCATTCCAGTTCTTGGTTTTGTTGTCCTCTTTCATTGTTATGAGAGAATGGCTGGTATGAGTTGCCTGATAGGGAATGTTTCTGATACTGGCAGGTGTACCCACTATGGGTCCCAGGTAGAATATGTTTCTAAATGTTGAGAGCTGACACTAAAAAATGGGTATTAGCTAGAAAACATATAGAGAGACACCAAGAGTTTCAGACTTCTTTGTGGAGACCCAACTGACCTCAAAAGCATCTGGCTTAATGTGGAAAACTTTGGAGTCCTTAAACTAATCAGCTTGGAACCCTGCCCCACCAATCCTATCCCAGTTGGATCTGTCTGCCATCCCAGTTGGGTCCAACTGGGAGAGAGCCTGCAGAGTAGGGTCTGCCTGGGACACTGCATTCAGAGTGGGGTCTGTCTGAGGCACAGCCAGCAGAGTCAGGTATTCTGACACTACTGAGAAGTCCTGCTGTCATAGGATCATCCAGGTAATATCAGAGAAAACCAGAAGCATAAAGGACAGCACAAAAACACAATCAACAAGGCCCAGGACAATATGGCACCACCAGAACCCATATATTATGCTACAGCAAACCCTGGATATCCTAATGAATCTGAAGCACAAGAAGAGGTTTTTAAATCTAATCCTATAAAGATGATAGAAAGTTTAAACAGGACAATAATAAATCCCTTAAGGAAATAGAGGAAAATACATTCAAACATACCCGTTATGTGTTTGAGGCACTGAAAGCTGAAGCAAATAAATATAAAGAAATATAAGAAAGTACAATCAAACAGGTGAAGGATTTGTATGAAACTGTCCAAGACTTGAAAAAGGAAATAGAAGCAATAAAAAGAGCAGAAACTGAGGCAATCCTGAAGATGGAAAACCTAGGAAGGAGAGCAGGAACTACAGAAGAATCACCAACAGACTTTAGGAGATGGAAGAGAGAATCTCAGGTGTAGAAGATACAATAGAATAAATTAATATACCAGTGAAAGACGATGGAAAATCCATTTTAATTCAGAAAATAAAAAGTTCATGACACAAAATATCCAGCAAATTTGAGACACTTTGAGAAGACCAAACCTATGAATAATAATAGAAAGAGAAAATTCCAAGCTCAAAGGCCCAGAAAACATCTTCAACAAAATCATAGAAGAAAATTTCCCCAACCTAAACAAAAAGATGCCTATAAAGATACAAGAAGCATATAGATTGGACCAGAAAAGAAAATGATTCCATCACATAATAAGCAAAACACTAAATATACAAAACAAAGAAAGAATTTTAAAAGTGGCAAGGGGAAAAGGCCAAGTAATATATAATGGCAGACTCATCAAAATTATACCTGATCAACTCAGAATCTAAAAGCTAGAAGAGCCTGTGCAGATGTCATTCAAACCTTAAGAAACCATAGATGTCAGCCCAGACTACTATACCTAGCAAAACTTTCAATCACTATAGGTGATGAAAACAAGATACTCCATGACAAAAACAAATTTAAACAACACCTATCCACTAGCCCAGCCATACAGAGGATTCTAGAAGGAAAACTCCAACCCAATAAGGTTGATTACACTCAAGAAAACACAAATAAATAACTTCACACCATTAAAACAAAGAGAAGAGAAACACGCATGTGAGTACACTCACCCCCCCAAACACACACAAATTACCACCAATATCAAAATAACAGGAAGTAAACATCATTGGTTATTAATATCTCTCAGTATCAATGAACTCAATCTGCCACTAAAAAGACACAGGCCAAAGGAATGAATGCATAAGACGATTCCTTCATTCTCTTGTATACAAAAGAAAAAAAACAAAAACAAAAACAAAAACAAAAAACAAAAGCAAAACAAAACAAAACAAAACAAAAAAAACATAGCTTAGTAACCAAGATAGTTTTTATCTCAGTACAAAAGGCTGGAAAAAGTTTTTCCAAGCAAACAAATCCAAAAATGAAGCTGGAGTACCCATTCGAATAAGTAATAAAATAGACTTTCAAATGAAAATAATCAAAAGAGACGTGGAAACACACTTCATACCTATCAAAGAAAAAATCCACCAAGGGGACATCTCAATTCTGAACATCTACGACACAAATGCAAGAGTACTCACATTCATAGAAGAAACATTACTTAGGCTTAAATCAGCATCAAATCCCACACATTAATAGTGTGAGACTTCAACCCCTACTCTCACCAATGGATGAGACAGAAACCTAATGGAGAAATAATGAAACTAACAGAAATTATGATTCAAATGGACCTAACAGATAGCTATTGAACACTTCACCAGAACATAAAAACATTGCCAAACTCATTCTACGAGGCCCCAGTCACCCTGATACCTAAACCTCACAAAGACTCAACAAAGTAGGAGAATTTCAGACCAATTTCCTTTATGAATTTTTATGTAAAAATTCAATAAAATACTTGCAAATTGAATCCAAGAACATATCAAAGACATCATTCACTATGATCAAGTAGATTTCATCCCAAGGATGCAAAGGTGGCTCAATATATGAAATCCCATCAACATAATCAACCATAAAAATGAACAAAGTAAAAACATATGATCATCTCACTAAATGGTGAAAAATCATTAGACAGAATCCAATACCTTTTCCTGTTAAAAGTCATGGAGAGAGGATAATACCTAAACACAATGAAGGCAATGCACATCAAGCCAATAGCCAATATCAAATTTAAATGTAGAGATACTTAAAAGCATTTCCACTAAAATCACGGACAAAACAAGGCTACCCACTCTCCCTCTATCTCTTTAATATACTTGAAGTTTTAGCTAAAGCAATAAGTTAATAAAGCAGATCAAGGGGATACAAATTGGAACAAAGAAGACAAAATATTCCTCTTCTCAGATGACATGATCGTACACATAAGTAACTCCAAAAATTCTATCAGGAAACTCCTGCAGCTGAGAAACACATTCTGAATAATAGAACTCAGTTCTTTGAGTTCTCTATACAACTGATAAACAAGGTGAGAAAGAACTTAGGGAGACAGTACTTTTAATGATAGCACTCAGTTCTTTGAGTTCTCTATACAACTGATAAACAGGGTGAGAAAGAACTTAGGGAGACAGTACCTTTCACAGTAGCCACAATTAGTATAAATTGCCTTGGTTTAACTTTAAACATGTAAGTGGAAGACTCTATGACAAGAACTTCAAATCTCTGAAGAAGGAAATTGAGGAAGACCTCAGAAGATGGAAAGATTTCCCATGCTCAAGGATCAATAGGATTAACATAGTGAAAATGGCCATCTTTCCAAAGGCAATCTACACATTCAATATAATTTCTATCAAATTACAACATAATCCTTTATAGATCTTAAAAGAACAATTCTCAACTTCATACAGGAAAAAAGCAAAGGAAAACAAAACAAAACAAAACAACAACAACAACAAAACTCACCAACTAACCAACCAACCAACCAAACAAACAAACCAGAATAGCTAAAACAGTCCTGAGCAGTAAAAGAACTTTTGGAGTATCACTATCCTTGACAGCAAGCTGTACTAAACTGTACAGTATTGGCATTGAAAGAGACAGGAAAATCAATGGAATCAAAATGGAAGATGCAGAAATACTCACATACCTTATGGACCCTTGATTTTTGACAAAGAATCAAAAGACATACAATGGAAAAGGGAGAACATCTTCAACAAATGGTACTGGTTTAACTGGATGTCTGCCTGTAGGAGAATGCAAATAGATGGATGTTTATCACCCTACACAAAACTCACTTCCAAATGGATCAAAGACCTCAATATAAACCCAGATACACTTAATCTACTAGAACAGAAAGTGGGGAATAACCTTGAACTCAATGGTCTTGGAGTCAACTTCCTGAATAGAGCATCAATGGCTCAGGCACTAAGGTCAAGAATTAATAAATGGGATCTCATGAAATTGAAAAGCTTCTGTAAGTCAAAGGACACTGTTATTAGGACAAACCAACAGCCTATAGATTAGGAAAAGATCTTTTATAACCTTGCATCTACCAGTGGGTTAATATCTAAAATGTATGAAGAACTCAAGAAATAAGACATCAACAATCAAAATCACAGGACTGAGCAGGGGAATAGGGGAAGGACTGAAGGAGCTTAAGAGGTTTGAAACCCCATTGAAAGAACAATAATATCAACCAACCAGACTCCCCCACCCAGGGACTAAATCACCAACCAAAGAATACACTTGGAGGGACCTATGGCTCCAGCTGCATATGTAGCAGAGAATGGTCTTGCCTGGCATCAATGGGAGGGGAGGCCCTTGGTCCTGTGAAGGTTTGATGCCCCAGTTTAGGGGAATGCTAGGGCAGTGAAGTGGGAATGGGTGGGTGGGGGACCACCCTCATGGAGGCAGAAAAGAGGAGGGGTGAAAGGGGGAGTTTTGGAGAGGAAACCAGGATAAATGTAAATAAATAAAATAACCAATAATTTTTAAAAAATGGGATACAGAGCTAAACAAAGAATTCTCAACAAAGGAGTCTCAAATGGCTGAGAAGCAACTAAAGAAATGTTCAATGCCTTTAGTCATCAGTAAAATTCAAATAAAAAAGACTCTGAGATCCGACTTTATACCAATCAGAATGGAAAAGATCAAAAACTCATAGGACAGCACATGCTGTTGAGGTTGTGGAGCATGAGGAACACTCTTCCACTCCTTTTGAGGACAAACTTGTGCAATCTCTCTGGAAATATATTTGGTGGTTTTTCAGAAGATTGGGAAAAGTTCTACTTCAAGACCCAGCTATACAACTCCTGGGTATATCCTTAAAAGATAGTCTCCCCCCCCCCCCCATGTCACACGAACACTTGGTCAACTGTTGCTTGTGATATTGACCAAAACTCCTGGGATCTGGGTTAGGAAGATGCAGAGTCAATAACACAGACTTGGTGCAAGTGGCAAAAGCAGACTCGTTTACTACAGGAATTGGGCACACCTTTATACCACCCTCCTAGCATCTCATTCACTCTCCAATAGCCAGTTGTAGTGCTGTCTTTTTCTCAGCAGCTCTCTCCATCTCCTGATCCAGTGATAGCAGTTTCTAGCCTTGTTGGCAGACTAGGTTGGCTCAGGGATGTATCATCAACATTGCATATGCTGCGGCTGGGCCTGCTTGTCTAAGTTCCTCCTATACTCAACTATGTTCATAGCGGCTTTATTTGTAATAGCCAGAAACTGGGAACAACCTAGGTGTCTCTTAATTGAACAATGAATGAAGAAAATGTGATATATCTACACAGTAAAATACTTCTTAGTCATTAAAAACAAGGACATTATAAACTTCTCAGGCAAATGGATGGAACTAGAAAATATCATCCTGAGTGAGGTAACCCAACCCCTCCCCCCCAAAAAAAAAACATGCATTGTAACTTATCACTGATAAGTGGATATTAGCCATAAAGTACAGGATTATAGTCATGTTGCAATCAACGGACCCAAGGAAACCAAATAACAAGGAGGGCCCAAGAGAAGATGGTTGGATCTTTCACAGATGAGGAAACCAAATATATATATTATATATAATATATATATATATTGAAGTCATATATATATGTCTTCTATTATATAGTCATATATATATGACTTCAATAGAAGGAGGGAACTGTATGGAAGAGGAGACAGAAGGGAATCAGGGCAGGGGCAGGGATATCTTTTATTAAGAAAGTAGAGAAGAGAGAAGTGAGATCAGTGATGAGGGTTGGGGGTCTGGCTCAGGAAGTCTTACAGAGGAGTTGAGAGAAGGATTGTGCGACCTCAAGAAGACAGGGACTCTACAAGAAGACTAATAGAGTAAACTAACCTGGATCCTTGAGGGCTCCCAGAGACTGAACCATCCACATGCCAGTGTGCAGCAGAAAACATGAAAACAAAAACAAAAACAAAAACGCACCATCACATGTTAACTCTCCCTGCTTTCTGGCTCCTGTGGTCTCTCTGCCTCCATAGCTAGCCCCATGCAGTCATGTGTCTCTCTTATCTCTCTCCTCTTTAAAAGTCCCAGCCCACCTTATTTATCCACTGTCCGTTGATTGATCCCTTGAAATCTTTATTCATTAGGGGAAGGTTCTGCCACAGGAGTGAGCATGAGATGAACCCTTAACATAAGGTAGTAGATGAGCAGCTTGGTCTTCATGCTGGTTCTCCAACAACGGGAGCAGGGGCTGTCCCTGAGCCTGTTGTCTATCTGCCTTCCTGCCTGTTCTTAGGCCATCCTCTGTGCAGGGAGTGGGAGGAGAATTAGGTTGGGAAAGTGGGGGTGTTCATGAGGGGAACACACAAGAGCGGCTTTCCTCTTCTCTAAAGAGAAGTGAAAGATGGAATGACGGAGGCCTTCCATTAGGCGGGTACTGGGAAGATAGGAGGAGCTCATATTGGGTTATGAAGTTAGTAAATAAATAAATTTTAAAAATCCTAATCTCAGTTCTGATATTACATTATATAAAGATGAATAAGGATTTCTTCCAAACATATTGTACTAAGATACCATTATACTAATATAAAAAACGGATAAGGCCTTGATAAATAAAACTGACAGGCCAATATCCTTGTTGAACAGAGATACAGCAGTCTTCAGCCAAATATTATTCACTCACCTCTAGTCAATTGTGAGCCATGCCAAAGATGCGAATAAGTTTTAAATTTATATATATATATATATATATATATATATATAAAATGCACCATATCAGCAGAATGAAGTTAAAATAGACCTATTTCAATGAATACAGTAAAGATATTCAATAAACTGTAATGTCCATTTCATGATAAAATTTTAAACAAATTAGGCATACAGGGAATACACTACAAAATAATAAGGCCCATTTATAAATGGCACCAGCTCATATACTCCATGGACACAATAGGAAAGCTTTCTCGTTATAATGTGGAACAAGACAAAAATGGCTATTCTCACTGCTTCTATCAAATACAGCTACAGAAGTCTTAGTAACTTCCAAGAAGAAAAGAAAATAAAGCTAATTAAAGTGGATAAGAAGTACAATTTGCCATTGTTTGCATATGACATGGGTTTATATTTAAGAACCTTAAAAACTGCCTCCAAACTAGATTTATAAATGAATGAAGCAAAATGGTAAAATGATGACTCTTAATCTTCATTGTTGAGTATATTAGATACACCCCAGAAGGACAGCTCTGGGTATGTGGGTGAGGTGTGTTCAAAAATATTTAACTGAGCTGGAAAGACACATCCTGGCCATGGGTGGTGCCAGTCCATGGAGTAGGTTGCTGAACTTATTAAAACAGTGAACTGAGCACAACCAGTCCTTTCTTAGCTTCCTGGCTATGGTTGCAATATGTCCAGATGCTTTGCATCATAGAGATATGAAACTATGCTACTCTGATAGAAGCTTCCAAGACTAGGTCTGAGTGAGCAGACAGAGGATAAAAGTTATTGTTAAACCTTGGTAAAAACCACCAGAGAGAAAATATCTCTATATTTAAAATCATAAAATACTGATGAAAAAATTGAAGAGTTGAAAATGAAGAGTAAAGACCCCTCTGGGTATGGATTGGGAGAATTGAAATGATTAAAAGTTCTGCACTAACAAATGCTTTGTATACTTTCAATTTGTCATTTTAAAATAGCAGTGGCCTTCACATAACTGTGAAGAGCAAGTATAAAATTTGTGTAAAACCACTAAAAACCATAAATAGTTAAACAAAAACATGAATCAAGAAACATAGTACGATCTTATTTCAAAACAGACTACAAAGGTAGTAATTGAAACTGCATAGTATTTGAATAAAATGATAGAACAATAGAACATCCAACCTGCAGGTGAACCCACACACCCACATTCAGCTTATTTTAAACAGAGGTGCAAAAAGTACACCTTTGATTAGTGGCAAGCTTTTCAATAAATGGCATTTGGACAGTTGTTTATCCTCATCCAGAACAATGAAGCCACATCTCAATTCAATACCAGCTACAAAGATCCCCTTTAAAAAGATGAAAAACAACGTTAAACATCTGAAAGTGTGAAAATGCTGGAAGAAAACTTGGGAAATTCTTGAGGTCAATGCAATGAGCAAAGATTGTTTAGAGAGGGACTGTAAAGCACAGCAAACAAAATCAAGACATCACAAATATGACCATATAAAATTAAAATCATGGCCTACTGGAGGAAATATTAGTACAGTGCAAAAGACCACTCCAGTGTGGGAAAAGATATTTGAAAAAGTATGCATCTGAAAGGGTGCTGATATCCAGAGTAAGGTTTGTCAAAGCTCATTAGAAAAAAAAAATGATTCAAAAATGAAAAATGGTGAAGAAGAAAGCCTGGCATGAAGGAAGGAAACTGGGCACAAAACCCAACCTGAGTCAAGATGTATGTATTGGCAGATCATAGCTCCTGGGAAAGGGAAGAAATTCAGTGTTCTTCGGTGGAGAAACAGGGAGTATATCAACCACAGTCTAGACCAGGCTTCATGCTCAAGAGTGGTTAACCAACACAAAATAGGGACAGTTCTTTTTACTCTTTTTTTTTTTTTTTAAAGCAAGTGAAATAAACTTGAAGCTGGGTAAGTCAGCAGGGAGTTAGTGTAGGAAGACTTAGGAAGTGGCAAACAGTATGAAAATAATATATTGCATATAATTCCCAAAGGATAATCAAAGATTCCAGCAAAAATGGTCAATTGCCATATAGGCACTGTTTTCCAAAGAAGACATACAAAAGGAACATGATTCTATAGTGATCTACATAAGAAATCATAGGAGAATGAAAATCAAAACCATTATGAGATTTTGTCTTGCTCAGAAAGAATGGTAATTAAAAGGGCAAAATATAGGAAAGGTGGATAAGGTAAGGGGACCCCTGTACACTTGATTTGGCATGTAAGCTGGCATAAAAAGAATTATGAGAATTAATATCTTCAAATATTTGAAGATTTTGATTTGATATAGTAACCCACTACCACATTCAAACATAAAATTAATTTAAATGTGTAATAGACCTCTTTACTCCCATGTTTGTTGCAGAACAATTCACAAAATCCAAGAATGGGAAGAGGTTTTGTGTACAATACCTAACAATAGATAAAATGTGTTAGAAATATGCTGTGGAACACCATTCACTATGAAAACAATGAAAGTCTAGCATTTGTGACAATATGGATGGAGCTAGAAATCAATGCTTTTAGTGAAGCAAGTCAGACACAGAAAGTCAAATCCCACATTATTTCACTTAGTATAGTATCTTAAATGATAATCTTGAAAATGCTGAAAATGGAGAGTGATTAACAGAGCCTGAGGATAACCAGGGAGGTGATAAGGTCAAGAGACTTGAGTAGTGTGATGATATGACCGTGGATAACAATCATAAAATTTACACACAAAGTACAAGAAAGCTTTGGAATTTTTCAGTATAGATATGATAAATGTCTGAGGAAAAGAATGTGTTTAACTTTACATAAACATGTCACAGCACCCACAGTCAGAGACAGAACACCTAGTGTTTAGACATTAGGCACTGTAGCATTAAATCAAAGAATCTAAGGTGACATCCATCTCCACATTGGATGCTACCACTGGACAAAACCATGGGATGTCTGGACAAAACTCTGCAATCATTCAGATTATATTTATGATAAACTTTCTTCCTATACAATAGAATGGCAATAGAAAATCAGCATCAGTAAATATATTCACACATATATACAAACACACACCGCACAACTTAATTTGTAGTTGCAATGGCATATCTTATTGCACATGTGTATTTCCCACAGGTCTTACATTGGTTAATTTTCTGTACATAGTAGTTGTTTGTTTGTAACATGACTATTGAGTTTAATGACTATAATTGGTAGCTCTTGGCAACTTATGACAAATTAGTGGCCCCTGGGAAGAGGAAACCTCAGCTTAGACATTGCTTGTTGGATTGGCCTGTGGTTATGTCTATGGGGTGTGTTCTGATAAATTACTGATATGGGAGAGCCTTTCACACTGTGGGTGGTACCACCCCTAGGAAAGTGGTCTTGTTTCATATAAGAAAGCAAGCTGAGAAAACCATGTGGTACAAGCCAGAAAGCAGCTTTCTTCCATGGTCTCTGCTTTAGTTTCTGTCTCCATGTTCCTGCTTCAGCCCTTGTCTTGACATTCTTCTAAGATGAACTGTGATGAGGATTTGTAAGCTAAGTAAACACTCCCCCCTGTAAACAAATTGCTTTTGTATGATAGTGTTTATTATAGCAACAGGTATTCATTTAGAGCACTTATTATAAACATATTAGTGAATAATACAAGTGTGCAAAGACTTTATAATAACATCACATCATTTTAGGGGCATCCATTAAATGAAGGTTTCATCACAAGTTACTGCCCATGTAAATGATGGCTCCCAAACTCTTAGATGTACTTTGGATATAGAAATTTGGCCAGAATGTACATTTAGCTAAGATATTGATTAGTAATTTCAGTCATTAATAGGAAAGGGGACTAGAGGAATCTGTCTGATGATCAATCTTTTTCAGATTAGTGAGTTCTTGATTTAGATAGGAGACAAGACTACATAATTTTTCGTATCTCATCAATGTTTAGGATCTGACATAAAGCTAAATAAATGGGTTAGAATATCAAATCTAATATTTAATAACATGTAACATTGAGCTAGATTTTCATACACATTACATACTTTATGTGCATATAGAATATGACATAGTACTGAGAAAACTTCAAATCACAGGAGAAAATAGTTGATATGAATCTGGGTGCAGAGATGATGATGATAAATATGATTATGAGAGTCACTTGAAAATATAACATTGTGCCTTTCTTTTTAGCTCTGCCAAATCTTTTAAATATTTATTCAGATGCTACTAAGCCACCAACCAAGGAGTACACATGGAGAGACCCATGGCTCCAGCCACATATATAGCAGAGGATGGCCTTGCCGGGTGTCAATGGGAGGAGAGGTCCTTGGTCCTATGAAGGCTTGATAGATGCCTCAGTGTAGGTGAATTTGAGGGCAGGGAGGTAGGAGTGGGTGGGTGGGTGGAGGACGGGGTTTCTAGGAAGGGGGGACCAGAAAAGGGGATAACATTTGAAACGTAAATAAAGAAAATATCCAATTAAAAAAATTTAAAAACTAAAAAAAAGTAAAAGAAAAAAAAAGATATTGACAGTATTCTAGAAGATCTTTACATTGTGATGATTTTTATCTCAAAAGTCAAATTTGTAACATATTCAAATACTCAAACCTGTAATATCATATAAGAAGAAACTAACAAATTATTTGTATAATCAATATGTTCTCCTACCTGTTTATATTAATTACAGAAAGATTTCTTTCTTCTAAACATAGCTCAGTATGCTGTGTCCATATTTTATGTGTACCTTCAGTCTTAGAATTCACATTGGCTTTCCCTTTTCTTGAAAGTTTACATCGCTGTTCACATACTTTGCTTGTTTTGGTGACCTTGTCAATCTAATTTGAATACTGTTTTAACTAGCTTCTGTGTCTATGTGCATATGTGTCTCTCTGTATAAATCTACTTGAATTGCTTATAGGTTAATCTTGGCTTTATAATTCCAATTCCTGACATCTCATTTCTGAATTAGTTACTGTCATTTTGCCTGACCTTTTCAATCTGACTGTTGTCCTTCTTATAAACAGAGTAACAAGAATTGAGCACCAGTCAGAATGTAATGGTAAATACTGATGGAATGACGATCATTTTTCACTTTGAAGTAAGTATAGCAAGGACATTTTCACTCTGACCTTGGGGGATGTATGGGGCTTATGGATTCTAGCTTAAAATAAAAGCATTAAAAACACAGAAACACAAATAAAATAAATAGATAATCTCTCAACACTCATCAAAGAAACATCTTGTAATGGTAAATGGTGATTAATAAAAAGACTAATAAAAATTCTTCCAGCACTATACAATGTACCTACATTATACTGCTTCTTTTCAAGCCTCCAATAATATCACAGAAGAGAGTGTAGAGAAATTATAAGACTTGTAAGAGTCAAAGTCCATAGATGACTACAATAAAAAGGTATTTTCCAGATGCAACAATCGTTTAACATATGAACTCTCAAAGATTTTCGCAACATAATGAAAACCTATATAACATGAAACCAGGCAAAATCCACACATGAAGCAGCAAAATGTTCATGCAGTCCCACATCTATCTGAGTAAATATTGGCAATTAATGGCAGTTAAGAGAAGAATAATCATTTTTTCAAGGATATAGCTCCAGAGAGTCATCCCTTCTTTCAGTAGATAACCCTATGTTTATTCACATACTACCATTGCTGAGTGGACTCAGTATAAGGAAAACAGATAAACAAATGAAGTCGTGAGGTAACTGTATTGGAGGAATGGAGGAAGACTTGGAGCAGGGAGAATAGGAAATGGGCTTGGTCAAAATACATTGTACGCAGATATTGAAAACTCAAACAATAAACTACATAGAGAACATGCCTCTGAAAGAAGGATATGAATCAATGAATGGCCTGAATGGTGAAGATCACCATTAGTATTACAGCTATCATCCAAGTGGCTTGCATTCTCAATGTAAAAATAGGTCAAAGAAATAGTTAATCTCTTCTCTATCTTTCTCTTTCTTCCCTAGCCCTTCTCCTTTCTTTCTTAGCCTTCCATTTTCTACTCCTCATCTTGGTCTGAGATATATTTCTCCTTCCCTTAGACATTAAAACATGAGAATCTGTCTCTTTGAGACTGGAACTTAAAGGAATAATGCTCTGAGATTTTCAGAGCTATAGCATTTAATCTATCTCAAAATTATTTTTATTAATTTTCATTACATCACTAAAAGCTCATTTATATTAAAGGTGCTAAGGAAAGACTATTCCTTATTAGTGGATTATGATTGTTTAAACAGGAAACAATTATTTTTAATTTATGCAAAATATGACCTTATTACTAAAAAGCATTTACACATTCATTTTAAAATTTAATGCAAATTATTTGAAAGAACCTCAAGAATGAATTTTCATGACTATAGAATAAAATAATATTTAAATAAATATCTTATAAATTTTATAAATGTAAGAATGAGATTGGAGATGCTCAAATAATAGTAAAGAGCTTTATTGAAATCTCATTCATCAACTGGAGTGGTAGTTAAAATAAGAACACTCTTTTGACAAACACTTTGGCATCATTTGAAGATGCTCTGTTCTAGAATATGGTAGATACGGGCAGAAGTCTGAGGAAGAGAATTTGATTAAAAAAATAAAAAATTTCTCTTAGCAACAGATGAAAAACCACCACCAATCAGCACAGAGTTGTGAAGCCCATTCTCAAAGGATATATCTACAAAATATTTCTAAACCTTGGACTCGTGGAACATTATAGAACAGGAGTCAGAAGCCATATAAGAGCCCGAGTATCTGACTAGTCTCTGATGTTGTATTTCCAAATAATATCAGCACTTATACCAATAAAGTCTCACCAGCATGACTTCCAAACAGAAGGTAGATGAACAAGGGTGACACCATTACTTATGCCAAACTGGATGAAAAAAGCCCATGAGGCTTCAACCCTGTACAAGGAACTATAGGTAACAAAGGAAATCTTGGGAAAGGAGAAGTTAGCATTTGTTCAGTGCCAAGTGGTCAGCTCTGAAAACATACAGGTAGCGTTATACAGAGTGAGGTGTTATATTTATGAATATATATGCATATTCATATTTGTTTCAATAATAATTAGTACAAAATATGTTATGAATTTTAAGGGAAATGAGAGGAGATATGGGGAAGTGTTGGTGGGAAAAGAAAGGGAGAAATGCAGTTAATTATAATATCAAAATTACAAAATAATAGGTATAAATGTGATTTTTAATATTTTTCCAAATTTCATGGTTTAAAATGTGAAAATGTTTTACTAAAATAAATTTATGCTGCCAACTACTGGTTCATTGCTTTGGCCACACTAAAGCTATTATTACTTATAATATGTCTGGGCACTATGGCTTATATTAAACTTGTGCTTAGTTTCAATACACAGGATCAGGCCAATTTTTGAAATTATATATATGAATATAGAAGGATGTAAGTAATTTTAGATGAGATGTTACAGATTAAAGGCAGTTAATTCAGGGACAAAGAGTGGAACAGAGACCGAAGGAAAGGCCATCCAGAGACTGTCCCATTTGCAGACACCAAACCCAGACACTATTGCTGATGCCAAGAAGTGCTTGCTGTCAGGAGCCAAGTATAGTTATCCCCTGAGATAACCATACTAGATAACCATAATATCTGCACAATCATACTCTTTGCTGCTTTATTTATAATAGGCTAGGGAATACTGGGGGAATAAAGACTTAACCTGGATGCAGGCAGAGGGATAGGAGTCTAGCACAACTAAGAATGTTGGAAATCCACGTTCTACTGCCTAATATAACTAAACTAACTAAAAGACAATGTAAAAGAAAGCAGCTTAAACAGAAGTTTCCTTCAGAAGTTAATAACACTGCTGCCTGAAGCCACAGAATTTTAAACACAACCCCAGTGCTATGATGTGAGGTACCACCTTATGAGCTGTGGGCCATTAAGCCAGCAGAGGATCTGAAATAATACATGTTATTGTCATTGCTCTGAGTTTCGAAAAAAGACTAAATGGTAAGATCCTATCACAGAATGCATCAAATATTTTGGATATAAAACACAGAGAAATTAGGCTAGAACTGAGCTGGAAGTCTAGTTACTACATAGGGTTCATAGTGCCAGGAAGTACTATCTAGTCTGTAAGACAAAAAAGAAAAAAAATCATTAATGGTCTTTCTCATGTGTGGTCCCGGGGAGCTACAACTGCACATCCTGCACTACTGATACAATAGTGGAATGGTTGTTATGTGTGTAACCTATCACTTTTTGACTGGATTTCATATCAACTCCATAAGGGTAAACAAACTTGGTATTGTAAACCTGTTCACAATCTCTAGAAGAAAATGTATTCCTGATGTATTGTTTTCTTAAATGAAATATAACCAAATTGGCTTCCAAATATTCATTTTTATCCCCATAGACAAATGCTACCATTAGCCTGGGGTCAGACCTATGTATATTATATTCCTGTGGATTGCTATCTATATGCAGGTGAGAGCAGGTACAAGATAAAGTGAGAGACTGTGATTGGGCAGTGGAAAAGGAAGGCAGGTGGAGAATTTTAGAAATGAGAAGAGAGAGAGAGAGAGAGAGAGAGAGAGAGAGAGAGAGAGAGAAAGAGAGAGGATGAAGGAAGAGGAGGAGGGGAGGAGGGCAGGAGGGAGGGAGGGGGGAGGGGAGGGGAGGAATAGATAAGATAGAACCTATAGGAGAGGAAGAGGAGCCAGACCCACACTGTCCTTGGAGCCATAAGTATTGGCGATTTCTTAGATAGATGATTAAGTAATAGTAGGGTACGTTTGCCCCATTTAGGGGTGTAGCTTGTGTTTATATTAATTGAGTTTTGAGTTCATTGTGCGAGCATTTTGTGGGTTGAGAATTTAATAAGATTAATCTGACTGATAAATCTCAAGGCTCTAGAGTTTTGATTTTACCAGGTCACAATCTGCAGCAAAAGAACCTCGAGATGGGCGGTCGCTTCATGGGGCCAGCCATGGAAGCAGTGAGACAGCCGGGGCGAGAGAGTAGTGGGAGATAGTAGGGGATGGTGCTTTTTAAAATATTTCTTGCTACATATTCCATCCATGTATATTCCATCCATATGCATCACCCATTATTAAGTTAATGATCACCAAACTACGTCTGTAACCTAGCTATTATAAATCAAGCCACAAAGAATATGATTATGTAGATATGATGGTCACATAGTATAGCATCATTTGTTTTTGTGGGCGTTGAGTAATGTAGAGGCTCCCAGATGACCAATGTGCTGAGAGTATCAACTCTTGAATCTCAGACTCAAATGAAACATCCTCCTAGGCTCAGGAAGCATCATGGAAGGAGAGTCAGAAAGAATGTAAGAGCCAGGTGATGAGGAAGATCTTTCAGAAATGGTGACTTCTAGATATGGCGTGTGTTTTATATAATGTAAAGAGATGAGGTTTCCTGAACAAGACCTGGAGTACCTGGGGGTATGTAGGAGAAATACACACATACTTCGGATGTATCATTTCTTGCTTTCTGGACTCTATAAGTATCTATTTAAACTTAAATATATAAGTCACAAAATTTCACATTTAGGATTTGTATATGAGAGAGAACATACGGTCTTTTCTTGATGGGCCTGGTTTGCCTAACAAACCAATATACCTATACCTGTACCTATACCTGTACCTGTACCTGTACCTGTACCTGTACCTGTACCTGCACCTGCACCTGCACCTGCACCTGCACCTGCACCTGCACCTGCACCTGCACCTGTACCTGCACCTGTACCTGCACCTGTACCTGCACCTGCACCTGCACCTGCACCTGTACCTGCACCTGTACCTGCACCTGTACCTGCACCTGCATCTGTACCTGTACCTGTACCTGTACCTGTACCTATACCTATACCTACACCTATACCTGTACCTATACCTATATCTCACCCACTCATCAGACTAGTTAGGTAGAAAGGATTCAATAAGAATTTGAAAAGGTTAAGGAAGAGTAATGGGGAATATATATATTATCTTTCCAAAAACCAAATAAATATAAAGGGAATAGCATGGAATATCTATAGAAAATACAAGGAGCAAGGTTCTTATAAACAAAAATTAAACAATTTTACTTTAAGTGAGATGGAAATATCTAAATATATATATATATATATACACACATCTTTACATTTCTAATATTTGTCTTAATATTATTAAAGCTATTATGAATCACTTTAATCAAAGAAATATGAACAGATATTATGGATATTATATATTTAGCTTTGAAAGAAATACAGATATAAATGCTTATAGTTACGAATAATTAGATTTATAGATATTATGGATAACTAGAATTACCTAGTGAGGAAAAAATAGCTACATTTTTGAGTGTGTGCAAAATCAATAGTTTTCTCTAGGTTAGAGTTTATCAAAATTAGTTCTACATTAGATACAGTTAGCAAAACATTTTAATACATGGACTCCTATTAATCAAACATTAGCATCATCTTATTTCTTTCTTACTTTTCTTTGAGACAATATCTTTCTATGTACACTGAATGTCCTGAAACTTGCTATGTAGAACAAGCTGGCTTCAAACTCCTCTACTATGTAACCACATTTAAAAACTGCTGGACATCTTTAACATCACAAGATACACACCACACTTCCATTCAAAATGTGAAGATTATGGAGTTCACACATTTCTCTCAGTACTTTTAATCAGAAACATAAATCAAATTTTGCTAAGCTATACAAAAATATGTATTATTGGTTTCAGCTGGAAACATTCTAATTCTTGATATCCAAGGGGGAAAGAAAAAAAAGTCATCAATCAAACTTCCCATTGCTAAGGTGGACTAATTAAGCCAGGCCATTAATCTTAACCAATGTTTGGATTGATATGAAACAATCCTAAATTTTAAAAATATCTGAAGGAGTAAAGAGAAAGGAGAAATGTTATAATTAAATTATAACAAGAAAGTAAAATATCTGCATTTTAAGCATTTATCAAGATGCCTAATAGACTTGATCAACATCTTTCATCATTACATTATGTCATTCTTCTAGCTAGTGTATCTCTGATACAAAGAATGAAGCAACTAAAAGGGCAAAGAGAGATATAAAAGGAAACAACCCCCTGATTGAAAATCCACTGTAACAGTTGCTTGCCCTAATAAACATCTACAGTCATTGACCAGAATCACATCCTCCCTTGTGTTGAAGAAGGACAACAGTCAGAGCAGGACTGGAGCTAATTATGTAGATTCTTTCTTCCCTGAAGACAAGGACACTTATCTCAAAAAGATGGAAAGAAACCAGACTTTGTGCAATCAACTTTTTATCATAGTTATTCCCACCGTGTCAGTTTCTAGGGACAAAGAAAATCAGTTCCATATGCCCCATTTTTATTCCTGATTGTTAACTCAAAAAAATTCAAATATTTGGGAATTTTTTCATTACGAGCCATCTTTCCAAACAATACCAAATATTACTCTATTTTTATTAAGAGAAAACATGTTTTCAAAATATACAACTTCTTCAAGATAAGTATTCAATTATTTCAGGGATATAATGACTCTATTAATCAATTTTATCTACTGAACAATAACCTCCATGTGACTTGAGTGGAGATACAAATGCTATTTGCTTTAAACTGGATGGGGAACTTTCAGGCCAATATTTTTATCATGAGTAATCTTTCTAAACAATATGAAGTATTACTCTACTTTATCTATATTTACATAAAAATAGAAAACATTCCTTTCCAAATATGTAAAACAGTCAAGATATATATCTGAAACATCAATAACACTATTAGTCAATTTCTATCCAGTGTACAAAAATTTAGTGTTATTTCATTAAAGCTACAAACTCCATTTGCTTGAGAATTTTAAAACAATAAAGGCAATGTTTTCATTAAAAGCCATCCTTCTACAAACAATTTAAAATGCTGCTCTAACTTATGTATATTTATATAAAAATATGTTCTTTTCTGAATATAACAATATTCAAAATAAATAGATAAATACATATTTTTAAAAGTTTTCAAAGCTATACAGACTCTATTTGTTGATTTTTTTTACCTTATTTGTATGAGCACTAACTTCTAATTTCTATATAGATACAACCACTATCTAACCACTATTATGCTATCTAAGAATAATTAAAATAAGTGATTATTTTTAAATTGTGGACTTTACTGGGTGAGAAAATATCTATTTTAACCGTAGATGCCAAAAGCTATAAAAATATTCTATGTAATCAATACTTATTACAAACTCAGAAATAGACTATTGTGTTTAAGATTAAAATCTTCTATGATTCATGACTGTAAATTACATCAGAATATTTAACAGGGAGCATCAGATAATGTATACTTCTGGGTTACAGTCTTGGTATGCCTTGTTATATTATAATATGATATAATAAACATATAATAATGACCATAATGATCAGGAAATTGAATTTTAATATTCTTATAATTAAAACCACACATGGGCTTAAATAACAGAGCAGAGTCAATTCTTCTGTTGAAGCCAAAAGACAACAAAATAGATAAAACAGTTATAATGAGACTGAGGACAGTGAGGTGTCTTATTGTTTAGGTCTATAAATACAGATGTCTGTACATCTGATCTCAATGCACAAAGGTTCTCAAGAAAAGGAAAGAAACACACCATTATGTATTCACATCATTTTTCTCATTGGTTCAAAATATAATTATTTTGCAATTTATATTACTATTGGAGAAAACACATTAAAAGAGAATATTGTCACAACAAAATCCTACTTTGAAAGAGGGTCATTGTTGTTCTGTTTCTGTCCTCTATTTTTTCTATTTACTGGCATGAAATATGAAAATTACTCTTAGCATCACCTGGCAGAAATACTTCTTTGAAAGAGCTGCACTCTCATAATTAAATCATACTAGATTTCTACTTTAAATACAAGTTAATTTATTTTGAGCTTTGTGTGGCAAAAATCAGATCGAACTACAGTTTTTTCTGTTCAGAAGTTCTGTGGATGGTGGTGCTCTAGAGATTAACAACTCTTCAGGAAAACATGAGAATGTACGCTTGTTGGCAGGGACTCTTTATAAATGTTTATGAAAGATTGTTTACATGTGACTTGGCCTTTTACTTCAATTATTTTTAATTCTCTAGGACTTTAACGTGTATGCATGACCATTCTGTTAATGAAATATCCAACGAAATGGTTATTTTGTTACAGGTTTCCCAGCTATGAATTAGTATTTTTCTTAGTAAGGGTTTCTATTCCTGCACAAACATCATGACCAAGAAGCAAGTTGGGGAGGAAAAGATTTATTTAGCTTATACTTCCACACTGCTGTTCATCACTAAAGGTAGTCGGGACTGGAACTCAAGCACATCAGGAAGCAGGAGCTGATGCAGAGGCCATGAGAGATATTTCTTACTGGCTTACTTCCCCTGACTTGCTCAGCTTGCTCTCTTATAGAACCCAAGACTACCAGCCCAGGGATGGTACTACAATGGGTCCTCCCCCTTGATCACTAATTGAAAAATTGTCTTACAGCTGGATCTCATGGAGGTATTTCCTCATCTGAAGCTCCTTTCTCTGTGATAACTCCAGCTTGTGTCAAGTTGACACACAAAACCAGCTAGTACAGTATTTTTGTTTGCTTCTAAAGTGGGGATTCTGGGACTGTGGCATAGTTTGTACAAGTGTGAGAACTTGGGTTCAGACCCCAGCATCTGAGTAGAAACCTAGGTGTAGGAAAGCCTGCATGTAAGCCTAATCTATAATCCTGAGAAGAGAGGATCTTGAGATATCACTGGTCCTTTATACAAGCCAATCCTTGAGCTCCCGGTTTGATGAGAGACTCCTGATCTAAAATTAAGGTAGATAGCTTTAAAGAGAGAAACCAATGTCAACTTCTGTACTCTTCATGCTTGAAACTACTGTAAACACACACCAATATTAATGAAAGCAGACTAGGCCTTCCTTGTACTTAATCCACTATCTCTAAGAACTTTGTCTCCTGTGCTTCATATATATTAAACATTTAAGGTATATTAAGGATGAATAATTATTCATAATTAGTCATAATTATATTCTATGTCTAGATTCATGAATGTAGATGAATATTGATGGTTTGTCTGACTGTGTTTAAAAGTAGCTGAATAAGAATGCATGTCCTAGCATCATACTCTGAAGATCTAAAAATATTATTTTGGTGTAAAAAACTATGAATAAAAGTCATCAATATTTTATTGATGAGAGTTGTTCCATATATATCTATATTTGGAAAAGCCTCAATTATATTCACAAAGCTGATGATTTTAGTTTAAAACATATATCAATTATTCTAAAATTACTCATTTAAAACTGTTTGGGTGGTAGAACTAAAAGCACCTGCTTGTATGAAAACAGTAGTTCTGTGTACTATATTGAACACCCTCCATAACCTCATAAAATATCAGTGAATATTAAGATGAATGCTATCAACAACCCTAGTACTAACCTGAGAAATGGGTATTATTTCATATTTTATAAATCTATTTTATATATCTTTGTTGAGAAGGAAAAGCATGCACCCATATTTTCTATTGTTTAATATAAAACTGAAGTTTATAAAATATGTTTCAAGTCTATATTAGTTTCTGCTACATTTTATGAAGAATTCCACAATACCCAATGCATTACTATTTATGCAAAACAACTTTTATTAAAGTGGTATAAAAATTCAATGTGTATAATACTACATTTTCTTTTTCTAGCATTGAATACTTAAATTACTTTTAGGTCCTGGTTATTATGCAAATATTCTAAAATTTATTTCAACTTCTTTTGATACTAAAAGTGAGTATATGGAATCACAGGATAATACTAATTTTAGCTCTTTAAAATTACATAAGAATATATTTTTTAACATTACCATACACACAAACAAACTTAAGAGTTGTTGGGCACATCAATTAACTATGTTATCTATACAGTGTGTTCCTTTATCAAAATATCATACTGTACTTACTAAATAGAAGGCTACTATTTGTTAATTAAATGAAAAGGATATGAGAAAGGTAGTAAAATGTGACCTATCCTAGTCATATCATCAACATGTTTGATGCTTAGTAATAATAGCCTTAATATTCCATAGTTTAGATAGTTTTCTTTGAAAAATGGCAAAGCAGCAGCTGGGGATGTTCATCTGCCATGGGGAAACCAAGGTGAATACTTACACATCTTTACTTAGAATGAGTGTATGCGATCTATCAACTAACACCTTCTTCTACAAATCTGTTTTGACATATTGTGCTTTCAATAGAAGGCATGTGGGAATATAACTGTGCTATTCTTGGTGTGTGTGTGTGTTTCTGTTTGTGTGCGTTTCTGTGTGTGTGCATTTCTGTCTGGGTGTATCACGACAGTGTCGGGAAAGGAGTGTGTACTGACGAAGTAAATTGACGTCATCTGCTTGTTTTACACATGCTTGCTTATGGCAAGCATCTGCTTAGGAATTTCTCCCATGCTCCTCAGCTTGTGACCTCGACACCAAGAGTTACATCCTTCAAAGCCAACTGTTAACACTCTTGAGAAAAGAGCTGTATGACTAATTTTTATATGTTCTGATGCTCTATAAATAGCAGTATATTTTTGTAGCATGTTATCAGTAACTATGGTCATGTGCAATTCTTAATATATAATGTACATTATTCAAGTCTAGATAAAAAAATCAAAACACAAGCATAGGTCCAATTAACACCAAAATATGAAAAATACTGTACATACATCATCAAAATTAGAATTATTAGGTCCTGAAGGATGTGGCTCAGCAGGAAAAGGCACCTTCATCCAAACCTGACAATATGAATTTCATTCCTGTGTCCTATAAGGTAGAAGGAGAGAACTAACTTCCATTGAGTAGTTTTCTGACCTTCACACATATACCATGGCATGCTCCCATCTCACGAAGTGAAATGTAATTAAAAATAATGACAAATTTAAAAGATGTTCTGTGAATATTTCACATAGCTTGTTACTATATAATCTAATTATTATGAGCCAAAGGAAATACAACCAATCCACCAGGTATTTGGACGTTTTCTTTTAAAAATACACTCTTATACTTTATGTTTCATATATTTTCAGATTGTATCCAATTTAAGTAAGTGCATAGCTATGTGTTTATGTCAACATGTCTTATATACTATGACAGAGTCAAAATCATTTTTCTGCTTGGAGATTGAAATTTAGTATATCAGTATAAATAGCATTACTAGACTGTAAGTTAAGACATGTTTTCTGTGTCTATTCTCACTTCTAAATAGCTGTGTGATGAACTTGAGCAAGTCATTTGATCTCTCTTACCTTCATTTTCTCCCAAATCGTAACTGAGATTTGGTCATTCTTAAGGTCACTTATAATGAAAAACTTCGATTAGCCATTTCACCTCAGTACAGAACTATAAATATTTATTTGTTGGTCATAGGGAATGAAATAAGAGGTTATGCTGCCCAATTTTCATGGCATTATTTATAAGTAGCTTTTCTACTTGTTTCTAGAAGCATTGAAAGGGTCTTGACAGAATGCCTGGCTCTTTCTGGATGAATTTATACCATCGCTACCTTACATTTTTGTCTTCATATTTACTATAAGAAGACTTGACAGCTCAACAAGAAGTATAGGCTGTGTTGGTATTTGAATATGTACTGAATACACAAACACACAGTCTCTGTATCACCTTACAGTGTTTCCTCAATATATTGATATATATTTTCATGATATCATTCTTGATATTGTTATTTTTCATGCTTGCTCCCTTTTCCTATTAGTAGCTGGGATGATATAACACAAGTAAAAGAAAATTTCTTAAAGCTAACCTCTTGACAATTTCTCCTACCAGGCAGGTAGGAGAATTCTTTTTCACTATACATTATTTTTAGATTATAATGTAGTTACATTTCTCTATTCTCCCATTCCCTTTTATTCCTTCTCATTCCCCCTTTCAAATGTACAGCCTCTTTTTCTATTGTTGTGTTCATATATGCATATATATGCACACTCACATTCTTAAATACAGCCTACTCAGTTTGTATACTGCTACTTGTATGTATGTTTTGTAAGCCTTCAGAATGACATGACTTCACACAACTGTCCATAGCTCCTTGGAATGTTCTTTGAGATTGTCCATTTCAAGCAGGTACTCACTTATGAAAGGCATAGGAGACTACTGTCTAACCAGTCTTAAAGGCTTTCATATGCTCTTTAGGAAAATTATATAAAAATAACACATAGAAAACCTGTGAGTGTCCCACACCAGCACTTTACCCTTGTCAGCTTGGCCTCTCAAAGAGCTGAATAAACTCAGCATCCACCGCTTTCTTCATACCTATTAATTTTCCTGGAAACTGATCATCCTGAAGAAGGTACTGAAACATGTAGAACAGCCATACTGAGCAAAGTGACATACCTTCTATACATTTTGCTGACATGGGCTGCAATTCAATCTTTCAAGTAGGTGTGGCATTGTGAATGCCATTAGCATATGACAAGACATGCCTGTCTACTATGCCATTTGTTTCCATTCCAACTGACTTGTATTTACAATCCTTGAGACAAGCTCCCTCACAGGGAACTTTTTCTTGCTATTTTACATTTCAGCATCTTTGAGCACTTTTGTGCCTTTAATCAGTCACTGATCAGTGGATTCACATTTTCAGAGCTATGTACATAAATATCTTATAATTAGATATATCACAGGGGAGTGATTTATTTAAACTCTAAGACAAGCTTCATTTTTAAGTTTTCATTTACTTGGCAAATATTGGAGGCTGTTCAACAGAAGGGAAAAGTAATATAAAATTTATGAGCAAAAATCTATCTCTTACTGAAATCACTCATTTTAGAATCAGCTTACTAATAAAAGAAGGAGACAGGAAATATCTCATTGTCTTACATGCCATTAATTGACATTTTTAAATGACATTGATAAGAAGTCCTTCCTGCAATAAACTATTGATCTCCCCCATCATAAACGCATGAGGAACATGACATGCTAACAAAAGACCATTAGAGTGTCTAATTTTCTTTAATAACGTACAGAGATCAATTTTATTTGTTCTAACAAAGAAAAAAATGGCACAATCTCATCCCTTTTTGTCATGGTCTTCCTGCACACATTTTGTTCAATATGGTGTAGAAAGAATAAGGGAATTAAAAAAAATGTGGAAATATGGCAAATATATTAAAATCATTAATAAGAACTTTCTACACTAACATTAAAAAATAATTTAAAACCTATTTTTAATGTGAGAATGATCTTAAAAGAAGAATCAAATGATTATTACGCAATAGTTCCTATGGTTTTCATTCATAAACAGAAAATATTATTAAAAATGTATCTTTTCCTGTCAGGCAATCTGCCTAATAATGCTCATGAACCAGAAATCCGTTTCATTCACCAATCTGTTTCTCAAACAATAACAAGCTCCATCTGTAAATATTCTTATGTTCTATTATCTGGTTTCTGAGTGTTTTGTTGATTTGTTTTTCATGCTTGGAGTTGAACCCAGGGATATTACTCTCTGTCTGCTAGAGCAATTTCTATTGATCTTCTCTTCATTCATACTAATTGGCTTAGGTTTCTATCGCTATGACAAAATACCAAGCCAAAACCAACTTGGCTTACAACTCTTGGGGATAGAGGGAGTAGGGTGCAGGCAATTCTCCATCACTGAGATAGGTCCTGGCAGGAACTCAAGGCAGTGACTGAGGCCTCCCCTATCAATATCGATGAAGAATATGCTTGACATCTTATTTAGAGGCCAAATTTTTAGTTTAAAATAGATTTTTCATTCAACATATTTTGATTATGGTCTCCCCCCAAACTCCTTCAAGATTCTCCCTACCCACCCAAATGCACACTCTTTCTTTCTCTCATTAGAAAATAGGTAGGCATCCAAAAATAATAAAAAAGAATATGATAATATTTAAAACAGACAGAATAGAACACACCAATTAAGCAGACAAGAGACACACCACCGAGAGAGAGAGAGAGAGAGAGAGAGAGAGAGAGAGAGAGAGAGAAGGAAAGCGAGAGAGAGAGATTTGAGAGGGTTTGTTGACACATAATGCTTTGTCTGTTTTGGCTTTTTTTCTCCTCTTACAGGTATTCTGCTTATATATTAAAGTTTAGTATGTTTCATGTCTTTATGGAATTTTTCTATGTGCAAATGTGTGAGTTTGTGTGTGTGTGTGCATGCGCGCAGGTGCACGTACACTCACACTCATGTGCAGTGCAAGTATGCATGAATAGATACCTATATGTGTCTTATAGGCCAATCTTAAGGAGTCCTTTTCCCAATTAAAACTCTCTCTTCTTCATTGACTCTATCTTGTGTCAAGTTTCAAAACCAACCAGATACTTACTAGTACATATAGAATTTTAACTGAAACAAAAATTCTCTTAAGTTATTATGTTAATGAATTTGTGAATATTTCATAAGAAGGCATATAACAAGGGGATGAATGTTAATGAAGAAGAAACTAATCAAAGAAGGTTTAAATATGAAAATGAAGAGACTAAAAGGGAAGTACCTGCCTCAAGTGAATCTGAATCTGTCAAAGTCTTGTTGGAACACTTAAGGCAAGCAGGAGAGTAAGCCCAGGCTATTGCAGGTTCAGCAAATATGTACTGTCTGTACAACAAGAAAAGTCAGAGTAGGTGGAACAGAGACAGTTTGAGCTGGAATTAATGGACACCGGTGGGCACACTGGGTTGTGAATCATCTTTTACAAGGTTTTTTTTTTTTTGATACTTTATTTACATTTCAAATGTTTTCTACTTTCCAGATCTCCCCTATGGAACCTCCCTATTCCTTCCACCTCCCCCTGTCTCTATGGGGGTATTCCCCCACCCACCCACCCACTCTCTTCTTCCCTTCTTGGCATTCCCCTACATTGGCACATCTAACACCCTCAGGCCCAAGGGTCTCTCCTCTCCCTGGTGGCTAACAAGACCCTCCTCTGCCAAATATGTGACCAGGACCATGGGTCCCTCCATGTGTATTCTTTGGTTGATGATACAATCTCTGGGACCAGGGGGTCAGGCCAGTGGACACTGTTACTCCTTCCATGGGGCTGCCAACTCCCTCAGCTCCTTCAGTCCCTTCTCCAACTCCTCCATCTGGGACCTCACGCTCAGCCCAATGGTTGCTGTGAAGTGACTCTTGGGTATTCCAAACTTTTGGGCTAATAACCACTTATCAGTGAGTACATACCATGTTCATTCTTTTGTGACTACATTACTTCTCTCAGGATGATATTTTCAAGTTCCATCCATTTGCTTAAGAATTTCATGAAGTCATTGTTTTTAAAAGCTGAGTAGTATTCCATTGTGTAAATGTGCCACATTTTCTGTATCCATTCCTCTGTTGAGGGACATCTGGGTTGTTTCCAGTTTTTGGCTATTATAAATATGGCTGCTATGAACATAGTGGAGCATGTGTCTTTATTACATGTTGGAGCTTCTCCTGGGTATATGCTTAGGAGTGGAATAGCTGGGTAGTATTATGTTCATTTTTCTGAGGGTCTGCCAAACTGATTTCCAGAGAGGTTGTATCAGCTTGCATTCCCACCCTCAATGGAGGAGTGTTCCTCTTTCTCTACATCCTCTCCCACTAAAATCAGGGACTAGGTAAGGCTGCCCTGTCTCTCCCTATCTATTTAATATAGTAACTTGAAGTTCTAGCTAGAGCAATTAGACAACAAAAGGAGGTCAAAGGGATACAAATTGGAAAGGAAGAAATCAAAATATCACTATTTGCAGATGATATGATGGTATACTTAATTGACCCAAAAAACTCCACCAGAGATCTTCTACAGCTGATAAACAACTTCAGCAAAGTGGCCAGATATAGTTTTGTATTTTAAGAGGAAAGACTTGAAACTATATAGCTCTAATAGTCGTGACAGGTTTTTTTTCTTTTCTCTTTTTTAATTGGTTATTTTCTTTATTTACATTATGAATGTTATCCCCTTTCCAGATTTCCCCCCAGAAGCCCCCTCTCCTATCACCCTTTCCCCTGCTTATATGAGGGTGGTCCCCTACCTACCCAACCACTCCCACCTCCCCTCCCTGGCATTCCTTTACACTGGAGCATCCAGCCTTCATAGGACCAAAGGCCTCCCCTTCCATTGATGCCTGACAAGGCCATCCTCTGCTACATATATGGCTAGAGCCATTGGTTCCTCCATGTGTACTCTTTGGTTGGTGGTTTAGTCTCTGGGAGCTGGGGGGGGGGTCTGGGTTGGTTGATATTTTTGTTCTTCCTATGGGGTTGCAAACCTCTTCGGCTCCTTCAGTCCTTTCTCTAACTCCTCCATTGGGGATCCCATGCTCAGTCCAATGGTTGGCTGCGAGCCTCTGCCTCTGTATTTGTCAGGTTCTGGCAGAGCCTCTCTGCAGATAGCTACTTTACTGTATATAGTTTGAGCACAAATTGAGAGAACCAGTGTATGCTATTCCTCCTGTTCAGAGACACAGAGATTAGGTATGTGCAAAATCAATGTTGTAGAAACTTGAGAGTCATGAAGTGATCATGCCGATCTGACCTTTGTGAGGAACATATGGAGACTAGAAAGGTAGAGGGGTGGGAAGGTCTCAGCCTGCTGGACTGGGAGATTGATGGAGCACTCTTGAGTTATAGTCTCAAATGAGTCCTCAATGGCTGGGAACAAGCCTTTATTACTTATTAACATATTTATATAGTAGCACATGAAGCAATGAACATATGCTTTACCACATGGTAGATGCCCAATAAATAACACTAAGGTGATTTAAATGGAAATTTTAAATTGAAACACTGAATAAATATTTTCTTATCTTGCCCCACCCCAACTTTGACAGTGAAATATTAGTAAATTTCTCCTTGGCAAGTGGAATGATTGATCTTGATGATCGACTTTACAATATTGAAGATCATCTAGGAGATACAACTCTGGGCATATTTTATAAGCTCATTTCCATAGCTCATTTTAGAGAATATTAACTGAGAAAAGAAGAGGGGGATACTCTCCAACTTGTATAAAAAGGCACAATGTAAACTTTGATACGTTCATTTCTCTCCCAGTCAGTACAAGTAGAACTAACAGAATAGAGAAGTGTCTTTGGCTTTCCAATGAACTCATTGTCAGCCGCCCTCCAAAGATGCTCCAGGCAGTCAGTCCAGGATCAAGAGTGATGACACATCTGGCGTCCTCAACTGAGCAACTACTAGATTCTCTGCCAAAGCATAGGGGACAGGCATGATTGAACTACCCAGTCCTTATCATACAAGCCAATCTAAGTCTCCTGTAATAATATGCACACATTAAACGTGTTTTGTTCATTCACAGAGCACTACCCAACAACAAAATGTAACTATAGCTACAATAATTCACTCACAGTCCCATAAGCCTCTCTCTCATATGGGGGAAGGTTTCATGCTGGAGGAAATTGCTCACATCACACTTTCATGTATCTTAAGAGAGTAAAATTAATTAAATATTGCAGATTCCTCTATTCATCTATGGTGGCTGCTATATGACAGAACAAATATAATGACTGATTCATTTAAAACATCTCATCCTTTCTCCTTGAAAGTGTCCTAATTTGTTTACACACTACTAAAGAGAGTAGTATTCTCCTATTTATAATATGTGAAACCTTGAGATAATACTTTTTTCTTCATGGATATCAATTTTGACTAGGCATTCTCCTATCTAGTACTATGCTGTTTTATTTTAGTTGTTTTTTTTGTAGGAGTTTTCTTGCTCCAAAAGAAAGCTGCACTTTTCTTCTGCATAACTTCATGGTTTATGTTTAATATGTTATTCCAGGTTCTCTTCCAAACATAACAAACACTGTGTTTATACATTTTCATTATCAATTATCAATTTTGTTATCATCTTTTTTAGTTTTTTTGAGAATTTCATGAAAAAACGATTTGGACATGTTCACCCTCCCTCCTCCACCTCCCCTTCCTTCCTACCCAATTTTGTGTCCTATCAAGGCCGATTTTTTGCTATTCACATATTCCTAGATGTATGGTCTTCTACTGGAGCATGGTCACGCTTCATTTTTGCACTTTTTTCCCAATCACCCACTAATTTTCTTAATGAATGAGTCCAGCCACGCTGTTTCTTTGTTCACAGCTTATAGAATTGCCAGTATGTTTGCTCTAACTCCTCTACAGACCACATTCCAATTGACATCTTCTGTCTTTGAAATCTGTACTAATTCCAAGTTACATGTTCTCATTCTAAATTCAAGAAGCACAAGACTAGTCCTGTTGTAGTTTATTTCCTACCCCATCCTTTTCTTCAGTTCCATTCCTTGCAAGAACACCCAACAAGTCTCTGCATTTCTAAATGTCTACATTATCAAAACTAAATACAAGCATCAGTCCCCTAAATGTCCCTCTAAAGGACAAATGTTTTCCACTCTTTTTTCAGTTTCCTTTACCATTAAAATTCTCACGAAAGATACATTTTTGTTCACATACAAATGTCCTTTGATTTCCAATGTGTAATTTCCAAAACACAAATGTAAACTATAACATTATAAGTAAAAAAATATCCTAATATGCCAATCTAGTGAATGTTTTTGCTTAGCAAGATAGCTGATTAGGATTGGCTGCTTCTCTTTTAGTGAGAGAGCTGTCTGAGATTGAAGATTCTACTACCTAATCCTTTGTTATTGCATATGCTGCAAGTCTGGAAAAGGTCAAAATTCAAACCTAGTTTCTTCTGACTATTTAACAGTTTTGTACTACTCTAAAGTCAAGAAAATCTTAATTCAAACCATTCTAAATATGGAACTATACATAGTCATTTGTAAATTTAATAGGTTTACAATATCTAATAAAATCTTCAATATGGTCTCTACATCTATTCCAGTCGTGTTCTCTTCTCTGCTGAACTTAGTGACTCATACAGGATTGTTGCATACCAACTAAAGTTGCAAAGCAAATGAACACTGCAAGTATTTGTTTTTTAACCATTATAAGATTTACGTAGATGGGGCTGCATAATTTCAATGATTTGCTATGATTTTTCACAGTATAATCATGTCTTTTATTTAAGAAAAAGAAATCAAAATCACACTAACATTTTCATGTAAAGGGAAACATTTGCAGGGCACTAATTACTCAAAGAGGTATCTAACTGTGTGTTTTTTTTTTATTTCTTTTCTTTTTCTACTCTTACTGAGGGCTTGTATAATTTCAACTCTCGGTCTTGTTGTTTCCTCTAAGGAAAGACAGTAGAATAAATTCTACTCAGGTTCTCAGTTGCTATCCAGCTTAAGATCATTTCATTTGAATGCATTTAAAATTCCATGTAGCAAGCACATTAAGAGGATTACATCTTCCCTCAAAGCAATCTCATCATCCATAGGGCAAAACCAATAATCAACCACCATGGTATTTAAGCTTACTATGTTTAGAGCCTTTTTAGAAGGTCCATTTAAATACTTCAAAGATTTATTTTTTTATAATAAAATTATATATTCCATTTTTGTGTCATTTGGTATTTGTAGCATTAAGAACATCACTGTAGAATAACAGATAAAAGAATTTAAAAGAAAATTACAGAGCACATGGGGAAAGTTATATCACTGACCTTCCATATAAAACACTGGTACTCCTGTTAGGTAATTCTCTCATCCATTCTAGCTTAACAGTTGTTAGTAATAGCAGCAGTGGTTTCTGAATATTATTGTATAGCCTGATGTCTGGATTAGGGAAACAGATACAAGAGTATACAAGTGATAATTTAAAATTTATTTTATATAAGAAGCATGGGCATCTATATTGCAATTAGGTTTACAATGATTAATTTTTCTGTATCATTTTAAAGCAGGCATGAAATACTTACAATTGAATCTGAAAACCCTAACTAGTACTGGTAAAAGAAGGAAAAAAAGACATATACACAGATACCCATACAATGAAGGTGGGATTTTCTAATCACTACAGTCACTGCCTGCAACCTCAGGGACGGGATCAGCTAATCCTGGTAGGCAATCTCTGTAGGTAAGGTGTAATGTGTTAGCAACATCCAGGCAGAGGAAGCTGCAGATACTAGTCTTTGCACATACTGATCAATCCTTCCTAAACATACATATTCAGCACCCAAGGAAAGCGTTGCCACCCATCTTGAGATCGGCCCATATGGGTAATCATTTTGCAACCTATCATGGGCCAATTGGTCTCAGAGTCCTTGACAGGTTGTGTTCATGTCAAAATACACATGCACTTCACACTCTGCTCACTCAGGGTTTCCTCTATCCCCTATAAAATATGCAGAAATAAGTCATTCTGGATGTAATAGTATAGATTGAGCTTAGTCGGCAGTATATAACAGATGGAAAACCAACAACAGAAGACCTTGAGTGCCAAATGCTAACCTCCAAGAGAGATGAAATATTTTGAGAAAAATACACATTTTATTTCAGAACAAACTGCTCCATAAAAACATAGATAAATATTCTTTTCTTATCTTTCTTCTTTCCTTTTCTTTTCTATATTGTTATTTTTACTCATTCTTCAGGCATGAATCTTGATATCACTCTGGATCTTGAGTTTCAAATGCCCAACCTTGCATATTTCTCCATAAAAATGGATGGCTAGGCAAGCTTATACAGCTTTATAACTTTCATGTGAACTGTGATGTCTTCTCAAAATATTTATTTTTTATTAGAAAAACTTTATTAACTTGATTTTATCTCTTTTGTTTTACTTTACTATTGCTGCGATAAGATGTCATGATCAGGCAGCTTATAAAAAAACAGTTTATTACGGATTATATTCTAGAAGGTGAGAGAGTCTATTACCATCTTGTATGACACAGGCATTGTGCTAAGATAGTAGGTGGGAGTCCACATATTGATAGTTTAGCACAAGGCAGAAAGAGTTATCTAAGAATGGTGAAGGATTTTTTTTTGAAACTTCAAGTTGCACTCCCCATGACGCACTTGCACTTCCTCAAACAAGGAGGTTACACCTCCTAAGCCTTCCCAAACAGTTCTACTAACTGAGGACAAAGCATTAAAATATATGAGCCTATGAGGGGCATTCTTATTCAAATTACCACAGTCTGTTAGAAAAGAACTCATGTAAACCTCAGTTTCTAAGATCCTTGAAAATAATGAATGATGTATCAGAATATACAGGAAATCAAAAAGGTGAACTTGGCTTGGATTTGAGATTTTAAAGCCTACCTTCAGTGACATATTTGCTCCAGCAAGGGGATGCTTCCTCCTATAAGTTCTAAAACTGCTCTATCTAGTGGGGAACAAATATTCAAATATTCAAATGCCTATTGTGGACATTCTCATTCACCAGGATGTATTCCTTTGGAAAACCACAGTGAGGAGTTCCTTTGAATGGTTTTCAAGATACAAACAATCTCAAATACAAAGGCAGTAGTATGATTGGCCAAGAACAAAACATTGAATAAAGTTGTAGACAAAACTTAAAGGTATGAGAAAGTGTAGATTGATTTAAAGTTAAAGAGAAGTGACCTGTGGAGTTTGTAGGACAAAAACAGGAAGTGTGATCATAGTGTCACCCCATGGGGAGGGTATCTTGGAGGAAATGGAGTTGGTAGGAGGTAGGTGGAGTGGCAGGAGGAGAAACTGTGGTCAGTATGTATTATATAAGATAAAAATCTTTTTATGTAAGGAAAAAACATTGGGTTTCTTTTAATAAGAAAACAGTGTGACATGATTTATATTGAAAGGTGACCTAATCAGTTAACCAAATTGGAAATCAGTAGAGTCTCTAGAGGTGGCTCAAGTCAGTCTTCTGAGCTGACATTCTGATAGTCATTATCTTAACTAGAGAATACCAGCATTAGTCACCAGGGAAGCAATGTGTCATTAAATAGAAAAATACCAAAAACCCTTAACCACAGATATGTTCATTAACTCAGACTTTTAAAAAGTTGTAAAATTCAGAATCTTTGTTAAAATTAAATTGATCCATGTTTTATTATGGATATCATCTACAGAGAAACTTAACAGAATAAAAAATTAAAGGGCTATTATTCCCTATGCCTAGAGGAAGCTAATATTGAATTGCAAATAAATGCATCATCACAGGGTGACTGTGCAAAAAGATCTTTTCTAGACATGGTTTACCCAGTGCACTCACAAAAGCATATAGCTGTGATCACCAGCACAAGAAATTTATAATACTATGCCCAACAATCTTTCATCATTGATAGGGGAGCATCCATGAGACCCGTCCTCTGTCCTTGCTGCGGGAAATGGTGCCATTTTCTTCAGTGCTGCAAACATGCAAGTTGCCATTGCTCCAGTGAATGACTTCCTACTCACGCAGAGACAAAAACCTCTAAACTCCATGAGTCACACACAAAAAGGAGATATGCATAGAATAGAGGGACATAATGAACAGGGTGATTTTATGAGAAAGATGAAGAGATAAGAGAGAGGGGACAGGAGATGAAAATCACTAAAATGTGCCATAAAAATTTATCAAAATGCAAACATTTAAAAATGTATTTTCTTTGTGTATGGGAGTCTAGGGTATCTTGTAGTACGGTGCACATAAAGGTTAAAGAACTAACTCCGAGAGTTGGTTGTCTCCTGCAATACTGTAGGTCTTGGGACTGAACTCAAGTAGTCAAGCTTGGTATCAAGTGTCTTTGTTGGCTGAGCCATCTCCTTGACCCAGTTTAAGAAAAGAAACAATTGGAAGAGAAATAATGAAAAGAAGACAATATTTCCAACTTGTAAAGTGAGAGCATTTGCATGCTCACATTCTGTTGGGTTTTACAAATTTTATACCACATGCTATTTATAGATTTGTAAAATTAGAAGCTACGCCTTAACCTTATATAAAGTTATTTTTGCCAAGACATTGTTACAATGGTTAAAGAATAAAAGACACAAATGTAACCTTGCCCTGATTATTTACTATTCATTAAGAACATAGGCTCTAGGCTATACTTGGCATCTTTGGTTTTCAGTCTATGTAATAATAGGAAAGTGTGGAGAATCACTCTGAGATCTACTACTCACTTACAAAATGATAGTCTTCTTTTCTATTTATAGAAGTCCTTTTATAGGTTCATTCACTTTCATAGCTTGAATCAAGTGTACGTCTTCTCAAAGAGATGGATTTCTGTTAATAAGCAAACTTGGTCATATTTTCTAAAAAGAACCATCAGTTGCAAAGGTATCTATGTAAACTGTTAAATATTTCTAAGGCCCTTTAGTGTTTAATGCATTAATAAAATATGAAGAGATGTCTGTTCAATTTTGAAATATTATTTTCTCAGTACAGGATAGTACAGTATATATTCTACCTTCAAATCTAGTGAATAAAGTCCTTGCCACTACACCTTATATTTAACTTAATATTATAAAATATCCATGAATACTAAATGTAAATATAAAATGTAAATGTAAAATGACTGAAGTTTACAATATTGCTTTTAAAATACGATGTCTTACTTTATTAAGCATTCCTTAGATTATTTACATTTTTACAAGATTAAAAATACAAATAATTTTTATGTTTTTAGATGTATTTGAAATGATTTTTCTTGCATATTTTTGAATTAAAAAGATGAGGAAAAATGAGAAACTTCTCATGTAAATCTAATCACAAAAATTACACAATGAGGAGGACAGAATCCAATGACAAAATTGTTTCTTATTTTAATGTCCTTTATCCAGCAGTTGGAAAGATAGGAGAATGCCCTTATTTGATAGCAATGATTAAATGAGAAATTAGAAGGGGGATTGAAAGAGACAATAATTAATTTGGGACAGTTAGGATAAAGACTTAGATAATGACCTTTATGAGACATAATGTAATTGGTAATAATTTTTACCTTAGTAGTGTGCAGATTAAATGAACACTTTATCACAGGTAAATTAAAATCAGATAATAAATGAATGGGTGAGGAAATTTGTATAAATACAGGAGGTGTATATACACCCATTGTATATTATAACACACAAAACGAGGGATTTCCTGGACAGAACTTGAAGTTCATTTTTCTGATACACAGTAAAGAGACTGCTTTTATAAAATTTCATTTTTAAGGACCATAATGCTATTCATATTTTGTCCAAGTCTTGGAGATAATGCATAGGAACTATTTCCCTATACATTATTTACCAGGACATAGACTTTCTTTGGAATTTCAAAGTGAAATTTCTATAGCTATAAAATGAGTAAGGCCAACTTGTCTGATAGCTGTCATGACAAAGAATGAGTCTTCAATCGTAGTGTAATGTACATACATCAATTTCACCAAAAGATGATGATACAGCTGAGGGATGACAAGGGAATTCATCATGGAGCGTTGAGTAGATCTTTTTTTGAGAGCTTACTTACATATTGCAAGTAAGGAAGTGTCATTTACTGCTTAACCTCCCTAGAAGCATTGGGCAAATTGATGAATAAATATATTCATACCTTTAATTGAATGTGACCCTCATCATGGAAGTCTAGAGTAGTACATTAATATTATTCACAATGGATTCAAGTAGATTTAAATGTCTTGCATTTAAAACAGTTTATTCATTCTTATCTGACCATTTATATAATTGCAAAATGATTACAGTTGTGTGAATTACTTTAAGAGTGCATATATTCAACAGCGGTTATCTGAAGAGATAAAAGATATTTAGAAATTATAACTAAATCGTTCATTACAGTAAGCATCACAGGCAATACTTTCATTCAAAGAAAAGCAAAACACACAAAAAAATGTGTTCATGTCTAGGGCAAAGCCTCTGAGTTTGCTGTTGAGTTTTCTACCTCAAGAGTTAAGATGCTTGACAACTCTGAAGAGATGAATGGTGGACACAAATAAATGGCTAAAATCCTCAGAATTAAAATGATTTCAGACTGTTCTGTAGGTGCTAAATAAAATCAACTACATTACAAGAATCTAAATCTGCACCAATGTACCGGATTGCATTAATTTTTCCACCTTGAGTTATTTGCTTCTGTTGGACCTCTGTGCTCAAGGTGCCTCCTGCCACCACTTTGCTGCTCGCAATCGGGGGCAGTGCAGCAGTTCATGAGCAGAGCAGAAAGCTGGGGCCATCTCCATAATAATGGCTTTTGGAACCGTTCCCTTCCACTGCCCAGTCTGGGCCTGGGGCCATGGCCATCTCCAAGGCGACAGCCCTCCGCACCTCATCTGAGGGGCAGCAGGGCCCAAGGCAGCCTATCCAAGGGCCCCAGGTTTCAAGTTGGCAATGGCACAGGGAGGAGAGAGCCCCGGCTTCCTCTTTAGAGGAGCAGGGGCTACTGATGGCCGTGGAGCACACCTCCCTGACCCACGGAGGGGAGCACGGCATGCAGCCTGGGACTGGCCCAGCCATAGGAGTGGGGTGCAGGGGCCCCAGGCGCACTGCAGCTCTGGGCCAGGGCTTGGAACTGGACCCTGACAGCACCGCACTGGGGGTGTTCTCTTCCTCCCGCTGTCCAGAGGGAGAGAGGGTGGGGACCTGGGAAATTGTAGTCTTGAGCCCCATTCTGACCCTGGTTTGGGCCTTTGGGGACAAACCCTAGCCTGGCTGAGAGTCTCAGTCACTTCCGCATAAGAGTGACTCAGCAAGACCTGTTTGGCCTTCCCTCTACCCTGTCATTGCTGACATAGAGCTATGCCATTGGCCCTGTCAGTCACGACCTTTCCCTTCCCCGCCTCCTACGTCATCTCTCCCCATACCTAAGTGCCCACCCCCTTTGCCTTCTCTATATAAGCGAGAGAGACTGCTACATTAAAGTTTAGTTCCTGCTTTGACAAGACTCCCTGGCTTGGTGTATTTCTTTTTTGCCCTCAGCCCAGTCTATCCAGGGCTGGACCGGGTTCTCTCCTCTCTCCTGGACCTGCCAGCTAGGAGACGACATGCATCCTGAGAAGGTTGTGAGAAATACATGGGAGAAATTATTACAGAAATGATAAATGGCCAAATAATATCAAGACTTAGAACTCTGTATAAAGTTTTTATACTTTCAGTTTAAGTATAGTAGGTCAGAAGTCATATAGGAACCTACCCAAAACAGGGACAATTTTTTTGCTGAGGGACAATTACTGGCCATTCTGATAAGTTTTCACAGATAAACCCCAAAAGTATTCACTTAAGTTTAATCCATCATCAAGTGCATTCACTTTCAAACTGTAAAACATTGCAAAGTTCGTTTATCAACAATTTACTTGAATGATCTAGATAACCATTTTAATTTAGTCATTTTAATTATTGTATGAACATCAATACTCATGTCTCTTACTTCTGCCATGAATAAGCCACTCTGTATATGATGGAGTCATGATCCTGTGGTGTTGTAGCTTACAAAGCTAACTGATATAAACCTACGTGAAACATGGTCCACGTTCTAAAGCAGAAGCAACTTAAAAGTGCTAAGTTTTATGGCATGCAGCATTTGCATTTTTTAAGTCCTAACAGCCTAAAATACTCCACTAAAAATGTCTATGTTATATGTGTATACACATATATGTGCACTGGTGTGGATATGCATACTGAGGCCAGAGGCAAACTAGAGGTGTGTTTCTTTAGCCATAGTCTACCACGTTTTCTGACACAGGGTATCTCATTGAACCTGGAAGTCGGTGATAGGCTATGCTGAATGGCCAGCAGTCTCCAGGAATTTTCCCATCCCTGGATCCCTATAGTCACAGGGATTATAAGCCTGTACCACTATGCTTACATTTTACATAGGTGCTGAGATCAGACTTGGGTCCTCTAGTTTTCATGGCAAGCATGCAACTGAACTATCTCAACAGCCTAAATATATATGATATGCATTACATATATATTGTAGTATAAAGAATCCTAAAGCTGATGTCATTTTTAAAGTTTAAAACCACATTGTATTTTTATGTGAACACTAAGGTGATTAAGAGTTCTCCTCTGGGTTACTCTTCAAGGAATCAGGTGTCTAGATTCTCAGAAATTGGTCCTTAAGGAGAGATCTGTCAGTGGAATGAAAACATGGTTGGAGAATTATATGAATTTTATGCCTTCCTCTTCTCAGTAGATGCCAAGACAGTCACATAAAACACTGCTAAGTGGGCAGTTTTGGGGAATGTGAACTGTGGGGAGAATGAACTCAAGACAAAGCACAGAGATTTGCATTAAGACATCAAGCAAAGCAAACATTTGCAGTTTCTGTAGCTCTCTTAAGTTTTGCAGGTTGTTCACATTGCTTAATATGATATGAATCCCAAAGTAATAGGAAGCTTTCTTTTCTTCACTTCATGAGAAGAGAAAGAATATACTTGCAAATCACATTCTGTTTCAAATGCCTAGAATTTTTTGTTTCATGTTCTAAAAGCAATAATCTATATAATCACAACACAATTTAATATAACCTGTGTATGCATCTCATAAACATAAGCTGTGGTTATACATGTAAGGTATTACTCAAGGCAGAAGCACAAATATTTATGATGCTATATATATTGCAAAAAATCATACAGTTTTTTTTAAATTCATGGAATAATAAGCAAATTCATAATGCTATTTATCTGATTTTTAAAAAGATCAATGTTTTTATGATATAATGTATTAACATTTTTTATACCTCCATTTGAGAATGTTTATGTGCAACTGTAATCTCAGTTTGGAAGGCAAAGGTGGAGGATTATGAACTTGATACCAGTCTGAGGTACATAGCAGACTCTCAAATGCAGAGAGTCATAAAAGGCCAAAGAACAAAATATAAGTGACTGCTCTGTGCTTGGTTCTGTCTACTCTAAGACCAAATGATATTACAGATAGCCAGAAAACTGTGAATAGAGCTCTGGAACACTGCCTTCTGACTATAGCATGGCTGCCATGATTATGAGCACACAACAGATGTATCTGTCCACACAAGTTCTGGATACACACATAAAGCAAAGTCATAGGGGACTAGGTTGGAACTATTGGGAAGAAAGGAGTTAGCAGGAGAGGGCAAAAGGTAAGTGGCCACGGGAGGTAAATGTGATCACAAGATATTCATTATGTATACATGAGATTGTCAAGAATAAGCATTTCTCTACCTCTTCTTTCATAAGCTTAAAATTTCTAGGTCAAATTAATAAGTTTTAGAAGAAAATTGTTTCTTATTTAATGATTTATTTTTGGCCTTGCCAATTACCAATGAGAATTATCTCATTACCTTACAAATCTCCATTGCTACATCTGTAGAGTCTTTCATAATCCCTACATATTAAAATGAAATCCAATGATATTTCAGTCTGTCTACAGTTTTGTCTTTGTCGGAATGGCATACACTTATAATCATGAAAACTTCAGCCTTTTTGGAGTTGTGCCTACCACTGCAGGAAGCATTAAAAATTCATCTATATTTTTCCAGCTAGAAAGTTCTCATGACTGTATAGTATTCTATTGTAGTATCATCAGGTTATGTCTAAATTAACTATTTACTTATTAATCTATATATATTTATTATATACTTATATATTATTCATTGTCTATTGAACTAAAATTATATGTACATTTATTAATCAGTGCTATTTATATTTATATATTTATTTTATTAGCATTATTTGTACATAGTTATTAGTGTTATTTTTACATATATGTATTAAATATGTGTTGATTACTTTCAGTTTGGGTCTATCATAAATATATCTTACATAACTTTCATATTCTATTTGTCTGTGTTTGTATGTATGCAAAGGAATTTCAAATGACTTGGTATCTAATCCTATGTTTGTTATAGCATGCAGGGCAAGGCTATGTCAGGACTGTATAAAATTGGTTCAGTGACTTTCAGAGTGTATATTTCTTCATGTCTTCCAACAATGACAAGAGTCCCTGTTGACTGCTCCCTCACTAGTGATTAATGTTTTCATTGGCCATTATCATTAGGATTTTAGATGTATGTATATGTACAGAGACTATAATCTTGCGATATTTTAATTTTCTTTTTTTCTAGTCATAAAACCATTGCATTTGCATTTGTATGTTTATATGCCTTGGCAATGAGTCATTCCTCGGAAAGTTTACTTTTAAATTATTTACGTCCTTATTTTTGAGTTTCAAGGATTTTTTGTTTATTTCACATGAAAATGCTTTCACAGATTTTATTTTCTCTTGTAGGTAGTTAATTCTTTTATTTTTTTAGCATAAGTTTGTCTCAACATAAGTTTTAAATTTTAGTATAGCCTAAAGTCTATTTTTAGTTTCATGGATAACTTTTTCAATGTTTGATTAGGAACTCATCCCCATGCCCAGAGCTATGTAGATCATCTCTTAAGTTTTTGTTGAGATGCTAGATAGCTTTTATATCTGAATCCACACAATGGGCTGTGTTTAATGGTTAAAATCTTTTTAGATCTCTGTGGAGGATGTACTGTAAATAGCATATGATAGAACACAGCTAGCAACTCACTGATTCGCAATGGAACTTCTAAAAGTAATTGAGGAGATAAGAAATGAACCGAATCTAACATTATTGAACGCCAGTTATAAGATCCTTGCAAAGTTCTTTCCATAGCTAGGCATGGACAGCATATGCTGAAAGAAGAAGTCTCTCTGAATTTCCACATGGATTTTATGTCATTTCCTCACTTACTAAACCTTCCTATAAATCAAAAAAAAAAAAAAATTAAAATAATAAATCAATTAGGCTTCAACATAAATGTTGAATATTTTTACTGTATCTGTGAAACTGTCCAAAATATACAAAAATATTAACAGTGAATTCAAAAGAATGCATAGTTAAAGACACTACTATGAAGACTCTAGGGAAACTGCTTTTGTATGCCTAAGAGCCTCTGCAAACAGAAATTAACTGACAGAATTAGGAGCTGAAAGATGAAAATGAGTTAAGAGCACTCACTGTACAATCACAAAGACTAGAGTTTGAATTTCTGCACCTAAGTAACTAATCAAATACCCTAAAAATACCCACAGCTCCATGAAGTTTTGATATCTTCTTCATGTACACCTGCGTATGGTTGATATACCCGGTACTTCATGTACACCCGGAATATGGTTGATATACCCGGAATCACCAATTTTCCCTGTCCTAGCTGCTGCAGCTATCATTTGCAAACAGCTTCATATCATGGTGTGTTGATATTGCCATCATTTGATTTATACGCTACCCTAGATTCTCAGTGTTTTCCATTCTATATTTTTTTATTACTTAAGATGTCTTATGAGAATATTTCAATTAATGACTCTGCATAGGATTTTTTAAATGTATGCACGTGTGAGAATCTTACATATATGTTTGTCATACTTTCTTCATAAGTGTAAATTCTCAGTGACAGAAAAACACTCTTTAGAAAGGAAAATTCACAAATTTGGAAGCACTACTGAGAATAACAGGGAGCTTCATCTTGTTCAAGTTCATTTAGACAACAGCATGTTGGCAGTAAACTGTTGTGAATGCTTATGGAAAAATCCAAGGATGAAAGGACCTTGATATTAAGACACAACACAGTACAAAGGTTACAGTGGCACAGCCAAGAAGAAGAGGCCTAGGCATGAAGTTAGTTAATTCTAGTTTAGTCAGTATTTGTTAAGTGAGTTTGACATATTTTTGACAATAGGAAACTCAATATTACATTGGAATTGTCTCTTGGGATTCTTATTCGATTAGTAAAATGTGTGTTCAAATAATAAACAATGTATGGCAAAGTACAATTTTGGTCAAAAAGATGTGACTACTCATTTATGAATTTACACATGGAATAGGAAAGAATTTGAAGTAGAAAGACAGCAGATGCAGTGGGAAGGAAGTGTGAAATTGTCCTACATATTCAGTCATAAGCAATTCAATTCCGTAATGTTTAGAATGTAAGTGCATATTAAAAAGTAACCTGATAATGCTTTACAAATACACACCCAAGTGGAGACTTATCTTAATGTGCATGTCAAAGGATGCAATAATAGTCTTAAACATAGCGAAATGAATCTTCTTTTAAGAAACAAATAATGTTAATTAAAAAAATAAAAACCTTGTGTTTCAACTGCCCATCCTTTAGAGATTTCTGGAATGGGTCTATTCATTTGCTTCTACACATTCATTTTGATGCCAATCACTTGCCATATAAAGACAGAGACACTGCCAAAAATAAAGGAAGACCAACATAGATAACACATAAACTATGTCAACCATACAAATGGTATTTCTTAGATAATAGTTCACTGTAATTACAATGTGTTCTGTATCCCTGTAGGTTGTTCATGCATCTGTATAGCATCCTTCGACCAAGTTCATGCATTTGTGATGTATTTCATCACAAGAGCATGAACACATATATAAAATATATAATATACATAACTTATTACTACTACTACTACTATTACTACTACTACTACTACTACTACTACTACTACTACTACTACTACTACTACATTTAGTAAGCTGACCAGTTGAGATTATCTCTTTCCTAGCTCAATGTCCAGTAATCTGATTGGCAACTTGAAATCCACAATGGAAGAAAATACCCTTAACCTGGAACTCTGCAAATTCAACACATTGATTTATTTTCCTTTAAGAACATTAAAAAGAACATTCACCTACTGTGAAATGCCCTTTGGTTATGTTTATGGTTATTTTTCAATACTGACAGAAAAGTGATTCTGCATTTCCAGGTCAACTAGATATAGTGGGTAAAAAACATATATTAATCCTGAATTAGGATCACTTGTTTTTATAGGAAGATGATATATTTTAGAAGTGATTATCACTGTAAACCGTGACACCATTCTTCCAGCAAGAAATTACTAAACAGTGGATTTTATGTCTGCCACAAATAATGGAATCCAAGAGACCCATCCATATCATGTGTTCTTCCCCTTAACTTCAGCAATTATAAAGTTAGATAATCACAGGATCCATCTTGAGATTCAGAGTCAGATATGCTCTGTGTGTGAAAAGGGTTGGATTCCTGTGAATCTCCACACTTTGTATTTTGTGTATTAAGCTGTCAGGGACTATCTAAATCACTTCCTTTTCTGTCAGTCTGTCTTTGGACAACATCCTTTGAGACACCAACAGCATTCAGCAGTGAGCCCCATCCCCAAAGTCTCAAAATGATATGTAAATCCTGCAATTCACCATTCTCTATGTAGTACGGGGTTTAATTCTTCCTCCTAGGCCTCAATCTGCTGGAACATTACTCTGATATACAGTACAAAAGCAGTAACAAAGATGTTCATATCAGCCCATTGTGAGATGGTGGCAGGCAGAGAAATCAATGAGGGCATGGGGACAATAGCGGGAGTTTAAACAGGCTGCTGAAATTTGCTAAGACTCAGACAAAGGGCCCATGCTGAAAGAGAGCTGCTGTGGTATTCCGTGGGCCCCATTATGTGCCTGAAACAATCCTCACTCACAGAGTGGATTTGCATCTGTAATAGAGTTCAGGCTCTGTTTGTGAAAGGCTTTCCCTAGGCCTGACCCCGTGTCTCAGGAGCACATTGATACCAGGCACCTCGCCTCTGCCTTGTCCCGCACTACAGAGAGCAGTATCATGGGAAAATGCATTCACTTAAAAGAACGCCGAGGAAGGCAAGAGGAAGGGAAAAAAAAACTAAAGGCTTGAGGCAGTTTTGGTGGTACTTAGCAGTGAAAATTACTTTGGCAAATAATAGAACCTACTGCTGGTAATTACTGCTAACAAGCTTCGCCCAGCCCAAATGTGACACTTGGGTTGATGTGAGAAAAGCTGATATAGGCCAAGCTTATTAAGCCTGAATGAAAGGGACCTTTCCCTATGAAAATACAGCAACTTGGGGGCTTTGCAAATCATGTAATCTAGTGTTACCAATTCTTCACTAAAACAGAAAAATGGTGCTGCAATATTTAAAATCCGCCTTACATTTTATTCAGCTTGCTTCACTAATCCCAAGCAACTGTAATCACGAACATCTTTGGTTTCCTAAACATGCACTCTTGGTGCCAAACAAAATATTGTGGAACTTGGTCTACTCCATGCTAAAGACCACTGGGAGACTTTTTCTTATTTGATAGCCAACAGATAACTTGCAAACGTTTTCTTCCTGTGGAAGACTTTCATTCAGCAAGCAAATATTTATTATACAAAACCACAGGTTCTTCAACTTGTCTCTTCCACGACTTATTAACGATAATACTTTCAAATTAAATGCCCTGGGATTTGATACAATAATATCAGTTTCATTAATTTTAATCTTTTTGGAGTACCATGAGAAAGTGACCATACACAATTTTGGTCTCTAAGTGCTCTAAACTTTGACTGATACGCTGTGTGCCATATTTATCATGAAAGAGATATTGTACCTTGAGAGAAAACTTACAGTTCCTGAGTTACAATAAATAGAAAAATTAAAGAACTCTCAAAAACATACATCATTTACTACTTTATGTGCTACCTAGAGAAAGGATCCTATCCTTTCCAACATAGGACACAAGCAATAGCTAAAGTAGAAATAGTTCATGTCTTCAGCAATAACTTCATGGAAATAAATGCTTCATTCAGTGGTTTGAATAGAATTCTGTTACAGTTATCTGATAATCTGTACACAGCCTCACAGTTTTAAATTTTATAGCAGAAACTAAGATACAAATATACTTTTACCATGTAGTAAATTACAAGTATTTTACATGCAGAAACATTAAAATCCGTGAAACAGAAAACATGGACTACTTCTGGCCTAATAGCATACAACTGTAACAATGTATTAAAATGGTGTTTCATTTTAATCTTTGAGAATTTTATACACTAGGTTTCCATCACACATATTCCCCTTCCCCCAGCTCCTCCCAGATTTGCCCCACATGCCCATCCACTCAGCACCTCCCACACAGGTCTCTAGGTTAAAAACCCATTGATTCCAGTTTGTGTCACCTGACTATTTCTAGATGTAGGACCTGCCACGGAATTTGGCTGATATACCATGCATCACTCCATGGAAGAAAATTGACTTTCTCTCCCTCAGTAGTAACCAAATGTCAATGCCTCCTCATCTGCGGTTGGGACTTCCTTTCTCCCTCTTTTCCTTAACATTAGGACTTTGTCTGGCTTGATCTTGTGCAGGTTTTGTCCATGTTGAAAATTGTGAATATTTTTAACTTCCTAATGTGGCTTTCACTTCTTAAAAACACCATTAGTTCATGCTTTGACATTCCAAAATTTGATTTTTTATAACAGAGTTAACATTGGGCACAAAGTAATATTAGGACATGTTATATGACTCTAACAGTTTAATAAAATTCTATAGACATGGTCTCCATTTTCACACAGTGATTTTGTAAAAAAAAATATCTTTTAAAATGCATTTAAATATTTTATAAAGGTACTAAAGGCTAAACAGTCACATAATTTTCTGTTGGTTCATTTTGAAATGTATATGTTCAGCTTTAATACTGTTGCTTTATGATTACAGCATTTTAAATGTGCAATGACACTTATAGATGAAAATATTTATTGATCATACCTGAAGAATTAGAATTACAAAGAAGTATAGCAATTTCTTTGGCAATTGGGACAAAGGAGGTAAAGTTTGAAAGCTCCACACATAGATCACAGAATATTTCTTCTTCTGGATAAAGACTACATCATGTATGAGTTAAATAGCCAGGAAGTTAAAGTTGTGCATAATAAAATTGAGGTTAACTCTGGATAATTAAAAAAGCTCATTCATAATTTATTACTTATGCTTAGATTGAATTAGTTACTCTGTAATAATTATTTGTTATTCTATTTACATACTGATACAAAGACATTTTCTTTTACAAAGATGCTTAATTTATGATATTTTATGACTCCATTTATTTTTAAATTATTTTATATACTGAGTACCCTTTGGCCTTTACCATCATGCTAGTGGATAAATTTGATCAAATAATTTCTTATTTTCATTAAATATGGTAAACACAGAATTAATTTTTAAGACTGTTCTTCATTAAGTGAGAGCAAATATAAGTATAATATATTTAAAAGCAAAATAAGATTGTGGATGTAAAACAATAAATATGTGTGCTTCTAATGTAGCATTTCACAGGAAATGTAAAACAAATATGCAGAAAAGGGAAAGAAGAAAGGAGAGAGAGACAGAAGTCCTAGTCTTAAACGGGGCAGAAGTAAATAACGGTTGGTAGATAGATGTGAGAACAACGTGACTGAGAGCTGTGGAGAAGGAGTGGAGAGAAGACCATACACAGTGTAAAGTACAGTGTCTCACCCACTCTAGATCCTATTTCATGGGGCATTCTTAGTTTTATAATGCATACAGAAAGCCCATTGTAATTTTAGTGATACCTTTCTGCAGCTTTACTGATGTATAATTGCCAAGTAAAAGTTGCATGGGTTTAGGATATACAATTTGATCTCTCTGATGTTCATATACATTATAAAATATTATAACAATGAAAAGCAATTAATAGATTAATACTCACATTGCTTTGCATATTTATGTGTATATGTATATGTGTATGTATACGTATATGTGTGTTTGTGTGTATGTATGTGTGTGTGTATGTGTGTGTGTATTTTATGCATGTTTTTACCTGACAGTAGTTCATGGCATTTTACTATGTCAAGGGGAAAATGTTCGTTGAAGATAGAATTTTTGAAAAGTAGCTTTTTCAGACCTCTAATAATACATTAACTGGAATAAAGCATATAGACTTAATACTAAAATATAATGATTACTTTTAAGACAAATAAACAGATGTGATGGCTTACCGTATCCCTTAGTCCATGTGCTATTATACTGAAGTATATGTCAGAATATTAAGGGAAATATCAGTTTACAGATGATACTTGGACACTAAAATCACATTCTACAAACTGTTTCTAAGTTTTTATTTATAAAATTTTGTGTTATATAATACTTAAACAACTATTTTATATGTATATTATACAATGCTTTACATATAATTTGAAAGCTGATATGTAATCATTAAATGAGATTGATCAATGAAAATATGTACATGTTGAAGTCTTTGGTAGCATAGACTAAATTCTACCTAGTCTGTTACTTATGTGGCCAATCTTGAAAGCAGTGCTTGAGTCTTTCATTACCATTCTTCTCTGGGGGACACATCCTTCCTCTTGTTTCTCTTGACACAGTTACTAAGAATCCGCTTTTCTCTGAGCATTAATACAACCTCCCCACGTGCTTCTCCTCTTTCAATTGCCTGTGCTACCTTAAGATACACTTGCTCTAAATTCATGATCTATATCCTGCGGATTTCTGTATTGTCTTCAGAAACATGGGCAGTCCTGATGTAAGCTCTTAGAAATCAAAAGCAAGATCTCCAACTTAGTCCTATTTCATTGCCTGTACGTAGCAATGTCGTTGTAAAAGAGGGTTCTGTTCTATGACTTATACTGTAATTATGGACCACATATTACCATTATGATACTGAATGTGCCTTCTCCTCTGGGTCTCCCTTGCTCACCAAATTAGAAAAATATGACTTCTATTCAGACATCTGCCCTGATCTCGCTTTCTGTAGTATTAACATCCCTTATTCAAATAAGTATGATCTTTATCAAAATACGTGCATCATTAATGCCCAAGAATACCTAATTGATTTCCTTCATATATTAACACTAGATTATTAATTAATGAATTGGATACACACAGAGAAAAAGAATTTCTGAATTAATAAATGCAACAGAAAATTACTTATAATTTTTTAGGTGCTTAGTACTTCAAAAATACTGAGTTTTCTGCCCCAAATAACAAAAATAAATGAAAAAAAGACCATTTTTAATAATAGATACAAATTATCATGTTGGCCCATTTGTATTCATGCTAGTATTTTAAAAATAAAAAATCGAACATTTATTGTGTTCAGATTTAAAGGCAGATGAAGGGTGCTATATGCTAATAGAAGATGTTCTCAACTTTTCTTCACATGCTTTGACTTCAAAATGATATTTCTAATCTGATACATTATGGGCTATGACATTTTCCACAATAATAAACCAGATTGTACAACGTGTAGTAAAGAGTAGTCTTTATATTAAAACTAAATTGTTGACATTATAGGAATAGCAATCTGTGAGAAGGATTGATTCGCCGCAAGCTTTCCAGAGGAAAGCCACTCCAGTCCTGTGGAAAGTAAAATATATCTTTAATGGTTTCTTTGATATAATTTCTTATATCTGGGAATCCCACTGAAAAGCTACCATTTTACAGCTTTTATTCAGGATGTTGCATATAAAGAAACATTGTCAAAATTAGTACAAGACTAGAAATTTTTCTTTTCATATTTAAGTAATTTCTTAGATATTTTACAATGAAGCTCGAGGGTTGTATTTTATTCTTTCCTACTCTGTAACACCCATTCAGGGAAGAATATTATTTAAATGATTCCTTTTACTTGTTATAGTCTAAGCTACAGTATGTATTAAATTTACCTTAACTTAAACTTAACTGCCAGAGTGAGTATGTTGTTTATAAGAGAAAAGTGATCAGAAAACAGTGTAAATTTGCCTATTTTTCATATTTTATTTTAAAGCTTTCTTTTTCTGTCTAATAAGTATAGAAAAAATTTTAAACTTCATCTTGAAGCTTAACCATCCAAATTTACTCCAGAATGTTATCTCTACATTTTTAATGTTTTGAATACTCCATTAGATGTTAGAACAAAAATAGCAACAATAACAATGAATGGTTTTTCTAATTTATTAAAATTTAGAGTATGTTATTCTCGTCACATTGTCAAAGAAAGTGAAATAATCACTAATAACCTGAGAGAACTCACATTCTCCGTCTACAGCAACAAGAAAGAGAAGAGGCAATGGCTATTTAACTACGTTTGAGGATTTGGGATCTTGACAAGTTTCCAGGATGAGGAAAATAGGCCAAGGGGTTGTTTAGTGGGATCATTACAAATGTTTGTCTTATGATCTACAAAGACTTTAGGTGCAAGTTAGTCTATCTGTAGAAAGGTGGTTTGAATTTGAACCGTAGTTTTAGTGTTCATATGCTCAAATCATCCACCAATTTTCAATATTTAACTGTCATAAACCATAAGAGAGTATCATATTCCTCTAAGCTTTCCAAGCATTCCAGATATCTAAGAGGCGCTACTGTCAGTCTCAGATAGTGCAACATTGCAATCAAACCTATGATAGTGAAAAATTTACGGCTTGGTATGGAGGAATTCATCATGGCCCCATTAATATTTTTAAGTCTCTTTTATTGATTTTGGCTGTCTCTTCTGTTCTCACAGGACACTACCAAAAGTGTGCATTTAGGTTTTGTTATCATAAAGATAAAAAGTGAGACATGTTTCTGAACTTGAATTTTTCAGATCATAATAGTATTCTCTATCCTTGGTGTTTCTTTCATTTTACCAACTGGGTGACTTGTTGAAGGGAATAAAGAGAGAAGGCTCCATACAGGGGAAGCCACCGATATCATTGGCAAGCGAAGCTCACGACAAATGAGATATTGTACAGGCAAACACAAAATGAGCTTTCACGCAGGGCTCTGTCAGCGTCATTCAGCTTTGCCTGAATGGATAACCCTCTCATGATTTATCTCCCATTCATCAAGGCAGTGCTTCGCATCTTTTCAGTTGTGATGGATAAAACCTTACTAAATTGACTGCTGCCTGCTGAGCATTGTGGAGTCTGAGAACTGAACAGGAAGGGGGTGCAACCATATTTCATTCATCTACTAAGTCAGCCATGCTTAGTAGAACTAAGGACTCAGAATTACAAAGATCCTGTTTCAAGTGCCCCACAGATGTGGACCACAGAGTGGTCAAGAATATATGTAGTTTTATGGACTTGAGAGCAAAGTGGAAATGCAGGTTGGTAAGAGCTGACTGATGCACAAAGTAGAAACTGAAAACAATTGGTTAGGAAGGAGTCCCAATCCTTCTGATATTATTCTAGAAAATAAATACTTAGCTCATTGATTTTTAAGTGTATTTATTTTAGCATAAAAATAATTATATCAAATGCATGTTACAATTCTAACCTGCATTACAACAGAAAAATTAATTGACCAGTTTTTCAGCTTCTAGAAGACAATCCAAAGACCAAACATCTTACAAGATAATTAGTTTATTCACATAGAAATTAATTTAACTGCATTAAAAATAGGAACAAATATCTCATATATTTTTTTTTAAAAAAGAAGAATCATATAAGCTGTTTGTAAATTTTTTATCACTTAAGAATTAATTAAACTCCAAGTACAATGCATTAATGCATAAGTTTTGTGTTTTATGGAAAACACAGGTTGAGAGTATGAGACTTCGGTCAAAATCTGCCTTGCTTCACAGAAAGGGACACTACACAAAAGAAAGCAATGGATATAAGGAGGTAAAGAAGCACATGGAACTGTGTGTTATTCTTGTTGGTATGTTGTGAGATTTTTCTGGCTGAAATATACTCCTAGTGACATTTGCTTTGAGTTTTCACTTAAGAGTTAGAATGCACTTTGTGGAGAGAGCAAAATAAATAAAATGACTGCCAACAATACCTTAAAACATAGAGAACATTTCACAACTGGTCAAATGTAAAAGGAATGTCTAAACAGTCATGTTCATGTACACACACACACACACACACACACACACACACAAACACACACGGACCATCACCACCACCACCATCACCACCACTGCATGGCTAGCTTAAATAAATGAAGCTACTTAATCTCTGTGATTCAATTCCTATAATTTGGTGACATATCTTTCCAGAATAATTTCTTCTAGTAAAGGATGAGCAATTCATTATATAAAAATTATCTACAAAAGCTTGAGTCATAATTTTAAATATTGAAATAATTTAGGTACAAGAACATTAACCACATGAAATAAGTGTTAGAAATTGTCATACTTCTCTGTAGCCCATTACTAAAAGGAAAAATGAATACATTATAGTTATGATGGCATTATTTTGACTACCAGTATTTGTGAGTAGACGAAAATTCTTCAGTTATCTTAGTCTATATAGTGACTTTTTTTCTTTAAAAGAATACCTACTGATACCCAATATTACCTGCAAAAGCACTGAAGCTTATGAGTGAGTTTTATTCAACATTTTCTCCAAAAATATTCTCAGAGGTTCTTTTCTTTTGTTTTTGAAATATTTATCTTCATCTTATGTGTTGAGGCATTTTGCCTACATGTTTGTCTATACATCCCATATGTGTCTTTTAGACAGAAGAGGGGATCAGACTCATTGTAATTGGAGTCAGGGGTATCTTGGGAATGATGGTAATCAAACTGAGGTCCTCTGAAAGAGCTGCCAGACAATCAGTGCTCTTAATTGATGTTCCATCTCTCCAGACTACTGTGCAGAGTGTATTGTATGATCCAAGATTTTTATTTTTATTTTAGGATGTTTGGATACATTATTGAATTATATTTATTTCTATATCTGTCTATATCTAAAATCTATTTGTCTGTCTGTCTATCTATCTATGTATTATTTTCTATCTACTATCTATTTATCTATCTATTGACCAATCTATCATCTATCTGTCAGCTATCATCTATTATCTCATTTTTTTGAATTAGAAGTATAAACTACAGTACATGTGAACAATCATGATTATTATCAACCAACATTTGAAAAGAACCAGTATTTCAATAAGGCTTAATCATCAGCTGATGCATCTTTTATTTAACATTGCCTCAGAGCTGTCTACTTTAGATATACATTATTTGTTGACCAGGAACATTAAAGAATCAGAAAGATTGAATATATAATGCTTCTAAGTTACCAAAGCTAATAGTTTCAGAGTATTGATTCTTATTTGATTTCCATTATCCATTTCAGTCTGAGTTTAGTACAAGATGAAAATTAAAGATCTACCCTCACTCATATCCAATTTTGCAGAACCATTTGATAACGATGCGGTGCTTTCTGTAATGATTATTTTTAAAAATATCTTCTGTCTTCCTCCATTTCTTTAATGTCTTACAGTGTTTGTAGAGGTCTTTCATTTATTTGGCTAGGTTAATTCTGAGGTATTTTATTATGTATTTATTTTAGTATATGTCTATTGTGAATGTCATTGATTCTCTAATTTTTTTTTTCCTTTATGAAGTTCTATTTTCTCATTGGAAAATAAGGAAACCACTGATTTTTTTTGTTTGTTTGTTTATCAAGTTTGTATGCCACTACTTTGCAAAAAGTACATGTTTCAGCTTTAAGAATTGTTTCTGCAGGAGTCTTTAAAGTATCCTATTCATAAATAATCTCATGTGTAAGCGAGAATACTTTGGCTTATTTTTATAATTGTATCCTAATTTTCATGAATTTTATTGCTCCAGTTTAGATTATAATAATTTCATTGAATAAGGATGAAGAAAGTGAACATTCATGTTTCGTTCCTGACCTTAGTAAAAATTTGCGTTTTTATCCATTTGGTATGATGTTGAGACATGTGCAAATTTCATAATGACAATAGCCCACAAACATGAAGGGCACTAGCCTTAGCATCACTGTTATCTTTTTGAGTTCATGTAGCCATGTTCTCCTCCTAAGCTACACTGAATAAAGAAAAGGGAATTAGTATTATTCCTGACCAGTATAAAGAGCCTTCAATATCATATGGTGGGATGCCTAATGTAATTTTTTTTAAAGAATAAACAAAAGTATGTACTTTGGCAAACATCTCAAGCACAGTGCATGCATTCAGTGGCTACTCCACACACGTCAATTGAGTAAATCAATGTTTAAAAAAAATAAATATTTAAGATAATTTTTATTATTTATCAAAGACCTGTTTAGTAAGCACATTGATTTTTAGTACAAATTAATTTTAAAAGTAAAAATGTAAATTTCTCTCTCCAAAGCTTTGGTTTTCATAAATGTGGGTATGAAATTCTGATAACCAATTGCTTCTTCAGTATTATTATTCATTCCTCAGGAGTTTTGGTATCTATTTTAGAGTTAACAAAAGTCTCTTCCATATGCTAAGACCACAAAATCAAATGTAATGTTCACATGCTTAAGATTACAGCATGCATAAAATCTGTGCTAGGGTTGGGTACAGATAAAATTTGTCTTCAGGCACTGTGGTTTAATCTTATGTCCATAGTTCTTCTAAATAAAACTTAGTATTTTCTTTTGGTATGAAAAATAAAATAATTAAGAATTGAGGATAGTTCATTTCTCTGACCAAATCTTTAGATATCAAAGAATTGACAAGAAAGACTTGAAAACGGAAGGTGGAGAATCTGGACTTCGTGCCCTGTCACGGGGCTTCAGCTTGAATCTCAGTTACGTGATCAGCCACGCATGTGAACAAAAGAGACATTCTCAGAAGAGAGGAAGGGTTTCCGATGGAAATCACAGAGGGAAAAGGATAATAGTTTGAGAATAAAGCAAGAAGGTGGCTGTGAGAGCCGTGTGGGTTTTGCTAAACGGGTTGATGCCCCCACGCTCTTTGCAGGAATTCTTTCCTTCTTCATCTCCGCCCTTCCTTTTCAGAGTGCATTAGTCCCGACCCTAGAACCTCTTATAAAAGAAAGTTTTAGACATTTTTGATGCCTGTGGGAAAGAAGAGTCCCCGGAGAGGCCTTACATTTGAACACAGGTTGGAGGCATTTTCTGTGAAGCAAAAAAGTTTTAAGGGGAAGATGTACTGGGATGGTTAATTATTTAGCCTCAAGTTCTGTGGGGTCGGAGGCTTTCCTCATATAGGATAGTATACTGCATTATCACAAGAATTAGGAATCTAGCTTTCCTTCCAACTACAGGGCTTGGCATGTCAATGAAATGTCCTGAGCATACACAGCGCCAGGTTGTTATTTTGCCTCCAGTTACTGAAGGAACTGGGAAAATATCCTTATTAGACAAAAAAAAAAAAGGTTGAAAACAAAAAGATGCAAAATCATTAATGGAAACAAAAACATAAAAACCTTTTCAATTAATTAATTCTTTTAATTAATTAATTAATTAATTCTCTTTTTTTTAATTACTTTTTTTTTTTTACAGTCCAGCCGTTTCCCCCTTCTTGGTCTTCCCCTCCCCCCTTATTCCACAGTTCCTTATCCCCCTGTCTACAAGAGGATGTTGTCCCCAGCACAAGGCCTCCTCACTTCCTGGGGCCCCAAGTTTCTCAGGGGTTTGGTGTGTGTTCTCCAACTGAGGCAAGACCAGGAGGTCCTCTGCGGTATATGTGTCAGGAGCCTCAGACCAGCTTCTGTATGCTATCTGCATGGTTGGTGGCTTAGTGTCTGAGAAATCTGAGGGGTCAATGGTAGTTAAGACTGATGGTCTACCTATGGGGCAGTGGTCCTCTTCTGCCTCTTCCAGTCTTTCCCTATTTCTTTTTCTTTCTTTCTTTCTTCCTTCCTTTCTTTCTTTCTTTCTTTTTTTGATACTTTATTTACATTTCAAATGTTTCCACCTTTCCAGATCTCCCCTTTGGAACCCCCTATCCCGTCCCATTCCCCCTGCCTCTATGAGGGTATTCCCCCACCCACCCATTCCCACCAATCCTTGTCTTTCTTCCTTGGCATTCCCCTGTACTGGGGCATCTAACACCCCCAGGCCCAAGGACATCTCCTCCCCGCAATGGGGAGTCTAACAAGAATCTACTCTGACACATATGTGGCCAGCATCATGGGTCCCTCCATGTGTATTTTTTGGTTGGTGATCCATTCTCTGGGAGCATCTGGAGGTCAGGCCAGTGGACACTGTTGCTCCCTCCATGGGGCTGCCAACTCCCTCAGCTCTTTCAGTCCCTTCTCCAACTCCGCCATCTGTCTCCAACTCCTCCATCTGGGACCTCACACTCAGCCCAAAGGTTACTGTGAAGTGAATTTTTAGTATTCTGAACTTTCAGGCTAATAAACACTTATCAGGGAGTACATACCGTGTTCATTCTTTTGTGACTGAGTTACCTTGCTCAGGATGATATTTCCACGTTCCATCCATTTGCCTGAAAATTTCATAAAGTCATTGTTTTTAATAGCTGAGCAGTATTCCATTCTGCAAATGTACCACATTTTCTGTATCCAAGCCTCTGTTGAGGGACATCTGAGTTGTTTCCAGCTTCTTCCTATTTATAAATATGGCTGCTATGAACATAGTGGAGCATGTGTCTTTATTACATGTTAGAGCATATTCTGGGTATGTGCCCAGGAGTGGAATAGCTGGGTCCTCAGGTAGTATTATGTTCATTTTTCTGAGGGTCCTCCAAACTGATTTCCAGAGATCAGCTTGCATTCCCATCAGCAATGGAGGAGTGTTCCTCTTTCTCCACATCCTCTGTCACCTGAGTTTTTGATCTTAGCCATTCTGACTGGTGTGAGGTGGAATCTCAAGGTTGTTTTGATTTGCATTTCCCAGATGACTAAGGATGTTGAACATTTCTTTAGGTGCTTCTCAGCCTTAAGAGTTTCCTCAGTTGAGAAATATCTTTTAGTTGTTCAACATTTTTTGGATAGGGTTATTTGGATCTCTGGAGTCTAGCTTCTTGAGTTCTTTGTATACATTGGATATTAGCCCTCTATCGGATATAGGATTGGAAAAGATCTTTTCCCAATCTGTAGGTTGCCATTTTGTCCCATTTACAGTGTCCTTTGCCTTATAGAAGCTTTGTAATTTCATGAGGTAGAATTTGTTGACTCTTGATCTTAGAGCAGAAGCCATGGGTGTTTTGTTCAGGAACTTTTCCTCTGTGCCCATGTGCTTGAGACTTTTCCCCACTTTCTCTTCTATTAGATTCACTGTAACTGGTTTTATGTGGAGATCCTTGATCCACTTGGACTTGAGCTTTGTACAGGGAGATAGGAATGGATCAATTCGCATTCTCCTACATGTAGATCACCAATTGAACCAGCACCTTTTGTTGAAAAAGCTGTCTGTTTTCCACTGGATGGTTTTAGCTCCTTTGTTAAAGATCAAGTGATCGTAAATGTGTGGGTACATTTTTGGGTCTTCAGTTCTGTTCCATTGATCTAATTGCCTGTTGTTGTACCAATACCATGCAGTTTTTATCACTACTGCTCTGTAGAACAGCTTGAGGTCAGGGAGGCTGATTCCCCTAGAAGTCCTTTTATTGTTGAGAATAGTTTTTGCGATCCTGGGTTTTTTGTTATTCCATATGAATTTGAGAATTGCTCTTTCTAAGTCCATGAAGAATTGAGTTGGAATTTTGATGGGGATTGCATTGAATCTGTAGATTGCTTTTGGCAGGATGGCCATTTTAACTATATTAATCCTGTCAATCCATGAGCATGAGAAGTCTTTCCATCTTCTGAAGTCTTCTTTGATTTCTTTCTTCAGAGACTTGAAGTTCTTGTCATACAGATCTTTCACTTGTTTGGTTAGAGTCACAGCAAGATACTTTATATTGTTTGTGACAATTGTGAAGGGTGTCATTTCCCTAATTTCTTTCTCAACCTGTTTATCCTTGAGTATAGTAAGACTACTGATTTGCTTGAGTTAATTATGTATCCAGCCACTTTGCTGAAGTTGTTTATCAGCTGTAGCAAATCTCTAGTGAAGTTTCTCAGGTCACTATCATCATATCATCTGCAGATAGTGATATTTTGATTTCTTCCTTTCCAATTTGTATCTCTTTGACCTCCTTTTGTTGTCTAATTGCTCTAGATAGAACTTCAAGTACTATATTGAATAGATAGGGAGAGAGAGGTCAGCCTTGTCTAGTCCCTGATTTTAGTGGGATTGCTTCAAGTTTCTCTTCATTTAGTTTGATGTTGGCCACTGGTTTATTGTATATTGCTTTTACTATGTCTAGTTATGGGGCTTGAATTCCTGATCTTTCCAAGACTTTTATCATGAAAGGATGTTGAACTTTGTCAAATGCTTTTTCAGCATCTAACGAAATGACCATGAGGTTTTTTTTTTTGAGTTTGTTTATGTACTGGATTACATTGGTGGATTTCTGAGTATTGAACCATCCCTGCATCCCTGGGATGAAGCCTACTTACCCATGGTGAATGATCATTTTGACGTGTTCTTGGATTCATTTTTCAAGAATTTTATTGAGTATTTTTGCATTGATATTCATAAGGGAAATTGGTCTGAAGTTTTCTTTTATTATTGGGTCTTCGGGGTTTTTTTTATCAGTGTAACTGTGACCTCATAGAATGAATTTAGTAGTTTTCCTTCTGTTTCTGTTTTGTAGAATAGATTGAAGAGTATTGGTATTAGGTCTTCTTTGACGGTCTGATAGAATTTTGCACTGAACCCATCTGGTCCTGGGCTTTTTTTGATTGGGAGACTTTTAATGACTGCTTCTATTTCTTTAGGGGTTATGGTCCCATAACCCCTAGATGTTTTATCTGATCCTGACTAAAAATTGATATTTGGTATCTGTCTAGAAACTTGTCCATTTTATCCAGATTTTCCAATTTTGTTTTGTATAGACTTTCGTAGTAGGATCTGATGAGTTTTTTAATTTTCTCAGAATCTGTTGTTATATCTCCCTTTTCATTTCTAATTTTATTAGTTTGGATACTGTCTTTCTGCCCTTTGGTTAGTTTGGCTAAGGGTTTATCTATTTTGTTGATTTTCTCAAAGAACCAACTCCTGGTTTTACTGATTCTTTGAATTGTTCTTTTAGTTTCTACTTGGTTGATTTCAGCTCTTAATTTGATTATTTCCTGCCTTCTACTCCTCTTGGGTGTATTAGCTTCTTTTTTGCTCTAGAGCTTTCAGGGATGCTGTTAAGCTGCCAGTATATGCTCTCTCCAGTTTCTTTTTGGAGGCATTTAGAACTATGTATTTTCCTCTTAATACTGCTTTCATCATGTCTCATAGGTTTGGGTATATTGTACTTTCATTTTATTAAATTCTAGGAAGTCTTTAATTTCTTTCCTTATTTCTTCTCTGACCAAGATATAATTGAGTAGAGCATTGTTCATCTTCTTTGTGTATGTGGGCTTTCTGTTGTTGATATTGCCCTTGAAGACCAGCCTTAATCTATAGTGATCTGATAGGAGGCATGGGATTATTTTAATCTTCTTATATCTGTTGAGATTTTTTTTTGTGACCCATTATACGGTCAGTTTTGGAGAAGGTATCATGAGGTGCTGAGAAGAAGGTATATTCTTTTGATTTAGGATGAAATGTTCTATAGATATTTGTTAAATCCATTTGGTTCATAACATCTGTTAGTTTCACTGTGTCTCTGTTTAGTTTGTGTTTCCAAGATTTGTCCATCAATGATAGTGTGGTTTTGAAGTCTCCTACTATTATTATGTGAGATGCAATGTGTGCTTTGAGCTTTAGTAAAGTTTCTTTTATGAATGTGGGTGTCCTTGCATTCAGCACATAGATGTTCAGAATTGAGAGTTCTTCTTAGTAGATTTTTCCTTTGATGAGTATGAAGTATCCTTCCTTATCTTTTTTTTTTTTTTTGATGACTTTTGGTTGAAAGTCAATTTTATCCAGTATTAGAATGGCTACTCCAGCCTGTTTCTTGGGACCATTTGCTTGGAAAATTGTTTTCCAGCCCTTTAGTCTGAGGTAGCGTTTGTCTTTAACACGGAGGTGCATTTCTTGGATGCAGCAAAATGCTGGGTCCTGTTTATGGATCCAGTCTGTCAGTCTATGTCTTTTAATTGGTGAATTGAGACCATTGATGTTAAGAGATATTAAGGAATTGTGATTGTTGCTTCCTGTTATTTTTGATGTTATTTTTATGTTTGTGTGGCTATCTTCTTTTGAGTTTGTTGAAAGATTACTTTCTTGCTTTTTCTAGGGTGTAGTTTCCCTCCTTGAGTTGACAATTTCCATGTATTATTCTTTGTAGAGCTGGGTTTGTGGAAACATACTGTGCAAATTTTGTTTTGTCATAGACTATTTTGGTTTCACCATCTATGATAATTGAGAGTTTTGCTGGTTATAGCAGCCTGGGCTGGCATTTGTGTTCTCTTAGAGTCTGTATGAGATCTTCCCAGGATCTTCTAGCTTTCATAGTCTCTGGTGAGAAGTTTGGTGTAATTCTGATAGGTCTTCCTTTATATGTCACCTGACCTTTTTCCCTTACTGATTTTAATATTCTTTCCTTGTTTTGTGTATTTGGTCTTTTGATTATAATGTGACAGGAAGAATTTCTTTTCTGGTCCAATCTATTTCAAGTTTTGTAGGCTTCTTGTATATTTATGTTCATGTCTTTCTTTAGGTTTGGAAAGTTTTCTTCTATAGTTTTGTTGAAGATATTTACTGTCCCTTTAAGCTGGGAATCTTCACTCCCTTCTATACCTATTACCCTCAGGTTCTGTCTTCTCATTGTATCCTGCATATCCTGGATGTTTTGGGTTAGGAGCTTTTTGCGTTTTGAGTCTTCTTTGACTGCTGTGTCAATGTTTTCTATGGTATCCTCCACACCTGAGATTCTCTCTTATATCTCTTGTATTCTGCTGGTGATGCTTGCATCTGTGACTCCTGTTCTCTTTCTTAGGTTTTCTAACTCCAGGGTTTCTAACTCCCTTTGTGATTTCTTTATTGCTTCTATTTCTATTTTTAGTTCCTGGATGGTTTTGTTCATTTCCTTCATCTGTTTGATTGTGTTTTCCTGCAATTCTGCCTGTTAGGTTGTGTTTTCCTGTAATTCTTTAAGGGATTTTTGTGTTTCCTCTTTAAGGGCTTTTGTTGTTTACCTGTGTTCTCTTGTATTTTTTTAAGGGAGTTATTTATTTCCTTCTTAAAATCTTCTATCATCATCATGAGATGTGATTTTAAATCTGAGTCTTGTTTTTCTGGTGTATTGGGGTATCCAGGCTTGCTGTGGTTGGATAGCTGGGTTCTGATGATGCCAAGTAACCTTCGTTTCTGTTCCTTATGTTCTTGCCCTTGCCTTTCGACATCTGGTTATCTCTGGTGTTAGCTGGTCTTACTATCTCTGACTGTGGCTTGTACCTCCTGCAAGTCTAGGTGTCAATACTCCTTGAAGACCAGTTCTCTCTGAGAGGAATTTGGGTTTGGAGAGCTGTGGTACAGGGTCAGCTCTGGAGTGCAGACAGAAACCAGAAGGATCTAGTCCCCAGCTGTCCCTTGGTTCCTGTGTCCTGATGGATCTGCAAGGGTCCCTCTCGATCCAGTGAATTTGAACAGAATTGGTGGTCTTGCATGTACTTGAAAGTGTGTTGGTACTCCTGTGATACCAGATCTCTCCTAGCACTATTAGAGTATATAGCCCTGTGTCACAAGATCCACTCCCTGGCCACCAAAAGAAACCAGAAGCCCACTCCGCAGTCCATGTGACCTGGGCATTCCAGGTGGGTCCCTCTGAGCAGACAGCCTTGCCCACACTCTTGGGAGTCTAGCTTTCTCCTGGCAATATTTGGCTATGGAGCCCTGGTTGCCCAGGTGGTCTCCAGCCATAGATGGAAACCAGAAGGCTCCTTTCCCTTGCTGTTCCTCAATCCCTGAGTCGCAAGGATTCTGGGTGAGTCCTACTGAGCAGTGTTCCTTGTCTTACCCCCTCTCAGGGGCTTTTCCAGACTCCTGGGAGGCTTTCTTCCAGTGCTATTTGGCTATGGAGCCCTTGTGGACCAGGCAGAGGTCTCCTGTCACAGATGGAAACCTGCGCCTTTCCCCTCAATTCAAATTCTTATGTAAAAGTTTTATGGAGAACTGCGGAAAAAGGGAAATAGCATTGCCTACACAGAGGACATTTGTGTATTGGATAACTTAGTTGATGTTTAAACTGCTAAAACTTGGAAAACATAGTTAACCATATAGAAAATAATCAATTACTATTATATACAATATATAGTAATTACTTGTGTAGTATTATATGTACCATATATAGCATATATATGGTATATACATTATTATATATAAAACAGTAATTGATTATATATATAATTTCTAAATAGAGTCTTAGTCAAAAAATATATTTAGTATTGAAGGTCTGATTTCATTTATTTGTATCATAAACCAAATCGAAATACAAAGTGGAGTTTGGTACCTAAATGTAATATTCAGGCTAAGGTTTGCACCTCTTTGAAGTTGAAGTTCTTACCACATTCAAAAGAAACACATTGCTAGACAGCATGATCCTCAAAACTTACAGAACCCTGTTGAAAATGTGAGATATTATAGACAAAACAGATAAAATTGTTTGTTGTCCCTTCAAAACAGGTTGAAGGCAGCAAGTAGAGTTTAATATTATCAATACAAGTTCTGTTAGAGAAATACAGATAAATTTCAATGTTTAATTCAAAATGTACCATTTCTTATGTGTTAAATATTGAAGTGGACACCGAAAGGGAAAAGAAAATTTTTTTATTTTTGAGTGCATAAATCTACCTGAAACAGTTCGTCTGTGCTCATGTGTTTTGCTTCATGAGGTACTCAGTTTACATTGCTTAATTGCAAACTGTCAACTTCCCCTTTCAGATATGTTAAATGGACAGTAGCAACTACATGTTTTGTAAAACAGAATTCAGAATTTTACTAACCTCTGAAAACAAGTGCTGAAGGTGTAGTTGTTTCCCACTCCGTCTAAAAACTTTAACTATTCTAACACAAGAAGATGAGTTTATATTGATATCATCTTACCAATCAGTTTATCTTAACTTGTAAATTTTAACAAAGCTTTTCTCTAAAAAAACCAAAAACTGCCACCATCAGTGTAAGGATGATTATTAATGCTTGCAAATCCAGGAGAAATTGTTATTGTAATAAAAGTCATTTCACTGTCTTCTCTAATAAATTTGCCTTTAATAGAAGAATGCTTCAAGTAATTCTTGTATGTCATTTACAAACAAACCAGACCAAATTTTGTGTCCTGGGACAAAGCAAAATTTAGTGAGGATCATTGATCAGAGATGGTCTCCCTCTCTTTCCACCTACACGTTTCCCCATCCCCACTTTCCCATTCTGCCATATCTGCCTTTTCTCTGTTTTTCTTCTGAAAGAAACAGGCCTCCTAGAGACTACATCCAACATGACACAACAAGACACAATAAGACAAGGCAGCACCCTTCATATTGAATCTGGATGAAGCCTGCTCTTGGGCCTCTTTTCCTCCAACTGGGTTGCCTTGTCCAACTTCAATAACTATTCTCTTTATAATCAGATAGGCATTTATGGCATTAAACAAATGTCTAGAGTAAAAGGAAAATACAATAGTTAACAACGAGGATTCTTTGTTGACCTGATGCACTATAGGTAAATGAGTTGCCATTCTGTGAGAACAACATTTTTGATTATCAGCACAATAAAAACAGGAATGTTGATTAAGCTTTGTCTATTATTATTTTTCTTTTTTTGTTATTTTTATTAGTTATTTTAATTAGAACATACATAATTGTATGTTCTAATTACCTATAAATGTATGCTACTATTTTTGTCTACAGAAAGAAGCAAAGGGCTGTTAACTAATTCTTTCAAAGAAAGCATATTAAATAAACAGCAAAATAAAATATCGAATCAACAAAATTTAATGGTATTTTAAGTAATTAGATTTGATTGCTAGTGCTAAAGTATATTAACAGCAACAACTTCTTTCCAAGGGCAGATAAAATATTCTAAAATATATTTAGCATATTCCCCACAAGGTTCAAAAGACAGCGTTTTTCTATCATCAATCATTTTCTTTGCTAATAATGAGCCATTTCTAACCATAAAATATAGATCAGATTTGCTGCCCTCTCATTCAAAGGCTTTGGGTCTCCCCCTTCACTGATTACAGTACTGCCATGCTTAAAGGAGAGGTATTCGAAGGAGAAAAAGAAAAAAAACCAAGGATCCATTAATCATGAATCATTATGTTTTGTCAGTTGGCAAAGAAATACTTTGCTCATTTATCCTTTGAATGAAATTAGTTCTGGCTCAGACCTTGTAGAAGGAAATTCTAAATTGTCTTGGCATCTTCTTCTAGCAGTTTGTGTATTTGCCATAAAATGGCAGATGGGGCTTATTAATGGCAGATCAGTCTGGTTTGCAAGGGTTTTCTCCTACCCCTTTTCTATTTGATCATTTTAGTATTGGATGCATGATAAGAATCATGCATTATTGCTATGTTTATCTGTAGATATATATTTTAATCTTATTTCTGATGGGAAAATAAAGAAATATGGAAATATTTCTATTGCCAAACATTGTCAAGTTCTTTCTTCTCTGTATTGTGAAGTCCATGTTTCCTCAAATTTGTGAATTTGAGAAGAATCTAGTAATAATAGAATAAATTTGTTCAATAATATAAGCAAATGGTACTTATATACAGATACTGGATAGGTGGATGTTAAAAATAAGCCACAAAGATGCCCCAGGTTATCAGGCACCGAGGAAACTTTGGAGAATCAGTCCCTTTCATGATTAATTTCTTCATTAGTTTTGCAGTTCTGATTCAGTTGTTTTTACTATGGAAATGTAGAACATTTCTACTATTAAACATTCAAATCTAATTATATACTGAAACAATGAAATAAGTAATAGATATTAGTGATAAACATATGGCTTACAATTGATCAAACTCTGTGACAGTGTAGTTGACGTTTAAACAGTCATATGTTCTTTTGACCATAATGTATATCTGGCACCTGTATGTTCTGTGAAGTATGAGAACCAAGAAATACTATTTCAACTATTTACCTAGATTTTCCAGAAGAAAGATTAGTACTGGAGAGAAGTAACATATAAAAATGTTTTTACAATCTATAAAGATCTATAGATTTTAGAGATGTTTCTTTGCCTAACAATTGAAGATATAAAGCTGTATATTTTGTGAATAAAATGCTTACTTTGCATGTCTAAGTGTTAGATATGGAAGAATTGGTAAAATTTTTCTTTCAGGAATTTAAAACAAAGTTTTAATATTTGATAACAAAGGACTAAAATAAATTATGACTCATATACTGTATATTTGTAAAAATTTAAACAAAGGAAAAAGGAAACAATAAAATCACTTGTTTAATTTATTTTTGTATTTTTTTGGTTGTTAGAGTCCAGGTCTGACAGGCTGGAAACTCTGTGACATGGTTTGTCTCACATTTACAATCCTCCTGCCTCTACCTTCCCAGGTGCTGGGAATATAAACAGATATCACTTTGTTGGGATATCAATGAAATAACTCCAAGTGAAATAGAAATTGTGGCTGAATAAATATGCAGTTGTATGACTACCAAACCAACTGTTTGTTTCCAGGCTGCTAAGATGTTTCAACCAGAAAACATTTAAGACAAGGGAGGGAATACTTGAGTTGTATCCCTAGAACACCTAGTGTGAGGAGAGATCTGGCTACTAAAACCTTTTCTCTGAGGTCCACAGGCATATTCTTCTATAGGCATATGAGTATTCAGACATAGACATATCAAAGACAAACACCCACACTTATACACAAACACACACACTCACACACACACACAAGCACACACATATGCATGCACACACACACACGCAAGTACACACACATACAAATACATTTAAGTAAAACCATGCTTGCAGAAAAAGACATAATAGCATACTATTATCCTAATGTCTTTTGAAAGAGTAATTATATAGTAAAATGCAGTGTTTTTAGTTTTCAGCATGGCATTGGGTACCTTTTTTATCTATTAAAGACTTCATCATCTTTACATAATACATTTTACAATAAAGGAAATTGCTAACCTCAGGTTTGGTAGTTTTGAATGATAAAAGGTAATATAAATATGATTTAATGTCTTAAAATAAGTAAAAGGCTACAGTACTATTCAAGTTCTTTAAAATGCCAGTTCCTTCCCATCATGACAGTGAGAAAGCCAATTAACAGTTTAAGCCAACAGCAAATGGGTTTAATCAGTCACACTTCTATTCTGTACATACTACTGTCAGATTGAGGATTGAATTATCCATAGTAGTAGAAATTACCTGTTTTATGGAAATAACACTAACATTTTCTAATACCAAGTGAATATATGAGATGGTTTACCACTCTGATGGATATGGCTCCTACACATGAGAAGATTTTGCTTAAATCCCTTATAATAACAGCCTGAAAGCATACCTCAATGCTTCTATTTCAATTATTGTTACTGGGACATGCATTCCTCCTGAATCAATTTACACATGGAAGAGTTTTGTGGTCATGTTTGTTTTATCACTGCACAAGTAGAAAATGTCAGGATGAAGCCATTGGCAATCTTCACATTTCAATTGTAATGAAATGTGCATCTCCATTTAGATATGAAAGGATAATGAACTCTCCAGTGATCTGATTACCTTCAATGAACGATATTCTTCCCAAAGAGGAATACTGGAAAAGAAATGCAAAGTTGTTTCAAGAACTGGAGTTGTAAGTAGATGTTGCTATCATGTTGCTATTTGTGACAATATTTTGCATAGGCAGAAAGTTTGTCTTTGGTATTTAAGCCTATTTTAAGGTTTACATACATGTTAATATGTTCCTCTCCATGGTACAGACTATGTGTATACATGTTTTTCTTTTAGAACTTGCTTTTCTCTTCCTTTTGAATAGTATCACTCTGATTTTTAATATACTTGCCTCTACTCCACAAGTTCATAGAGCCCATGTCTTAGTAACTGATGGAAACTGGCTAGTAGGAGCATTCATATATAAAAAAAAAATGTATATATAGCTCCAGGGAAAACATTGAAGCTGAGGTCCAGTGTGTTTGGCAGAAAGAATGTAACAAAGTATATCTGTTTTACATGTAAGATTGTATTTTCTATGTATTCAATTTTGTACTTCTTCTGGCCATTTTAGAAGATTCAGACACACCAAGAGTTTTAAACAAGTTGTTTCAATGTTAGAATATTTTAAAAACCACATGTATTCATTAAAAATACCCTAAGTTTTTCCAAATTTATGGGTTTTTTTTTTTTTTTTTTTGCAATCCTGTCCAGAGACAGCAAGACCCAGTTCCCAGTCAATCTGTGATTAAAACAGGAAAAAAGTGACATTCTTCTAGTTAGGATGATTACTGGGTTTGTTGTCTTACAGTAGAAGCATGTCATCTCATTATCAGTAAAGAAACTCCTGCATAAAAATGAAGTAAAAGAGCTGGAGGAGGAATGGGAGGAAGAGAAAGAAATGCCTAATTATTCAATTGGAGGTTGATGTCTCAAATAGAGATTACAAAATTGTTCTGTTTGTGCCTCCATGAGAAGATCTTACTTCAAAATGGCTTCTAGGAGGAGGGATGTTGAATTAAGGGATGAAAGGAAATTATGATATAATGAGATTAATTAATATCTTGGGTCTCAAAGAAAGAGGACCTTGCTAACTGAAAAAGAACTAAAGTCAGGCATGGTAGTGCAGGCCTTCAGTCCCAGCATTCAGAAGCTTGAGGCAGTGGGAGTAAAGGAAGTTGGATCTCTGTGAGTTCAAGGCCAACCTAATGTTGAGTAATGAATCGATACATACAGAGACCATCTCACATCACTGTCTACTCAAAAGGATTGACAGAAAGACAGATAGAAAGAAAATGGGAAAAAAGGAAAGAAGGAAGGAAGGAAGGAGGAAAAAGAACAAAATAGCATTGACAATGCAGTAAGTGTTGCACAAAATCATTGAATGACGTGCAAAACTCCATGCTCACTTTTAGTGTTAGCATTAAATTGTTGAAAACTAAATGCTACTTTCCCACTACAACTCACAATACAATAGGAAGGATGAGGTTAAATTAGAAGAATGAATATCTAGCTAGCAGAATTCCATTTACTTAAGATTTCATAGTGAGGCAATAGCTCCTTGTGTCCATTTAAATCTCCCACTGTTCATACTAAGCAAGTGTTCTTGGCCCCTATTATGTGAAACCTATTCCAAACTGGATGTCACATGGTCACAGACTTATGTGGCCAGACTCACGTGCACAAGAATGAACCAGACCACAGTGGCAAGCACAGGAGACCAAGATAGGGTTTGAGTGTTTTGTTGCTGTTGGTTGTTATTGTCATGATGTTTTGTTTCATTTTTTGTTGTTCCTGAAAGAAAATATGACCAAAAGATAGGGTTTGAGTGTTTTGTTGCTGTTGGTTGTTATTATCATGATGTTTTGTTTCATTTTTTGTTGTTCCTGAAAGAAAATATGACCAAAGTATGGCAAATACAAAGTAAAGAAGATCACACAGTGACCACAGAAAGACAGAGAGCATACTAATTTTTGCCTTCTTGCTTGAAATATTTTCAATTATTATGCCTTTTGGAGGAAAAAAAAAACCAGGATAGGAATTTTATGAAAAATTCCAATTCTTAATTACTGATAAACATGGTCATAAATAAAAGAAAGATATTGATCAATTTGAAATAACAATAACAAAACCACATTGTTATAGGTTGTTTGTTCTGTCATATGACACATTGATATTTGATACAGACAAAGACATATAATAGTTAAAGTGAAAATCACTGGTGGCCATCTTATCTGGGCTGTGCTGATTGATGACTTTTGTAGATGTAAATTGTTTGTAGTCTGGAGAGCCCCTATCAATGCCATTGACAACTGCACTTCAGTGAAATAGAGGGTACTGCTAAATATCTATTGGATTACAACCCAGTCTCCCTCTAACCTTCCTCTCTTATATTCTCATTTTCTTCCCCTCCCTTTTCTGTTACATTTGAATATTTACTTTGTTTTTCTTTATTTTAAAATTCTAAGGAAATTACTTCTTTTTATGACTATATCCCATACATGCACTGCAATTCATGAGGGAAGGCATCACATTCTAAGCCACATAACTTTTTCTTCAAGTCAAGAAAAAAGTATGTCATATAATGTGCATACATGCACATATATAAAAATTAATTTGACTTCTCTAGTTATATATTATATCTCTATATATTATATAAGTATATAACATATACTTATATATACTACTTGTACTTTATATACAAATGTATAATGTGAAATTACATATAATTTATACATAATTTAATACTACATATAATATATAAATGTATAATTATATATGTATAAGTACATATAATATATATTATATATTTCTAATATATGTTAGAAAAGTAAAATTATTAGAATAGTACTTTGTTCTTGAACTAAATTCTGTGTGTCCTTGTCAGTGTTATTAGTCGCCCACAAAGCATTCTACCTTGAGATTTATTTCAGCTACCTTCGACAAATATTGGTGTATGTAAAGAGTCTTTGGACTTTATTTCCTTGTTGAATAAAATGTATTAAGATAGAATTTAAAAATGTTTTAAAACTCTGGTCACAAAATTCAAGTATTCAAGTGCTTATTGAGCAACCAAAACAATCATGACATTGATTGAGTCATATATGTGTGTGTGTGTGTTTGTTTATCGGTATGTGTGTGTATATATATATATATATATATATATATATATATATATATACACACACACACACACATAAATATATGTATACACACACACACATTTGTAAAGACTTAATGTTTCCTGCCCCATCATAATATATCATAATAGTTTTTAGCCAGCTATGAACTAAACTTATATTAACACTTAGAATTCTACTAGGAAACAGTTAAGAAATGGGAGAAATCTTAACTATAAGAGATGGCATTTTTCTGTGTAATTATCTTAATGATTTGACTTGCCATATTTTAATGGAGCTTTTAATACCCACATGCTTATTGTCTATTATTCATTCACCAAAATGATATGCGATATTTCTGTCATTTCTCTTGTTATATATGAATAAGACTTTTAAATATTGACTATGGATTCCTTTTATGTTTTCCTACTAAGTTTTCCTCTGTTTGACAGAAAGCTCCAGAAATGACCTTTAAGAGTTATGAAAATTAGTAAATAAAAGTTCTCAGATAAAAGAATAGTATATTTATAATAATAGGAGAAAAACTGAACATATTTTGCATCTATATTATTGAATATTCTTTATCAAAAAGAAAGATATGCAGCTTCTTAAAGAGAAAATTAACAGCTGTATTTCATGTTGTCTTTCTTTTCTGAATATTAAATAATATTTGCATAAATCTTTAGTAAAAATGTAGGATAATGTAAGGAAATATATGTAAATTAATATAGTACTTAATGTGTACTTTTATTTCCTGGGGCTCCATTTTTAAAATTGAACAATTTTCTTATGGCTAATTAGATGAAGCACACAGGCATCTTGTATTACATCGTAGCTGCTGCCTTCCAATTTAATTATATTAGCGTAGTGAAGTGTTTTATAGATTTACTGGGTATTATTATAAATGTCATTTGAGTCTGATGTTGGACATTAAAAATGTCAGTTATTTGCTTTTAGGTTAATAAACGTTTTTACAGGAACAAGAGTAGTGATATGCAATGTTGTGTATAAACCAGCCTTGATATGTGCACCATGTAATTTTTGAATTACTCTATAATAAACAATCTATTTAATTCATTTCTCCTCGGGAAGTTGTACTGGAAGGTCTCCCTTGCACTATTGTCCTAGCATTGTCTATAGTAGACAATTAAGAATTGTGAAGGACTAAGAGTGATTTCCTTCATTTCTACTTTACCAGGGAGATAACATCATTTGTCTGATAGGACAGCTGTTAGAGAAGGTAGCATCGTGGCTGGGCTATCTTTTGAGACTGATAACACACAGAGTGGCATCAGATAGGAGCTGAACATCATTACATAAAATTGGAGTCCACACCCCAGGGACCTCTCACTTGATCAGGCACACATTTATGCTTCCCTACGACATTTATTTTCAAGATAGGATAGAATGCTCCAGTCAGCCAGGTAATTGCATATTGCCTGTGTGTTTGATAAGTGCAATAAGTCTTCCCACAGACTTTCATATGTAAACACGAGAAAGGTAAAACTACTCTGAGACCAAGGGGAGGGCAGTTAAGCATCTGAGCAAAGTCATGGTCTCCTTCAGCTGTGTTTACTCAAATCATCATGGTTGTAAAGGATGTCACCCAAGGCTTGAGGGAAACCGTTTAGACCATGGCCTGTAGGACAAACTGGGAAGAAAGAAAAGGCAGCTACTTTAGAAAAAAGACTCCAGTGAGTACCCTAATGCAGTCTTTATTTTGTGTGGTAGTTAATATTTTGGAGATTGTAGTAGTCTAGTCAGTTTTTGATATATTATGCAGAACATGTTAAAATCATAGCTTCTTTCTTCCTCAATCGGGCAGCTGATGAGAAGACCCCATTCTTCCTTTCTTAGTGATGCCAGGGTATTATAAAACAAGAAAACTTTCCCACATATGAACATTAAATCAAGACTTCACCCCAGTAAGCACAGAACAGAAAACAATTTCTTCTCTGTTCTCTGAAGGAAATGTGTAGCAATATGGGAAGTCTGCTTAGGCTTCCTAAGAAAGTCTCATTATGTAGGCAACAAATGCATTTAATATCTGTTGTATTTAACATTATCATATTTTACATTAGCAAAGTTCCATTCTAATGTACATAGAAACAAACACTTGAGCTCGGGGTCCCTGATGGAGGATTTGGAGAAGTGACTGAACAAGCTAAGGGGTTTTGCAGTCTCATGGAGGGATCAACAGTGTCAACAGGCCAGACCCCCACAGAGCTTCTGGGAACTTAATGACCAATCAAAGAATACACATATGTGTATTCTGTCCACATATGTGGCTGGGGATGGCCTTGTAATACATCAATGGGAAGAGAGGTCCTGGGGCCCTGAGGGTGTTCGATGCCCCAGTGTAGGGGAATGCCAAGGAGGGAGGACAGGAGTGGGTGACTGGGTGAGCACCCTCATAGAGGCAGGGGGAGGGGAGATGGGATGGGGGGTTTCCAAAGGGCAGACTTTATCAGATATATATATATTATTAATTTGTAATAACTATAAACAGGTAGGCATTTTCTACAGCCACTTATAATAGATGTCAAAATTATCCTTGCATAGAATTATCCTGCCCAGTAAAGCTAATATTACACCAAATGTTTTATAACATTATTGCAGAGTAGATATTCTCATTATAGTAGGCCATGAAAATATTTATATAACATTTAACAAAATCATTTATTTCTGTCTAAAAAGATCAGAGAGGTAAAGGGGTCATTTCTTTTAAATATGAATTTTATAGTGATGATGTAAGAGTTCATCCGGAACTCAGAACTTAAAACAGCAGAAATTCAGTCAAATATCATGGAAGCTGCATGTCTAGAACCACTATAAGGAAGGTCTCTTAATTCTCCCTGGATGTGCTAACAAACATGTTACCTCATTGTACCTTTGTGTTTTTCATCATTCCTAGGCTCCTAACTACATCCCTTGCTTGGTTCTCTTTCAGATCAACATTTCCTGTGCATGCCTGTCTGATTCTCAGTTTATCAGAGATCACTGGATTCAAGGGTAGAGCTACATCTTGTCACAACTATTGTGATGTTTACATATGACATACAGTTTTATATTATTTCCCTCTTTAAAACATTCATTACTTACTGATTTTATGTACCATGATAACATAGAAAAGATACGATTATTTCTTTCCATGAATTCATTTTTTTAGGCTTAGTGAAGGTTATTCAAGTCATTGGATTAATGCTATGGGAATCATTATATTATTAAGGTTCTTCTATTATATCATAGAAAGAAAGAGATTAGATTAGAAAATTCTTGGAGAGAAATTGGAATATTGTCAGAAAATTATATTTTGTTATTGACATAGTTTTTAAAACGTTTATGTAATATGTTTGGTCATATTTCTCCTTCCCCAGCTCCTCCCATATCTTACATCCACCAGTTTTATGTTCTTTCTTTCTCTAAAAAGAAAAAAATGAAATAAAAACTAAGAGGTACAAACGTAGAAAAGAGAAACATGGAAACCACTTTTTGTTGGCCTACTATTTCTGAGCATGACAATTCCCCAAGAATGTGGTTGATATATCTTGTATATCATTCCACAGATAAAAATTAATTTCTATTTTCTAGAAATTATCAGTTAAAAATAATATATGTGTTTCCTGTGATTTTAAATTTATTTTTCTTGTTAGTTTAGTCCTATTCCAGTTTGCTTGTTTTTGTTTTGTTTTATTATATATATATTTTAATTATTTCTTAGATTCCTGTTTATTTTCTGAGGAGAGACAGAAAGCATGTTGGCTTTTGTCTGGCTTTAACTTGTGCTTACCTTGTGTGTGTTGTCATAGTCTCTGTGAGTTCATAAAGACACCATATATTTATATGTTTGAACATGGAGAAATCAAGCTGATGCTTCACCCATATTAACCAGTATTAATAGTACTGAAAGGTACTATACATGCTATACTAGAAGAGAAATGTGATTATCAATTTCACCCAGCTACAAATCCTGTAAATTACAATAACAATCTGCCTGAAAGATGTAACTACTGATACAGATAATGACACAGGTGTGACGGGCATAACCAATGACATTTTAAAATTGGATTTAAGGCCTGTTCCCTGAGATCAAAGCCAAGCTTGATACTGTTAATGGGGTCAAGAACCTGTGACTGGATAGGCTCTAGGGAAAAACCTACTCCAGTTATTCTACTTGATCAACACAACAATAAAATGACACATTACTAAATCCATTGATCAACTCATTGCTTAACACTTAACAGAGAAACTTCTTTAAGTGGATGGTTTTTAGCATAGAAGACAAACAACTGGGGAATGTGCAATGAGTAGGAGGCTTTGGAGCCCTCTGCCCTAAATGTGATGTCTTTATCCCACCCCTCCTCTCAATGTTCGAGGAGTTATGTGGAAGGTGAAGCAAAAAAAAAAAAAAAAAAAAAATAACTATAAAGGTCAGAAGTGGTAGATAATTTTAAGAAAACAGTGTTTCCGAGACACAGCAAGGTTGATGGTCCAAATCTTAATGAGATACCCATTGTGGGGATAAAGAAATCAGAGGGTATAACACTAGACAAAAAATAAGATATGCTACAGCTTGGGATCAAGAAAGCAGGAGACATGCGTAAGACTAGTATACCCATTATTTATTTTACAAAAATGTTAATTGTTTATGCTTTATAACTGAACGAGGAACTAATTTGTAAGGGGAATGATCTCTTACACCAAAGAGAATATGACAAAGTGTGCAGGAAATGCAATTCTGTTCCTTTCAATAACTGCCAATGATTCTTGAGTCCAGTAATCTCCAGTAAACTGAAAATAGAAAGTGTCAGTTGTTATCTCAGATCACCAGGACACTGACAAAGGACAAATTTACGGATTTGAAGTCAAGAAGAAGAACTGAACCTGGAACCCATGAGCTCATGAAGATAGAAACATTTGAGATTCCCTCTTTGATTATCAATGATGAACAATAAAAACTTCTAGATGTGATTTGTAGCTCTGTTGAACCATGCTGGTTGGAATAATAAAGTAGCTCAGTCTATACTTAGACAGTTCAGAGTCTTTCCAAAACAGATTCTAATTGCTGTAGCATACAGAAAGAATTTCTGCAATATTTAGTGGTAGAATTGTCTGTTTTAGAAGTGATAAAATTCTAAATATAGCAATCACTCCAGGATTAGAGTCACTTCTTTATATTCAAGGGTCTCAACTAGCAATTGGTAAAAACCACTCATAAATCTTGCTTCTGGAATTAAACCTCCCCGTGTTTATTTCCTAAGCCATACAGGATGACAACTAATCACACAGACTTTTCCTTTTTTAAAAACTAATATGAGCCCCATAGATATATAGTTAAATACAGTTAATATTCAAGTTAAAATATACTGAATTCATGCAAATTCTACTATTTACATGATGGACTTGGTATCTGGTTTTCTTATGCTTTGAAGTACTAGCATATAGGGTGAGCATACACATATAAATAATGTTTAGGATTTCAATACTGTGTTTTAGATCAAAATCATTAATCTCCCTGTTAATCTCTCTTATAGGTATAAGTATGACTTGCAGAAATTTATTTATTATTTATATGTATATTTGATATCACATTTTCATAGAAACTATTTAAAGGTACACCTGCTCTGTTGTCAATAAAAATGTTCCTCTAATGGTCATGTGAAATGCAGAATGATTGTAGACATGATTTATTTAAGACTTACTACCTTTGTTTGCCAGTTGACATTAAGGGATAAGCTAATAAATGAGTTGAAAATGGCAATAATGATTTTCAATAGTTGTGAGAATATAAAGGATTGAACAAATTTAACAGTAGCCAGATTTCCCTTGAGTGTAATTAACATATAGATCGGCAGCTGAAGATTCTTACAGGCCAGGAACAAGGCATCATTAGTGTCATTGAAAGCATCACAATGAATTCTAAAAAAAAAAAAAAAAAAAAAAAAAAAAAAAAAAAAAACAAGACAGGAAATTGTGACATAACCTATGCTTTGGTTGTTCAGTATATATCCACTTACATTTATGGAATTCTGGAATCGCTATAAGGAACAAACCCACAACTCTGAAAGCATGTGTGGAAAAGTGGTCTTTAGGAATAGTACATAATATACTTTTGTCTTAGTCAGGGTTTCTATTCCTCACAAACATCATAACCAAGAAGCAAGTTGGGAAGGAAAGGGTTTATTGAGCTTACACTTCCATGCTGCTGTGCATCACCAAAGGAAGTCAGGACTGGAACTCAAGCAGGTCAGGAAGCAAGAGCTGATGCAGAGGACATGGAGGGATGTTCCTTACTGGCTTGCTTGCTTCTCCTGGCTTGCTAAGCCTACTTTCCTATAGAACCCAAGACTACCAGCCCACAGATGGTACCACCCACAAGGGTCCTCCCCCCTTGATCACTAATTGAGAAAATGCCTTACTGCTGGATCTCATGCAGGCATTTTCTCAACTGAAGCTCCTTTCTCTGTGATAACTTCAGCTTGTGTCAAGTTGACACACAAAACTAACCTGTACAATTGACCCCTTGTCAACTTGACACGCAAGCACATCACCAATAGCCTCGACCCTTACTTCCTTATTCATACCCAAGATCTAAATAACTTTAAAAATCCCACAGTCTTTGAAAATTATTACATATTAACATTTCAGTCCCTTTTAAACATCCAATCTCTTAAAATTAAAAGTCTTTTAAAAATTCAAAGTCTCTTAACTATGGGCTACACTAAAATACCTTCTTTCTTCAAGAGGTAAAAATATCAGACCACAGTCACAATCAAAAGCAAAATCAAACCCAACTGTCCAATGTCTGGGATCCACTCACTGTCTTCTGGATTCCTCCAAGAGCTTGAGCCACTTCTCCAGCTCTGCCCTTTGTCTGAACCTTGTCTTCTAGGTTCTAGATGCCTGTACTCCACTGCTGCTGCTGCTCTTGGTGGTCATCTCTTGGTACTGACATCTCCAAAACACTGCTGTCTTCCACTGCAACTAGGTTTACAAACAGTCTCTCATAGGCTCTTTTCATGGTGCCAAGTCTCACCTCCTTTGCATGACCCCTTCAGTCCTGGGCTGTCAATTGCAACTGAGGCTACACCTTCACCAATGGCCTTCTGTGACCTCTCACAGTGCCCAGCCTCAGCTGCTCTTCATGACTCCTTTATGCCTTCAAAACCAGTACCACTGGGGTGACTCTTACACATTATCAAGTCCAGCCATAGCACAAGGTACAACTCTGGCTATCTCTGGAACGCAGCCTCTGTGCTCTTAGAAAACACTTCTCAGAAGATTTCACTTCAAAGATGCTAGTCTCCTCTCAATCATTTCCAGTTTCCCAGCTCCAGCCAAACAGCATCAACAGTCCCAGCAATGCAATGGCTTTGCTTTAGTAGTTCTGGTATCTTGTAATTCACAGCTGATCCTTCAGCCCCAGCTAACCAAAACCACAGAATCTTCATGGTCAAAATAGCAATGGCCCTGATAAGAGTCTTTAACCTTCCCTCTGAAATTTCACAATCCACGCCTCCATCTTCTGCATTGTTCTCAACATTATTTTCCAAGCTCCTACACAACATCCCACAAAGCTCTTAACATCGAATGAATCTTTTAGCCCAAAGTTCCAAAGTCCTTCCACAGTCCTCCCCAAAACATGGTCAGGTTGTCACAGGAATTCCCCACTACGCTGGTACCAATTTGTCTTAGTCAGGGTTTCTATTCCTGCACAAACATCATGACCAAGAAGCAAGTTGGGGAGGAAAGGGTTTATTGAGCTTACACTTCCATGCTGCTGTGCATCACCAAAGGAAGTCAGGGCTGGAACTCAAGCAGGTCAGGAAGCAGGAGCTGATGCAGAGGACATGGAGAGATGTAACTTACTGGCTTACTTGCTTCTCCTGGCTTGCTCAGCCTGCTTTCTTATAGAACCCAAGACTACCAGCCCACAGATGGTACCACTCAGAAGGGGCCCTCCCCCCTTGATCACTAATTGAGAAAATGCCTTACTGCTGGATCTCATGAAGGCATTTTCTCAACTGAAGCTCCTTTCTCTGTGATAACTTCAGCTTGTGTCAAGTTGACACACAAAACTAGCCAATACAACTTTCAATCACAGTTTTCCCAGTTAGTATCTAATTGTGTCTTCCACACAGTGAATATTAATTTAAGCTTATGAAATGTCACAGTTTTTGGAAATTATGATTGAGACAAATCAAGGGTATATTTTTTTCTCCAATTATGATTTCTAGATACTGTAGAAGTTCATGAAATCATCGCCCATGCTTCTTTTCTTGTGTATAGCTCATTCTATGCAGGACATATGAAGCCTTTGAACATAATCATTAACATAGAAAGAAGGCTTATTACGAGTTTAGTATATCGAATTACTTTTACTGGAAATGTATTAACTACATTAGCCATTTAATATGAAAATCTATAGCAAGATATTTGATGAACTTTAACATCTCCCCCTTCTCAAATGTGTCTATTTCATTTCCCTGAATTTGCTGACTGGGATTAATCATAGACACTTTAAAATTATTTATTATTTTTGAATTTTTAGTTGTTAATTTCAATTTAGAAATTTTAAGTAAATATGAAATATAAAACTGTCTTAACACTTAGTTATCATCACATATGCTGTACTGTTAGTGCTCATATAGAAAGCATTTAAAATAGTTTAATTGTCGCTTATAACCATGGACAGGCTGTCTGGATCCCCAAACACACTGAATTTTACTATGTATATGCACATGTAGATGACTCACTGTGATATACAAACTGGCAGCTATACTGCAAACACACCTGGCTGTGGTATGATTCTTAGGACTCGCCATTCAAGGATGAATGGCGTGTCATATGCCAAGCCATTGCAGATAGCTGGGCTCACAAAAGAAGGAAAGAAATGTATGAATCAATGAGAAGAAACTACCAAGCAAGGAACGAAAATGATCTTTCCAGTTTCAAAATTATATTTGAATTTTGACATCCTTCTCTTTCCCAGCTTTGCCTGGTTATTCACTGATTCCATAGGGAAATGGTATAAAATTTCCTGTAACAACAACAATGTGGTGGGCTTTAGTAAATAAAAATATCAGCATCACATAAAACATTGGTTAATTCAGTATAAACATGTAGTGTATTTTCCAAGTCAGGATCCTTTGGTAAGATTAGAAAGAACTTCCACAGTTTTGTGAGGAAATAAAGAAAAGTTATTGACCTAAGCATCCTTTTTGCTATTGGTTTTGTTCAACGGCAGGAATTTGTTCAGCCCAAGCTGGCATTGAGATCCTGATCCTGTGGTCTCCTCCTCTCAAGAGCTCACATTCCACATTTGTGCCACCACATCTGACTATGAACCAATCATGAATTGCGGGCCATTATATCAGCTCAAGTCCTAGGCACTTTCAGTAGCTGTCACTTGAAGAACTTTGATAATCTGATGAAGATAAATGTGCATGAAACTTTTGTGTGTGATCAGGAGAACTGCCTGATGATGGATTTCCAGGGGTTGAATTTTGCCTTGACAGATTAGGAACACATTGAGAACATCACTGCATCTCTGACATATGTTTCCTAAATGAGACCACAAGTTCTATGCCTAGTCCATTTTCAATTCTGCCTGTAACAGGCATAGGTTGACATTCTACTAAACTTTGACAGGCTTAGGAAATCAACTCAAAACAGTAATTTCAGGGAAGTACACCCATTGATGGGTAAAGAAAGCTTAGACTAACATGGTAAGAAAATGAATCTGCTAATATCAAAATGTGAGTAGAAGAAAATAATTTCCTGGTAAAGTATGAACAGAGATTTATGTTTAGATCAGGAGAGTTTGATTAGAGATCGATGAGTTTACAACATTCAAATCAAACTGTAGTACACAGAAGCTCAATGAATATAAATTTAAAAGCAATATAATATAAACCTACTTGTTTGTTGAGCTCTAAAAATTGTACTCTATTTCTGTGCTTAATTTTCCTTATCAATAACACATCTGTGCACTATTTTTAAATCTGTTTGAAATGGTACATGTCTTACAGGTCATCAGATCAGTTAGTTTTGTCACACATGCACACAGAAGTTTGCTTAATGCAATACCAAACTAACTAGACCATAATATTATGATTGCTGTTGTTATGATATGATACTTTTTCTTGAACAAATAATAGGGTTTCTAAAGAGAGAATAATAATTACTGACATTTGTCCAGTCCTCACGTTTTGCCAACCCTTTTCTCAATGCTCTGTAACTATTAACTCTGAAGTTCTATTCAGTGCACCTGTGACCACAACTGGTTATTTAAGGAATCAATGAATCCGTTGGTCATAAAGATGTCTGTGTAAGCATTAATGGATGAAAACACATGTACCTTAATTTCTTGAAACTAGCTATAATATGAAACTTCTGATGGTGCAGCAACAGCAGGTCTTAAGAGTACTATGCTGTGCTTAGTAGGAAAGTGTTTTACAGAGAACGAACCATTTCTAATAAGTAAATATAAAATATGATTCCTCATTCCTCTTTGTTTTCTCTGTTAGTATATTTGTGACTCCCCCTGTTACTCTTCCTTGCATGTGAATGCTTGTGAACACTGAAACACATGCCTTGCCTTGGAACCAAATGTTTTCTTCATGTAGGAAATATTGTTTTAATCCCATTGCTGTGTGTGAAGACTGGGAGTTTAGAGAATACATAAGCAATGTTTCCTATTCAGTAGGATCTTTTACAGTTCCAAATATAGTAAAATGAAGTAGTCATTAGTCTTTGTCATTCTTACAATCCAAAGTAAAATATTTTAAGAAAATTACATAAATAAAATTGTAAAGCGTTTTAAATGCTAGCTTCTTGTGTGTCAGTAGAATAATAAATATTATTTTCAAGATGACTCACTGAATCAATGTTTTCAGACCGCAAAAAGACTGGTTTGTAAACTATCTCGCTGTGATGGCAAATATAAATGGCTTTGCCAACAGCCACTGGAGACAAATTATACTAGCAATGAATAATCATTTTGAGTCTGTGTCCATATCTATGTATATGTCTATGTGTATATAACTTAATATTGTCTTGACTTGAATATCCAGATGCTACATAAACTTGTTGGTTTAGATTGTACTTTGAGATAATGATGATTTTATTAATCATTTATCCATCATAATTATCAAATAATTGTGATTTTATTAATGTCTGACATTGTACAATTTTCATCTAGTCACTGCCTGAAGCTGTCTCTTAGATGTCTCGATGAGGGTCTGTTTGTAAAATGGAACTTTCAATTTCTTATATTTCAGGATGGCTCCATGAAAGGCAGTGGTAAATGCTATTAAGCAGGGCATGTCTCATACAAGCAAATCACTAACTTCTCATGTCTTCTGCACTGTGTGCTACAATACCCCTTAAATACTTAAATACAGTGATCTAATTGAGACTGTGAACTTCAAGTGAAAAGATCAATTGTTTTTATAGCAGGTACCATGAGACAGCCATTTTCACTCAATTTGTTTCTATAGGTAGCTCTATAGGAAGGGAATACCCTTCATACCTAAAGAGAAGAATAGATCTACCAACAAAATTCTTAAATTCAAATATCTAAGTATCTTATGCAATCCTTATAGAGAAAAGATGTAGTATATCTCTAGTCAAATTTTAAAAATTAAAATGTAAAGAAATTGGCAATAATGAATAATACTTATAAATGCTTTAAGTAATACACTGCACTACAAAATAAATAACAAAAACTGTCATGATTTCAACTTTACATATATTGAGCTAGTGAGAGTTTTGTGCAGAGAAGAACACTGACTGCCAGGCCTGATGAACCAAGTTTGATCCCAGGACCCATAGTTCTAAGAACTTTTCTTCTGTAAATTGTCTTTTGATCTCCATTCATGTACCATTCTACACACACACACACACACACACACACACACACACACACACATACACACACGAAGGAAATCAAACTTTTATTCAGAAAATAATTCATAGAAATATAATTTTAAAGAATTTGAAAATAAATATGAATTCAAGATTTTTTTGATTCATTTATCTTAGCTGACTGATTCAAGAGTGTTCTTTTGATTATGTCATAGATTTCTAGGCACATGATCTTTAAGCCATTCAGAAATGGAATGTGTGCATGCCATAAGTTTCAATTGTGGAACTAAAATGTTTACAAGCTTGCTATATCTTGTGCCTTGAAATTAAACACTTCACCTTTTCTATGTTAACAATTCTTTCATAAATTAATGTTTACTAATGACTTAACATGATTTGATGATGACAAAGTTTATCATATATCACAGTTACATGCACACACACACACACACACACACACAATCATTTCACAACCAACTCCACAGTTATTATGGTGAATCTTACTGCATTTCCTGCATTAAACCAATAACTAATGAGTTAGGGGCTCATTTTCTGTCTGAAAGTTCTATCTTGTGCTCATTGTAATTGGCATTTCATAAAAAGCAGCACTCAAAACCTCAGGGCCTAAATCTTCCAGTACTAAAGTAACACTTGACTGTACTTACACATTATAACTGTGCTGTCTTTCTCTAAGAAAGTGCAGATTATGAAAGTGTGAGGAACTGTAGGCATAGCTGAAGCCAGATTTTGGTTATGAGAGCTTACAGGTGTGTCACAGGTGGGTAAACATTTACAATTACCTAGAGTAGAACACAAAGAAATAAATACTAGAACAAACATTGACATTAGGAACTATATAACCTTGAAATAGTTCCTCAGTTTCTCTAGTTTTATATCTATCTATCTATCTATCTATCTATCTATCTATATCTAGAGCAAAACATTTTGGATAATAGAGTAAGTGCTATGCCTTGTTTTGTTTTAACACCTAATGGAAAATGGACAAGCAACATGCTCTAAATGACAAATGCTTCATTTGAATATTTTCTTTTTAATTCAATTTGTAGTGATAAAACAACATTATAAACGAATAGTAGGTATGCCTAATTTTCACTCTACAAGATTTTTTTTCACTTCACCCATGTTTGATGAAAGAGCTTTCATCTTCTGGAGCAGTTAGTTAGGTTACTATAGTCCCAAGAAGATTATCCAACAGAGTAGAGAAATGCAATGAACTGCTTCAGGCACATTTGAAGGAACATTTGCATAACAAATTTTTCCATGTACTTTTATGCTTTTAGGAATGTATGTACTTGTGTCCTTTGTATAACAAAGAGAATTTCATCATTCCTTATAGTCATAAAAAGAAAAATTAAGACAGTGTGATGTTGAGGGACTCTCTGACTCAGGATCCCAACATCCTGTGTATATAGTAGCTATGCACTGCATGCAGTTTGAGCCAGCTGGGCCTTAAGAAAACCCCTTTGATGGAAGATGGTTTCAACTTAGAAAGGGAGGCAAAAGGCACAGAAGCTACCTTATTATCCAAAGGTAGGTAGTTACCCCAGTAAGGTCTCTGTGATTCCTTAGTAAGCTGGGAGAAGATCTGAAGTCTTACCAAACCCTGTGTATAGATAAAAAAAGAAACAAACAACAAACTTCTCAGCCATGCCTAGGAATGGAGTTTAGGAGATGTGTGTTGTTTTCAAAGTCCTGTGTTAGAGGACCTGAGTATTTGAATGAAATACGTACTTTTAGTTGGTTTCCAGAGGAGAACCTAGTCAAATGATCAGATAGCAGTAGGAAGAGCTGGGGAGAGAAAAAAGAAATAGGTAGTGGGTGGGTGGAGCAATCTCTAGGACATGCCAGAGACCTGGATAGGGGAGACCCTAGGGGGTCTATGGAGTGACTCTAGTTGACACTCCTACCAGTGGAAGATATGGATCCTGAAAGGGCCACTTCTTGTAGCTAGGCAGGACTCTCAGTCGATAGATAAGGACAGCAACACACCCACAAAACCTTTCAACCAAATATGTCCTACCTACAAGATGTTCAGGGTCAAAGATAGAGCAGAAAAGGAGGGAATGGCCAATTAATGGCTGCCCCAATTTGAGACCCATCTCATGCACAAGCACCAATCTCTGACATTATTAATTATACTCTGCTAGGCTTGCAGGCAGGAACCTAGCATAACTGTCCTCTGAGAGGCTCTACCCAACAGTCAATGGAAGGAAATATTTTTTGCCTGCCTGTTGATCTTTTTCACTTAAATAGACTGTCTTGTCTGGCCTCAGTGAGAAGGGATACCCCTAGTCCTACAGAGACCTGATGTGCCAGGGTAGGGGGTATGGGATGGTGTTACCTAGAAGGAGGCACTCTCCCTTTTTAACAGAGAAAGGGAGAAACATGGGATACTGGCAGGAGATGGGGAGCTTGTATTTGGATGTAAAGCGGGTAAATAAATAATAATTTAAAAAAAACAGCCTTCAAAGATTTTAAAATGAACCTTGGGTTTTACAGATGTAGAGTTGACTAACAGGAAAACTCAACTATATTTTTGCAGGACGAAGGAGTTGGATTGAAGTTGAGTTGAAGTTGGATTTAATTGGTGTACATTCTCTTCCCTCCATAGTTTCATTATATAAGCCTTTTCTTTTTGACACTTTTTCAATTTTCTTACTGTTCCTATACATTAATAAACTATACTGTCAAAAACACAGCACATGGAAAAATCTGATAGTTGAAAATGCAAAGTTATGAATACAAGAGAGATGAGATAAACAAGGAGGAGCTGAGAATATACAATGATACAACATTAATTTGGTTTGTGAAGAAATTATTCTTGATCTAATATGATTTATTTACATACACAGAGACACATACACACAAACACACACACCATACATATGGAGTTAAGGCGACAAATGAAAAGATGTTGGTTCTTGCTACTTCATGGATATCAGAGATTGAACTTGGGTCATCAGCACTTGCTGTGCTCTTTTGCATGCCCTGAAATTTTATGATAGCCACATCAAATTGACATTAGAACCTAAAACATTTTTCAAACTAAGGAACAAAAAGGTATTGTTATCATTCACTTCTCATGACACAGTTAGATTTTAATTTAACCCCAATGAAAAACAGAGAGAAAACATTGAGCTAGGATTCAATTTTCTTGATGCTTATTGCCCTGTCTTCGAGACCATGAGCCCTGAGAAGTAATATCAGGAAAGTACTCACTGTGCATTAATCCCTTGAGGCAAATGAGGAAATTTCTATACCCTGAACTGTTTTCAAGTTTTGTACTTGTTATAAAAGTGTCAACACAGCCTGGTGGTAGTGGCGTAGAACTGTAATTTCAGCACTCGGGAGGAAGAGGAAGGTGAATCTCTGAATTTGAGGCCAGCCTGGTCTACCAAGTGAGATATGAGACAGCCACAACTACACATAGAAACCCCGTCTCAAAAATTAAAACAAAACAAAACAAAAAACAAAGACAAAAATTAAAAACAAATATACAAAAAATAAACAAACAAAACCCCAACCAACTCACCAACAAAACAAACACAAGAAAAAAGAAAAAAGAAAGTTTCAGCACAAGACTCTCTATAATTTTGACTTTCTAAGTGAAAATAAGAAATTATATTGTGAAACCAAGCCTGTAGAAAATTTGAAGCATTAAAAATGCTAATAGGGTAATCTGAATCTCCATCTGGTATATAAGGGAATTTAAGAACAAAGATGGAGTCATCTTAATAAAGAGTCATCTTTCTTAATATAGAGTCATCTTTTTAAAAGTTTACATATGTGCTTTTTCTCTAATTTGAGTTTTTATTTACTTTGTCTAACACCATTTCTGGAATAAAGTAGACTCTTAATAAATAGTTGTTACTGGTTAGTAGTATAACTATCAGTGCTGCATTGTGAAAATGCTAAACTTGTAGATATTCATCACACTTCAGTTGATTTTTATAAGCGAAAGCTTGGTTGGAAAAATATTAAGTTCACATGTTAACAATAGTATTAACAATTTTTCAGGTATTTTCCAGTAACATTGGAAAATAAGGATACAATATAACATATAAGTGTTCAGTTGTAATGTTTTTAGGGATCATTCCTTGAGAGCTTCAAATATAGGAAATCTTAAGTTTGAAGTACACATTCACAGTGGTTGGTGACAATGACATCATGAATTAAGATGTTAAATTACATAATCCTTGAACAAATCCTTATTATGAAGTCTAACGATTACCCAGGCCAAGTGCAGCAATGGTGAAATCAACTGATTACAATTCTGATTGCCTCCCCTCCCCCCTTAGCACGTAAGAATGGCTCACCTAGATATTGCTCTCTGCAAACCCTGGAGGCAAAATAAAAACATGGGCCAGAAAACAGATTGAGGAACTATCAGTCTTTGCCCTTTCTGGAAATACAGACATAACAGAGGTGTCAAGAGCAGAATTGACAGTGATAGTTGAGCAGCTGACAGCTCAAACACAGCTTGCCCGTCAGTCTGATGCTGCCAGGCAGGCAATGGCAAGATTCCACAGTATAAATACATCTGCTACCTTGGGGTTAGGAGAGCTGCTTTTGTCTTCATGTGAGTAGAGGTGCTCATTATTATTAAATGATATCTTTACCACTTAACCTGAAACTTTAGTGCCAATAGTTCATCTCATTCACCCAATTTCACAAGATGGGTTTGCCATATTATCTCATTTTAAGTACACCATATCTGAAAAATTTTCAAAATATGGGAAAGGGGAGTTACAGTTCAGAAGCATTGTTGAGATCTGTCGTGTTTATTCATTTACATGGCTGGATAGTGCACAATCAAGTTTTTAATTCTAATTCTTTTAGCTCAGTCCAATGATCTGAACTAGTGATTTCTGCAGTTCATGAAACTTATGTTAATGTTGCTGACATTTCCCATCCTGCAGGGACTCATAAATCTATGTGGCATCCCCAAGATGTCCGAAGAGAAGAAAAGTGCTGGTTACTAATTTTGTCATGATCAACATCGGTTTTAGCAACCTGGCTACCATCTTGGCTTTGATTTTAATGAGTAATACAAACTTGTGTCTATTCATTCTGTCTTTGCCACCCATTGATCCTCTTTTGTGCTGGCATTCCTCTAAATAGGGCTAGACAGGTACTACACAAAGTGGAAAGCATTTTTTTCTGTGCAAAACTTTTTCCATAAAGAAATTATTGACAATTTATTAAAATTCCTTGGTAGTTAGACATTCTTTCAGGTGGCTCTCCCTTTTGAATTCATTTGTTTTAGTTACAGGTTGGAATAGAAAGGAGATTGTACAGTGATATGAACAGTAATAAGACCAATAGTTCTCTGCTCAAATTACCATATTAAATCCACCACTGTTCCCTCGATGGCTCATGATGGGTCATTTCTTTCAGGAAAGAACACGTTGGTGTCCATTGAATATTCCATAATTTTCTACAGCTGTTCTGGGGGAAAAAGTATACATTTTCAAATTTGGAATGTTAAGCTTCAGTGCTTTAAATTGCTTTCATTCTTTTTACTCAAAGAATGGAGAGGCACAGAGTTTCAATTTCTCTCTCTCAATATTTTTATTAATAAATATGGCTATACTTCATGAAGATGCAGAGAATAATTTGATCTCATGACTATAGAAATCAAAGCTTTTTGTTAACTAATGAGCAAGATTCATAAATGATCATTTTTCTTGATGGAGTTTCTATTTTCAAATTAGTAGGAATATAGTTTTAAGTTAATATGTTAAAATTATTATTTTAGTCTAGTTTATATCCTGTAGCTCCCTTCACCTCTTACTTAATTTCTTGCTACATGGAAATGTATGCTGTGAGAGTTTTCATTTTACAGATTTGCATGGGAAAGAAAGAAAAAATGAAGAAGAAATAGAGAGAGGAACAGGAACAAAGGGAGGAAGAGAAGAAAACAGAGAGAACAGTAAAAATAAAGTCCTTTAATGTTAGGATTCTCAAATGAGCAGTTTAAAAGAACAGACATCAAATAACTTTGAAAACAAAGTTCTCTATACCCACAGATTTCAGAGAGGTATATATTGACAGGATGTTGAAACTATGTCTTTCAATTTACTCATATCTATAATAATAATAACAGTATTATAATAACAACATAGTAATGCCACCATTAACCATGTGAAGTACCTACAGGTGATCTGTCTAGTTTAGTTCTTAATTCAGTCTCTACCTCATGAGAATGAATATACTGGCTGATAACATAACATTCTCTTTCTATTAAACCGAAAAAATAGTTTCAGGGTCATCAAATTAAAAAACAAACTCCCTCAATATATTTCCAATATTTATGACATATTTTGGACAGTTTACTTTCTCAGAGGCAATTTTAGTTTGACAATATGCCAGGTGCCAATGAAAAGTTCCAAAGAGATCTGAACTACCACACCTTGTCTTCTTGGCTACTTTTGATCACATATTATACTAAGTTCAGGTCTGAAGATTAATGGGAGATCATGCCAAGAACATCAGGATTTAATTGCTTTGTATATATATATAATGGTCGTGAAACTGTGTTTCAAATCTTCACTCGGGTAGTACTTATGAGAAAACAGTCATTTGGAGACACTATGGCATGAAAACATAATCTAAACAGTGAAATGTCTGAACTTTGAAAGAACACAGTCAGAAATTTGGTTCAAGTATTTCTGATCTGTTTGGTTGACTTTGCTCTATCTTCAGTCTCTGTCTGATTCCTTGTATTTCCCCTTCATCCCCCATAGTGGAATTTTCTCTGCATTTGGAGGAGAAACTATCTAACATAAAAACTTTTAAAGAAAACAATGGCTCATTTCATATAATGAAAAAGTTTATAAATCAAAAATTGCTGAAGACTCTCTCCAAAAAGTTACCTTATTGGTTACCTAATTTTTGTGTTTTTGGTGTCATATTCTAGATGTGCAACTTTACTTATGAATATCTATTTATTGTCTATATGTCTGCTTGCCTGCCTGTCCATCCATTCATCCATCCATCCATCCATCCATCCATCCATCCATCCATCTATCTACATATCTATCTTGAAGCCACAGCAGACTTTCCAAAACTACATAGTGTCTGGCACATTTGCGCTGTGCCTGGAGTTGCTTTCCTATTGACCTTGCCTTTGTGCTCTAATTTAGGATCAGTTAATCTGCTCCTCCTGGGAGATATGAAATTTCCATATTCTCATTGATTTATATGGATTTCCTGTAAATGGAAGACAGCAGGATGAAATCAATCACAGTGATGCCTACAGCTGTAGGCTGGGGATAGGACTTAAGGAACACCTGATGTGTTCCATTCTTATTAGGGATAAAATGAGAGCATGCTGTTTTCATCATGCTCTATGCACTGTGGAGATAATTTTGAAACCCTCATGTCAATTAAAGAATAGAGTTATGCCGTTTCTTATACTTAGCTAGTGATTTGTGATGGTAATAAAAGTATAAAAGTTTCTCACATTTTCAAGGATTCTAGATTTTATAAGGTATCTGTTGGGTTTGGTTGCAACTGGCAATCCAGAATGTCAGAACTTGCTGCCCTAGGTCATTTCAGATAGCTTGCCCACATTCGAGGCAAAACATAATAGTTTTGGATTCTGAGTTCTTTTCATCCCTTCAGAAGAAATCTTTGAGAATGCTCAATCTATTTTGATTGTGGATGGCATTTTTTATTTTTGTTTGCATGAAGGGACTATTTCAGGAATATTGTTCTAAAAAGTCATATAAATGCTCATTACTGTAATGAGAAGCATTTTAGAAAGAAAATGCGGCATAGTGACAGCAATGCCCACTATTAACAGACTGTGGGATATTTGTTACCTTACAAAGAGAGAAATGAGAGAAGGGCCCTAGAGAGCCACAGCATGGGCTTTTAGTAGTTGCTTCTTATTTCAATCTTGTTTCTTCAGTGTCCAAATTCCCATTTGTCATGGAAATTTAAAATTAAGCCTCTTCAAAGCGCACATTTTAATTTAATACGATAGAATGTGACTTATTATTTGGCACAGATTTATTGTTGTATAAAGCTCCCATCGATGTCATGGTAAATTCTATGCATGAAATGAGGGCAAACAAATGATTCATTTTCCATGAATATTAACAGTAAATGTCACACTCCCCCAAACACTCTGGGATAAGGTTCTTTATCAAAATGCTTGATTGTATTCAGCTATATTTCTTTCAGTGAGGACACAAGGCAGAGAGAAATTTTATAAAAAAACAGATTAATATTATATGAAACAGAATAATGCAGAAATGGCACTTGATAGAAACTAGCCAAATCTGATGGAAAGAGATGTGTGAACTCCAGTGTCACAATGATGACTACATAGGTAGGATAACTTTCTAGAACTTCCTAGAATGTCCTAGAACTTCTGGTACCTTTCCATGGCTGCCTTCCCTTGCTACATTTGTTGCTGACCTATTAAGAACTAACTCTTGACTTTACATATAGTTGGATTGCATAAAGAAAGCTCCTTTGAATACTTCAATCTTTCTTTCATTCAACAAATATTTAAATTTATTACATTCCAGGATATGCACTGGTATTTGAGTTATAGAAACAAGATTGCTAATGCTACCTCCATGTCACTGAACTTTAGTGGAGGTCATTGGCAATAAACCAACACATGTGATAAGAATAGATTTTGAGTATGAATATTATAGTTACTTCTGTTTTGTCTATTAGGATGTAACTGCTTTCCAAAGTCCTATGGATTATAATACAGTTTTGAGAATTTCCCTCAAAAATCCAAAGTGAATGTACTTTATTATATTCTAACTATACATAGACATACTTTAGTTTAGTTTTTTCAGTGTTTCTTCACATAAATATTTCAAGCTAAATTGCTTGTCTGTGTCAAGCAGTCAGTCCTGAAAACCTACATACAACCTACATACAATTAACATTATATAAGATTGAATGGGTTACATTTGGAGATATATATATATATATATATATATATATATATATATATATTCCTATAAATATAAATATATGAATGAAATAACAATTATTTTAAATAGACCCTTGGATTTAAGGGAAAGGAAAAATGGGGGAAGGGAATGCAAAAATGTAATTATGTTATAATTTCCAAATAAGGAGGAGAGAGAGAGAGAGAAAGAGAGAGAGAGAAGAATAAGGAGGAGGAGGAAGAGGAGAAGGAAGGAAGGAAGGATGAATGGTAGGAAAGAAGGAAGGATGAATGGAAGGAAGGTAGGAAGAATGAATGGAAGAAAAAGAAGGATGGATAGAAGAATGGAAAAAAGGAAGGAAACCCCTTGCTGCAAAACCAATATCCATGACCTGTGAAATTATTACAAATTTGGTTTTGTTAGTTAGGAATGCTACATCAAACTGCCACAAACAAAGTGGATTTTTCTTTCAAAAAACCTGTCTCTTCAATGTTCTGGAGGCCGGAAGTCTTGATGGAGTCATATTTGGCAGGGTTGGCTTCATCGTTGACTCTGAGGGAGATTCAGTTCCATGCTCTTTATAGAACTCTGGTGTTAATAGACAACCACTAGAACTCCTCAGCTTGTTGACCATCATGTTTGTCTCTGCCTCTGTCCTCAGAAAATGTTCCTTCCAAGTTCTCCTGTAAGAACATCAAACTTTGTACTTAGGTTCCTTACTAATTCAAACAATATGATCTTGAGATCTTTACTTTTTAATACACACATGAAGAGTTTTCTTATTCAAAACAAGATCACATCTTGAGGTCTGATCTAGACACTTGTTTGAGTGGGGACAACAACACACACCTTATACATTTTTTTTTTAATATTTTAATTGGTTATTTTATTTATTTACGTTTCAAATGTTATCCCTCTTCCAAGTTTTCGCTCTGCAAAGCCCCATCCCATCTTCCCTCCCTCTGCTTCTATGATGTAGCTCACGAACCCAACCACGCACTCCCACCTCCCCACCCTGGCATTCCACTACACTGGGGCATCAAGCCTTCACAGGGCCAAGGGCCTCCCCTCCCATTGATGCCAGATAAGGTAATCCTCTGCTACATATCCAACTAGAACCATGAGTCTCTCCATGTGTACTCTTTGGTTGATGGTTTAGACCCTGGAAGCTCTAGGAGTCCTGGTTGGTTGATATTGTTGTTCTTTCTATGGGTTTGCAAACCACTTCAGCTCCTTGAGTCTTTTCCCTAACTCCTCCATTGGAACCTCATGCTCATTCCAATGGTTGACTGGAACATCTGGATTTGTATTGATCAGGCTCTGGCAGATCCTCTTAGGGGATAGCTATACCAGGCTCTTGTTAGCAAGCATTTCTTTGCATCAGTGATAGTGTCTGTGTTTGGTGTCTGCAGTGATGTTAATAAGTCTAAAGGATTAGTTTTTTAAATCAACATTTTCAGCTATAAACCCACACCATCCATCCATGCTTGCAACTATTTTATTTGCCATTCATTCCACCTAAATAATATGACAGAACTGTACGGAGATAGAGAAGAAGGCATAGCTGTCAACTTTGGAATGGATACAACTTTACCTGCAAAGGACAGATCAAGCATTCACAAACTCAGCAAGAACAGAGTTGTATAGAGTTGAACTTCAACCAGTCAAATGTTTTTAATTGACACTGAAAACAGACTTCATCTCATAACAGTGTGTATTTTCCATGTCCTAGACCCCATCACATTTTTTTTTTAGATACTAAATGGACAGAAACTACACAAACTATATTCTCAGACCACAGTGGCATTAAACCAGAAATCAGTAAAAGAAATGACCCTGGAAATTCACTAATTTTTGTAGACTAACAAATTTTAAGTTTTAAAAATTAAAAAAAAATGTAAATATTTTTAACTAAAACATAATCCATAAGATGTGTACATTTATAAGCAAACTTATAACATTCAATACATATATTAGTTATAAAGGAAAATATAAAGTGAACATTCTCTTTTCTTTATAAAATACTGAAAGAAAAATTAGGTCCAATGTCAAGTGATCAAAAATAATAAAAGTTAAATGAGAAATTGACAAAAGCCTGAAAACAAAATGAATAGAATGTGAAAATTATATACCTGATGCTCAAAATTGGAAGAAATGTTTCAAATTTTGTTCATTTTAAATGTTTTCAAAATAGACTGAAACAGCCTGTCATGATAGCCCATATAAGAACTTCTCATATAAATTCATGACACAGTTATCACAGGGCTCTCTCTAATATGATCATGGGGCCACAAATATTATTTTTGTTTTCTTTGGTATCAATTATAGTTCTACTTGCGATCAAACAGAACTTTTGCTGAATCCTTAAGCAAGTTGAGTCATTTGGAGGAAGGTAAACAGACTAAAGGAAACCTTTATTATTATTTTTTTTTAACCTCTAGCATTCAAAGTTGTAAGGTTTCAGAGTTGAATTGTGATATCCCTATCCATGTGTCAGCTCACCCTCCTTACTAAATAGTGCCTTAGTCAATGCATAGAAAATTTGCTTTGTCTGAGAGCTAAAGAATCTTGGGATCTTCGTGATTTACGGGATCAAGTCTTTGTCCTAATACCTAGAATAGTCTAAGTCTGACATTAGAGTACAAACATCCAACTGATACAAGTGACACAGATTTTTTCCACTAGCTTTGTTGTTTGTGAATTACTCTGAATGTTTCCTTTTCTTTTCCTAAGGCAATAATTCCTAACACACCCATGCAGCTACATGCATTTACACCCAACCCTTCCTTCATTTTCTCAGATATCTAATGTATCACACCACATCATCTAAGTGTCAACTCTTCTATCATCATACCATGCTAGGTGAAAGCTTTAACAATTGCCAGACAGTCTTAGGTCAGGACCAACATAGAACTCTACCAGTTCCCAGGAGTGGAGTCACTACAAACCATAGAGTAAATGACACAACAGCCAGTCTTTCCATTGATTGTTTTCTCAGATGCCTTCAAGTATCTATTATTCCTGCTGGGATCCACAGGGAGCCAACTATTGACAATGAAACCCTCTGAAGGTCATTTATGAAGGAATACTCTTGAGGTTAACTTGGGGGAGTACACCATTAATCAAAAAGAGTTGAGTCCTAAAAGATATGCAATGTAGTCCTCAGTTCTCCATACATGGGCACCTAGGCTACAGTGATTCTTTGGAGATCAGGCCAAGATTAGCATCCTCTGCTTGATGGCTGTTTCATCAACTACATGTGTATTTCCTCCCTTTAATAATAGAGTTAATATAGTCCTTCTCAAGTCTTATAGTAATTTGAATGTATCTTCTATTTTTCTCAATTGTCCCAATTAATAGAAAGTTCTCTGCAATATGATCCTCTGCAGAGCTGTTTGCAAACACTGAGAGGGCTAAGTATCTTCTTCATGTTATACAGGTACTCAGTAATTATACTGAATGAGACTCAATTTCCAAGTGCAGAGTTGGGAGCATGTGTGTGCCAGTCAGTCCTAGTCACTTGAAGTTCAAACTACTTCCTTGTTGGAAAAAGTCAGAGGAAGGATCTTAATAGTGACAACATCTCCTGTATATAATATTCTAGCTAAAACATGCACACACACACACACACACACACACACACACACACACACACACACCAAAACAATACCTAACTCAGAACTTATTTGAACTTGTTAGAAAAGACAGAGACTATTTAACTGGATCTTGAAAGATAGTAACAAAGTAGTCTACTACTCCTAGAGATTAGAAGGGGTTGTTTTGGCTGTGAAGGATCTTCTGTATTCACCTCTGCACTGGAAAACAGGAAGAAACAGTATTGAATACCTTAAGATGGATGCTGGACTTATTCCTGTGGGAAGAAGTGTGAGATGGATACACAACAGTGCACATTTTGTGTACCCTTAACTTCTAAGCTATTGATTACTATTTTCTACTTCTTAATGCGTGGGGACAAAATGAAAAATAGGCAATGTCATTGAAATTTTGGCAAGAAGACCATGTAAGGTTTATAAATATTGCATTTGTACTTTGCTGAAGTGGCCGTTGAACAAAGTTAATGGTTTTTGGCAGCCCTGGGTGGCCCAGTGCTGAGTGACTGACTGACATAAAGGTCAACTGCTTAATTCATAAGCTGTCCCTGAAGAATAAAGACACCAATACTGACCTGCTGGCAGAGGAAACTTCCATTGTCACCATTGATACAATAGTGATGATGATTTTAAAAGAATCCATCCACCTTCTTTGATCTCTGTCTCTTGTGATCAATGGCACTTAAGCCAGGTCAGGACTTCAAAGGCAGGATAAAAATTAAAGCTAAGCTGCTAAGAAGCATTATTAACTTTTGCATTCTGTTCTAACGAATGGAACTTGCCAGACACAGATAATTACTAATTCACTCTCTATACAAGTTCATTTTCTATTAGTTTTAAAGGGCTCAAATAAGAATTCAATGAGTCTACAAATAGAAAATTATTTTAAAACTCTAATGTAGAATAATCTTTTTCTTCCCTGTGTGTTCATGAGACAGAGAGAGAGAGAAAGAGAGAGAGGGAGAGAGAGAGAGAGAGAATATTTATGTGTATGTATATGTCCAGATGTACTGACCCATATAGCATGTGGAAGCCAAGGATTGACATCCAGATAATATCTTCAATTTTATTGACACCTTAATTTTTATATATAATCTCTTACTCTATCTGGAACTGTCCGTGCTTTTCCCAATATACTAATTGGCCAGTGAGCCTTTGGGTTTTGCTTGTCTCCGGCCCTCAGTCCTGGGGTCAGATGAACCCAGCCCATTTTTTATTTGGTTTCTGGGAATCCAAGCTCAGGTCTTCCTCTTACACAAGAAGAACTTTCCCCTCTGAGACATTTCCCATATTTTCTTATGTGCATATGTGTGTGGGAATATGTGGAGATCAGAAAATAAATTATTCCTAGGGATTGAACTCAGTTCATCAGGCTTGGGATCAGGAGCCTGTAGCTGTTGAACCATCTTTGCCAGCCCAAATTTAACGTTTTAAGTACACCAGAAATCTTATCCTACAGTCTTTCAAACATAGCCATAGAACTGATTATGAAAATTTATGAAAACTGACAATTATAGCAGGACAATATTTTACTTCTTGAAAATATAATCACATAATTTAGTGGATGGCTTTTCAACTAGATACTAATAATCATTATGTTTAGAAAATTGTTTTATGAATTCTAAGATATTTAATTCTATCAATGGCTTCAACTTACAAAATTTAGTAGAAATCTCCCTCAATTGTGACAATTTGTTTATATAATTGTCAAATATAAAATATAAATGAATATCACGATATTATGTACTGCTTATTTAATAAATAAATAACAATATTTATATTTTTACCTTTTACAAAATAAATGAGCACTGGGCACTGAAAATAAATAGTAAGGTCTCTATTCCAAAGTATCTGAAAACCTAGTAAAGAATGTTAGGTCAGGGATGGAAAGATGGCTCAGTGATGAAAGCTTTTGCCAGACAGTTATAAGGCTCAGAATTCAGATCTCTAGGACCTATATAAAAGCCAGCTTGTGGTGTTATGGCCTACTTGTAATTCCTATACTCAAAGAGAGGAGATGTGGAATCCGAGCATTTTGCCTTGCCAGAATAGTCGTACATGGGAGCTCCGAATTCAACTGAGTGACCCTACCTCAATGAATAGGGATGAGATTAGTAAATGAAGACTTGCAGAGTCTACTTAGGCTATCACATGCATAGGCATAGATTTGCACACATTCCTGGGTGTACATGTTCACCCACATACACATGAACATGTGCACACATGCACATACCACACATATTGAACATGAAGAGTAAAAGTAGGTAAGTCTGAATGTGCATACAGATAATTCAACATTTTAAGTGCTTTCTATGATTTAAATTTTCTCACTATCTAATATATGGTATATTAGGTGTGTGTTTGTTGTGATAAATTGCTCTAACAGTAAATTAGTTATAGAAGAAAAGGCTAAATTTTGCTGACAGTTCCATCCAGCATACAGTCTATTATGGCAGGAGCGTCATGCCTTTCAGGAAGCAGAGGAATTATGTTATTCCATTCACATACAGGAAGAATGGGAATCAGGGCCAGGCTATAAAATGTCGAAGCCTGTCCCAGTTAAATATTTCCTCAAGTGAGGCTCTGCATTTCCAAAGAGTTCCTAACCTTCCCAGACAGCACTATCGATTGGTGCAAAGTGTTGAAACCTCTGACCCAATGGAAGACATTTTTCATTCACAATACCAAACTGGAGTTGACCTATTTATTTATCAGTTAACTAGACCACTCCTTGTGGTTTTCCTTGAAGGGACAATGAAGAACCTGGGAATGTCAGAAAGAAATGATGAGAACAAGGGCTATGTTTTAGGTGGGTTTGTTTGTTTGTTTGTTTGTTTGTTTCATTCATTGTTGTGATGAAACACTATGACAAAGCTACTTGGCAAAGAAAAGATTTATTTGGTTTATAAATCATGAATGATAATTGACTTAGGGAAGGCAATGCAGAAACTCAAACCAGGTAGAAACCTGGAAGCACAAGTTGATGTAGAGACTGTGGAGGAATGCTACTTACTGGTATTCTCTTCACAGATTACTCAGCCTGCTTTCTTACAGAACCTACAACCTACAACCAGCTCACGGGAGCCATCATCCACAATGGCTGAGCCCTCCCTGACCACTCAAAGATTAAGAAAACCCCTACAAGCTGACCTACTATCCAATCTTTCGGACCATTGTTTTTGTTTTTTTTTTCAGTTGAGATTTCCTCGTCCCTGATGACTCTAGCTTGTGCCAAGTTGACGTAAAACTAGCCATGAGAAGCCACTGTGAAAACAGAATGGAACTACTTGGGTATGTGGCATGAAATTTAATACTTAGAATGTGATAACTTAGTGTCTGAAGATGGAAAGGGATATTAATTGTAGGCCATAATTTTTTAAAAGATTTACAATGTAAATATCCAAGTCTTTTGAGATGTCATAAAAGCACAACAGTCTATGGCAATGAACAACATTTGACCCTGAACAGTATCCTCATCTTATTGCAGCTCTTTGACCTGACAGGGAGGACAGGTTTTGCTGCCGTATCCATTCTGCCATATTTTCCAACTCCAAATTAGAAGTCAGAAGAAAGCATACTTTTCTGAAACTGATAAAAACTGGAAGGTAAACCCCAGAAATTCTGTGGGACAGTGGTACCCCCAAGCAGAAGGCTACATCCTGAAAAAGATAAGATAGATCTTATTTAAAAGCCACGCTGGGAAGACATCAGAAAGCATGCAGTGAATCAAGCCAGGGTTCAATGCAAGTCTTTTGCAGGAAATTGCTAATGGAGCACACAATTTCAGTCATGATAGTCAAATTGAATTTGTACCAGTTATACGGCAAGAAATATCACTTAATTCAACCATATTGGGGCACTGTCAGGAAAACCACAACCATATGCAGTTCTACAATGGAAATCAATAGCTGGTACCCTATGTGAGGACTCATCCCAGCTGTTCCACGGCAGCTCGAAGAAGTGTAACTATGCTGCCAGTAGTCTTGAGCAGGAATAATTATTTTTAACATATAAATCCATATTTCCAGTAGCATGTAAATACTCATTTCACATGCTGGGTACAAGCATGCTGAGCAAAGCAGAAACATATAATTTATATAAGCGGTTGAAAAGGGAAGACATTTTCTAGTGAAATAGTTTTATCTTTGGAAAATTAATATTTACTTAAGTTTCTGAGCAACATTTATTAACATATTACTAAAATTCACAGTAAAGTTTAAGTTTTAAGACCAAATAGAGGTTAATAAAAAGATAACCATTTCTTATGATAATCAAAATTAACATTTTTGTCTTACTATCAATCTAGACTCAAGAAAACACATGGTTACATCACTGTGCTTAGGGTCCTTGTTCCTTTCTTTTAGAGTAAAGGAATGAATGTGTACACTCAATCTACTAGCAGGTGGATTGATTTACTTTCTCAAACTTGTTCTCGAGTACAAACACAATCATACTCAGGACTGTTTATAATTCACTAAAAGTGAGAAGACAGCAACAGGTACCTGCTTGATTTTTCTCTTAGTACAAACATAGAGAACTCACAGGCTCTCTGTTCAATGAGCAGAAGATAAAGAGAAGGTATTGCACGGCCTTGAACTGTTTACTATTTAGAGTGGGGCAAAAATAAAGGAACGAAAGTAGGCTCTAATCCAAACATCATCAATTGAAAAAAAAAATAACTAAAATAAAACCTACACTGCCCTGGAAAAAAAAGGAAGAGAGAAATATTTTTTATTAGCTCTGGCAACTTTTAGAAATGTTTGTGTATTTCCATATTCATAAAATGAATTCAAATAAGCTTAATTTTTGTCTAGCTGTTCTGCTCTTCATTACCAAGTGCAGACAACGCCCTGCAAATATAAATGTGTAGTGAGTGAGCCATTTTGAAAAGCCCAGTTTCTCTTCTCACTCCAGCTGTTTGGATTATGCCTAACGTTTCCTTTGAAGTTGATGGTGTTCCAATCAGCAGCTAAGAGAAAAAGGAAAAGTCCCAGATGTCGGTTTTTATTTTATGAAATCTGTCATTCTATTAAAAAGACATCAGGCTACATATTTTTAAACAATACATTCACTAGGAAGTTTAAAATTTAATGCTTTTTGTATATAGTATCTGTCAATAAAAATTAGGAAATGTGTGTAGTACTTTTTTTATTGCATGTGTTTTCATATTCTTATCATTATATTTCAATGCTTACAACTGAGCTATGAATGAACATGTGCCTAATGACACACAGGTTGCAGTTTTTGTGTATGAAAACAAGTGATGCTGCCTATATATTCCATTATATTTAATTAGAAACTATTCAAGTCATAGGATTCATTTACAACTAATTTATAACACATTTATGCTAATGACGTGAGTTATTATATACTATTTTTATAACTTTCTGCTTCTATACTTAACATAAATTTCAATACAGTTTCATGGAGAAATTAAACTGCTCTTTAAAGGAAGGAACTACAAAAATCATTCCCATAGATTTTTACAAAATATAAAAGGATTGATTATTCATGTACCAGTATTTTTTTTTTTTGCTTTTATAAACTTCAGAAGTAAATCACTAGTAGAAAATTGTAAAGTGAGAGATTTCTCAGTTTCAGAGAGAGTCAGTTCATTCCACTTCAGCTGTATGCAATACAAAGCATACTTCGACCTCAAAACCATCCAAATCAGGTGAACCCAAATGAGGTAAAATACCAAATGAGGTATAATATCATAAAATGATATTAGAGATCAAACCAAGGTTAAAAAGAGATACTGAGCAACCCTTCCAGTTAAGAATTGATTTAACCGTGAACGTGTGCAATAGCGAATTTTAGGCATGATTAACCTATTGGTATACAAAACTACACAGAAATCTATGTTCTACCTCTCTGAACACGAGAGTAGTAGATTTTGTGTGACTGATATCTTGAAAAAATACATTAAGTGAAGGGACCTGCATGCTGCATGGGACTACCCTCTGGACCCTGGTTAGGCACAGGGCACACTCAAACACCAATTTCTAATCACAAGTCAAATGCAAGGAGTTCCTTTATTAAGCAAGGCAAAGAGACAATGTGGTTGAATCTGAATCAGGCAGAAACAGCAGCAAATAGCTTTGCAAGTGTTAATTTTAAGAGGTGAAAACAGGAGGTCTGTATTAGAATGAACTAGGGCAGGTTGATAAGTTTTGATTGTGTATTTTAATTAGGTTAGTTAAAATAATTACTTTTGGTTACTAGATCTTGATGTTTTGTAATCAGTCTCAGTGGCCAAATAAGGAGATTCATCTTGGTGGTGAGCTTAAGGAATGTAATCTAACAGTTTAGTAAGGGAAGAAAAGGTAAGAGTCAAAAACTTTCAACATCATGTTTGCCATGCTCAGGCCTGTATTTGCCTTTGTCCAGCCTGCTTTAACCTTTCAATAAAATATACACATATTTGGTATTTAACAAAATGTTTACATATTAACTATCACTAAAAGAATGAAAATGTAGTTGCTGACAAAAATCACTCCCCAAAGCTAAGATTCCTCAGAGAACTATTAAAAGGTTGCTGCCTTGTTAAAAGACCATGACACTTTGTTCCATTTCATTAACTAAAGTGAAGTCTGTAACAGGCTCGATTATGACAGTGAGATAAATAGATGGTCCATTGAACAGGTACGCTGTCGCTGTCAAGTATTCATAAATCTGATGGGTATATAGACCAACCTGATATGCCAAAAATCAATTCTGGCACTGGTAGGATCTGTGCTATAATTTATTGCCGTGGAAAACTGATTTTGTGAAACAGTAATCCTGAATCCAAAAAACAATGTATAAAAACACACCTAAAACAAGGGTGTCATTATAACAATCATCTGTAAAATGAAGGAGCACAAATTATACGGAGGATTTTCAGGCACAGAGCATGGCATTACATGGTAGAAATAGCATTGTACTCACACTCATTTCCTTTCATTTTATGCTATTCAGGAAAATAGATACACCTTAGCAGGTGCGGTATCAAAAGAAGAAAAATGAAGCTTTCTATTAGATGCACCTGTGGCTTCAGAGCTATGATAACAATAGCCAAACAAAATGCAATCAGTATAGATTGTAGGCAGTGGGATGTCACAGATCTTCTCTGCAATGCTTTACTAAGCATTGTGCTGTTTTAATCTTTTCAAATTAAGTTGGCGATCAGTTCTAGCTTTTCTTATGTCATTTAGCATACTGAATATTAATTCAGTCAAGGAGTATTTTTAGAGGTGTGCCTGGGTAAGGGATTCTGTTGCAGTGTCTGTATAAACAGACATTAAAAAGAAAGTCACAGTTTTTGAGCTATCATACAGTGCTTCAGAGATATTAAATACTTGGGAGTCTAAGAATCAAGGCCTATTCAAAATCATAGGAAGTACTCGTGAGGATGAAGTAAAAGTATAAACAATATGCCCATTCCTTTAAAATAAAAATTTTAAAAATGACATTAAAATTGAGTGTAAGGAAACATAATATAGTTGTTATTTGTAATTATAAGGTTATAGATTCTAGATATTCATTCTAAATGAACTTCATTAATATCTAATAAAATTCACAGTTATTAAATAGTTTGCCATTATTTCTCAAGGGAGAGGGTAAACTCATGATTTTTTTTTCTATTTTTATGATTGATGATTTTTCTTTTAAGAAAATCCCCTCCAGCCCTTCCACAAGCTACCCCACCTGGGTCCCCAATCTCAGTCTGAAAGTTGGCTAAGAGCATCAGCATTTGCCTTGGTCAGGTGTTGGCAGAACCTCCCAGAGAACAGCACCAGGTTCCTGTCAGCAAGTGCCTCTTAGTAACAGCAACAGTATCAGGGTTTGGTGTATGCAGACAGGATGGATCCCCATGTGGGGCAATCCCTGGATCACCCTTCCTTCAGTCTTTGCTCCATTATCTGTCCCTGTCTTTCCTTTGGACAGGAACATTTATGGGTTAAAAACTTTAGGCTCCTTCATAGAGGCAAGGGGAGGGGGAATGCAATAGGGGGTTTCCAAAGGGGAAAACATTTGAAATGTATATAAAGTAAATATCCAACAATAAAAATTTAAAAACAAAACAAAACTTTAAGATGGGTGGGTGGCCCCATCTCTCAACTGGGAGCCATGCCTATCTACTGGAGGTAGTCTCTACAGGTTCTATCTCCTCTTTTGTCATCCCAGTTGGGTCCTGAGAGCCTCGCACTTCCCAGGCATCTGAGACCCTCCAGTGGCTACCACCAGTTACTCATCCGGGACTGCTACATATTTTTATTCAATTTTCTGACCCTCTGTACCTCTCTTCCATTCCCTCCAGTACCTGATACCTGTCCCCTTTTCTCCCTGCCCCTCCTCTCTCCCTCCCAAGTCCTGCCTCCCTCCATCTCCCACAATTATCCTGTCCCCCACTCTATGCAGGATTGAAGCATCAACACCCTGGTCTTCCTTCTGTCTAAGCTTCATTTGGTCTGTGGGTTGTATTGTGGGTATTGTGAGCTTGTGGGCTAATATCCATTTTTCAGTGAGTACATGCCATGTGTGTTCTTTTGTGTCTGAGTTGCCTCACTTAGGATGATATTTTCTAGTTTGCCTATGAATTTCATGAAGACATTGTTTTTAATAGCTGAGTAGTATTCCATTGTGTAAATGAACCACATTTTCTGTATCCATTCCTCTGATGAGGGACATCTGGGTTGTTACCAGCTTCTGGTTATTATAAATAAGGCTGCTATGAACATAGTGGAACATGTGTCCTTATAGGAAGAATAATCTTGGCTGGCAGAACCACCCAGTGCTCCTAGGGACTAGACCACCAACCAAGGAGTGTACTGCGTGGGATTCATGGCTCCAGGTACATATGTAGCAGAAGATAACCTTGTTTGACATCAATGGGAGGGGAGGCCCTTGTTCCTGTGGAGGTTTGATGCCCCAGCTTAGGGTGATGTTGAAGCGGTGGGGCAGGAGTGGGTGGGTTGGTGGGGGAGCATCCTCATAGATGCAAAGGGGAGGAGGGAGATGGTGGATGGGATGGGGTGTTGTTGAGAGATAACTGGGAAGGGGGATATTACTTTAGATGTAAATGAATGAAATGATTAATATAAAAAGTAATAATAAAAAAAAAGAAAACTGCTTATATCTGACAAAGCACTAATGCCCAAACTATGTAAAGAAATCAAGGAAATAGACCTCAACAAACCAAATAAGGCAAAAAAATTGGGGTACAGACCTAAATAGAGATTTATCAATAGAGGAGTCATAAGAGCCTAGAATCTGTGATTCCATCTTACACCAAGCAGAATGGCTAAAATCAAACACTCAAGTAACGGCATATGCTGATGAGGATAACTGAGTAAGGGGAACACTCCTCCATTGCAGCTGGAAATGCAAACTTGTACATTCACTTTGAAAAATCAATTTGGTGGTTTCTCAGAATATTGGCAGTACTTCTACCTCAACACCCAGCTGTACAACTCCTGAGCATCTATGCAAAAGATGCTCCACCATACCACGGAAACATGCTTAACTCTATTCACAGCAGCTTTATTCCTAACAGCCTGAAACAGGAAACAACCTAGATGTCCCTTAAAAGAATGGATAAAGAAAATGTTGTGATTTACATAATAGAATATTACTCAGCTATTAAAAACAATGGCATCATGAAGTTTGCAGGCAAATGCATGGAACTAGAAAATATCATTTTGAGTGAGGTAACCTAGACCCAGAAAGACATGCATGGTATTTACTCACTAATAAATAGATACTATTCATAAAGCACAGAGTAACCTCTCTATAATCCACAGACCCAAAGAAGCTAAATAACAAGTAGGTCAAAAGGGGGATTCTTGAATCTCACTGAGAAGGGGAAATAGAATAGATACTGGGGATGGATGGATGGAGGGAACTGGATGGAAGAGGTGGTAGGGAGAAGAGTAGGAACAATCAATTGTGGTCTAAGGCAGAGGGAGACAGTACTATGAGAGAAAACTGATATCTGTGGGGGAATTATCTGGGACAAGCTAGAGATCTATATCAATGAAAACTCCCAGAAATCTATGAGGGTAACTCTAGCTAAGACTCCTTAGAAACTGGGAATATGGAACCTGATATGGCCATCTCCTGTAACCAGGCAAGACTTCCAAAGGAGAGATAGGGACACCAGTACAGTCACAAAACCTTAGATCCACAATGTGTCCTGCTTACAAGATGTGCAGGGGTAAAGATAGAACAGAAATTGAGGGAATGGCACATCTTGAGACCCATGCCATGAGAGAGTGCCTACCCATGACACTATTAATGATATTCTGCTATATTTGCAGACAAGTACCTAGCATAACAGTTAGAGACTTCACCCAGCAACTGACAGACACATACCCACAGTCAAACATAAGTGGAGCTTGGGGGATCCTGTGGAAGAGGGAAAGGAAAGATTGAAGGAGCTAGAAAGGTCAAGGACACCACAAGAAGATCTACTGTATCAAATAACCCATAGGAGCCCACAGAACTGCCAAATGAAGAGCATGCATGAGACAGAACTAGGTCTTCAGCCCATATGTAATACTTGTGCAGCTGGGTTTTCATGTGGGACTCCTAAACTATGAGCAAGGTCTTTATATTGCCTGCCTTTGGATACCTTTACCCTAACTTGGCTGTTTTGTCAAGCCACAATAGCAGAAGATGCTCTTGGTCCTACTGCAACTTGATATGCCAGGGTTGATATTTATGAGAAGCCTCCCCTTTTTTGAGGAGGTAGGGAACATGGGAGGATGGTGGGGGTGAGGTAAAAGGAGGTTCTGGGAGGAAAGGAGGAAGAGTAAGATGTAATCATAATGTAAAGTAAATTTTAAAAAGTTATAACTTGAAAAACAGAAAACTGATAGAAAAAAATCTCCAAGATAACCAAGGAATTTTTTTAAAAGGAGGATGAAGGGTACTTTTTGTTTATCTAACTAGTAATTACCAGGCTAATGAAAAAGCTTATATATACAAGCATGAAGACCGGAGCTTGGATTCCCAGAACCCATGTAAAAGCTTGGTGCATGTAGCAGCCTGGCAGTAATCCTTGACCTGCAGAAGTGAATACAGGATCTGGCTAGTTAGACTAGCCTATTCAATAAGTTACATGCTCAGAGAGAGGCCTTGACTTATTAAATAAATTAGAGGGACAATTTCAGAAGACATCTGATGTCCGACTTTGGGTTCCATATGCATATGCAATATGGACACCCCACACATATACACTTAGATTTACTAACAAACACATATACAGGAAATTTATATACAGCATGCAAGTAGATATACAGACAAAGAGAGATCACTGGGGTCTGCTTAATACTTCATTTTTTACAAAATTAAAGCCAGGTACACCGACAAGAAAGAGGATCCATCCAAAGAACTTTCGAAAAAACAAAGGGGGACAGAAGGAGAGAAGGGAAAAGAAAGAGAGGCAGGGAGGAAGGAGGAAAGGAAGCTGAGAGAAGAAGTGAGCGGAGGAGAGAAAGTAGAAACAGAAGAATGGTCTAGTACATATTGTAAAATTTCAGAAACCACTGAGTTACATGAAAATATCTAGGCTCTTTCCTTCTTTGGGTTCTTGTGCTGATGTCTTGGGCCACTTTACCTACTAGGATAGAGATGAATAGGGACTTTGCCTCATTATAATGAAAAGATCTAGGACATTTAAAAATTAATTTCTAAATATAAAAGGAAATAAAATATAATGCTCAAGTTTCTGCCTCTTACATTTTGGGGATATTAAATATAAAATTACAAGAACAATAACTATAGCAGTGGTCATACTACACCCTGCCAACATTGTTCACCCAAGTAAATGGCATACAGAGACTCTACTCATTCTATACCCGAAAACCAGATTAAAACAAACAACCAACTACCCCAGTTAGAATGGAAAGAGAAAAGAGAATTCAACCAGGTTTCAGGGAATGATTCTGTAGAAAGAAAACAAAATGAAAGAAACCAACAGAACAAAAAGAAAGAACAGTAAGGAAACAGTCCATGGATAGTGAAAAAGAAACAGGGAAACCCCTAGAAAACAGTCTCTCCAGTGCTGGAAGGAGACACAGAAGACACACAGCAAGTACAAAGAGAGTCAAGTGGACGTTGGCAAGAAAACATGACCAAAGGCTAGATGACAAGAGAGCCCAGGATTCAGGAGGCGCTAGGAGAGTTAACTGTAGAAAAGAAATGGTAAGAATGGTGCCAAGCAGTGACCAGAGATGGAGCAGAAGCAGAATGTGAGTCCTGACCAGCGATTTCTGTAATAAGACATTAGGCCTGAGATTAGGACTTGGATTGAAGAGAGAAAAAACAAAGCAGGAAAGGGAACTTGAAAAGTAAATGCTAGATCTCCAGCATAAAAACATATGGAAAATTGGAACCTCCCCAACGCAGAAAGCAGAACAAATAGAGTAACAAAAAAAAAAAATAAAAGAAAAATACCTTTCTGAAATGAAAAAAATAGCTGAATTGACACATTGACAAGGTTCATTTTGTTCCAGAAATGCTAATAAAGAACATTCAAAACCAAAAATACATCCTGCTGAAATTATTGAGTTATAAAAGGGATGAAGAAAAATGACAAAAACATGTATGTGTCATATATATATATATATATATATATATATATATATATATATATATATCAAGTCATCTATAAAGAAAATAGAATAAATAAATAAATAAATAAGAGAGTCTTGGATTTCCTTAGGCAATCCATTTAGATTGGAGTCAAATCTGCAGCAATCCCAAGGAAAAGAACATGGAATTGAAATTCCTCACGTGTGAAAGAAACTTAAAGTCATTTCTCTACTGTTTTGGAAATGAGAAAACAATTACCTATGAGCAAGTTTTCACAGAATTTATACTACCAAGAAATGGAACTAATGAAATATTGATAGAATAATTTTGAGATTAAAAATTGTATATAAAGATAAATTCAGAAGTTATAAGGTAATATTTTTACTTTTAAGGTTAAAGTTGTATATATACGTAATATATATGTACATACAACTTTATATATATATACATATCTTTAAGGTATTAAAAAACAAAATTAATAAAATTGGTAGAGCAAACAAATATAACTTATCTGAAAGTTAGTAAGAAGGTGTGTGTATGTATCTATGTGTGTGGTGCACATATATGAATGTACAGCTCTGCACATGCATACATGAATGAGGAAGTCAGAGTAGGAGACTATGTCTTCTGTTACTCTCTGATTTGTTGCCTAGTGACAACATTTCTCAATAGATGGGAAGCTCCCCATCCTGTTGAGCCTGGTGGGCCAGTGAATATGCAGCCATGCTTGGCTTTTTTATGTGCATGGTGGGATTTTGAATGTGGTCCTCATTTTCTTAGGCCAAGTGATCTTACCAAATAGTTGCCTATTTGTCCATGATAATATAGACTCATGTTGCTGTCAGGTAGTATATAGTTTTAATAAATGATTGGAAGAAGAATACTTTTATGAGACATGATGTCTGAAACATGTTTCAAAATATATGGTACCAAATATTTCAGGACTCCTCATATATACGAGAAAACAGTTTGGGCTAGTTGAATGACTAAATGACTAAACAGTGCTTGCTATGAAAGCCTAGTGTTCTTAACTCAACCAGAATAACATAAACGTAAAAGGAAAGAGCCAACTTCAAAAAACTGTGCTCTGACCTCTACACAGGCATCCCCATATATATGAAAACTTATAATACTTTTAAATTATGAAACAATTATACTATATTATTGTTCCTTAATGAAATATACATTGATAGGTAAGGATCTGAATAAGGTAATTAATACAATTGAGTCAAAAGATATATACATTCAACAAAGAATGTCTCTTTTCCAGGAGCAATAGAACATTATTTAAATAGTTTCAGCATAAAATTGGAAAGAGAGAGAAAATTTACTCAGAATGAGTAAATAGAAAATAGATACTACCCAGTGTCTCTAACCTAAATGATGAAAAAATGCCATGTTTATGTACTTCTTATTCATAATTATTTCACTGAATTATGATGTGGATGTCTTAAAAAATAGGACAGATTACCTGGCCATGTAGACCTAGTGTCTGTAATTGTTTAAAGTGAAACATTTAAGCATGATTTTTCCATCCAAGGGGACTGAAAATATTTGCATCGCTGTTTCTGATTCTGGGAAGCAGCATGTGATGTTAGAGACAGATGAGCTAGTTGTTTCCATAGAATTCCATTTTATGATAGCATTTCAAGAATGTTAACTGTGGTGGCAGTTTCACCAGATCCAAAACCAGTAATTCATTGAGGACATAAGTGCTGAGCAATGAGTTCTGGCTCTGCCATTTTGATGCCATCTTTGCATTCACAGATCAATCCCTCACACACCACTGTCACATTTAAAAAAAAAAAAAATCATGCGATCTCTCTATACAATTTGTCATGATTGCCTAAGAGGCTCAGATTGAACTGGCATTAATTAGCTATGCCACGCTATTTTTCATTCCGAGTGAATTTGCTCTTGCTTTTCAGCTAAGCGATGAATTCACCAGCACAGCAGTGGGCAGAAACAATGTGCGATCAACTCTCTGATGTTTGGATGAGTATTTTCTGCATGGAAAAGTCAGTTCTCTAGCATTTAAAGCCTTCCAATTTTTACTCCAATCCTTTTCAGTACAAATGAACCACACACTAAGAGACAGTCCTAGTTTAAAGCTGTAAGTGCATCTCAGTACTTCCCTTCCTCCCAAAGAGCCCTGCATTGATCTTTTTACACATCTCTTCCTTTACCTAGCATGCCCCACTGTCTTTCATAGGCCTGACTTGCTGAATTTAAATGTCTGAGTTTGTCATCTTTCTATACATAATTTGTGTACATACGCATACTTATGGACTAGGACTTATAATTTATCTTGATTTGGGAGTTCCTATGGTGGAGCATATTTAGTTCATGATTATGCCTTTACTTAAATATGTAAATCTAATTATATATGAGGTCAAGGAATGACCGTAGCTGGGACGTGCGTACTATCCTATGTAATTTTGTTAATCACATTAACGCATTGTGGTGCATCTGCTTCTTATCAGAAAAAGAAACTATATTCTATTTTTTACAAGAACATAGAATAGAGACTGCTTAATTTTTTAGTGAAGAACCAAAGCAGCCTTATAGAAGATATACATTGTATGACTTGAAAGTGTCATTGAACTGTTCTATCATATGCTTTTCCATCGAAATGTCTGTGAAAGACAGTAGTAGGGAGAAAAGGAACTGACCCTGTGGTGGTTGTCCAGTCCAAATTAATACAGCTACAATAGAAATCTTAAATCCAAGGTGCAGGGAACTTTGCATATAATAGAACATAAGAGTGTAAGAGCCACAGGACCAAGAAATCTGCTATGAGATTTTGTCTTCTCGAGAGACAGGTGTGTTTCACCTATATTCCTTCAACAATATGTCTCCCTAAACAAGACCTGAGGAAGCACAATAACAAATTGTTTGGTAATTCATGGGGCCTGCCCCAAAGACAAAGGACAATGGGTGACCATGGAATGCTGAGAGTGGATGAGAAAGTCTTCCTTAGGAATGAGTCCCCTAACTGGTTATCTAATACCAAGATGTCAGTACTGAAATCAAAACCATACACATAATATTTTACAGACTGAGCAGGTTTTATTTATATGTAGGAGTGTGTATGTTGCAGTACATATGTAGCAATAATTATTAAAGAAATTTAATTTATTTAATAACTATAATTAATATAATTTAATTAAAATTATTAATTAAATTATTCAATAATTGAACTAGGAGCAAGGAGATACATTGGAGGGATTGGAACAAGAAAAATAAGGGGGAAATGATTTAATCATGTTTTCATTACAAAAAGTAAAGAACTGAAGATGGATGATTTAAAAGATATTTAATAAGATATTTAATCAGATTTAGAGTATCACTTAGGCAAGGCCTATATTATCCATGTAAAGAATCAGGTGTCAGACCAAAAAAAAAATAAAAAAATAAAAAGTCATCCCTATTATGACAATGCCACACTTCTTAGACAGGTGTGTATATTAATAGGTGGTGGCAAAGAGATTTAGAATGGAGACACCAAATCCATAGGATTTATGTTTCTCATGTTTTAATTTAGATGAGGATCAAGGAACAGCCACATCTCCACTCCATTGTTAGGGTCACAGTCCAGACAATAGTGCTCCATTTTTTTTTTCATTTGAGTCATTGTTGTCTATTCTCAGCAAACACCTACTATTCCAAGTCTTTGGAATTTATCAATAAATTCCAAGGTAGGATAGTGAAGATATCTTTTCTCAAGGAGCTTAAACAATATATATTAAAGGAGAAAACAAAATTGAAAGCAAAATGAACAAATAAGACATATAGAGAACAATAAATATAATAAATAATGAGTAGTTTTTTAGAAATGTATAATCCTAATGTGAAAAAGGAGTGGGGATGTTAGGAAATGTGATGGAGCTTGAGAAAGTGGGTAAGATACAGTTTTCAATAGAGAGTTTGCTATTTGCTCTATTGAAGAGAGGTTTGAGTAAAGAGTCCTTGGTGTTCAAATTACCTTTGTTATATTGATATGGAATATCCAAAGTTTGACATTTATCAAGTATCAATATATTAATATATACTGCCCAACTATTTAAACACTATAATAACCTATTAATTAAAATATTCTAGAAAAAACTTTCATTTGATTTGCTCTTTAAGTGTCTGCAATGGAAGCTTCCATTTCTAGCTACGTGATCAAATTGAGCGTACTGAATGAACTCTTCCTTCTATCATTAACTTATGATGGGCTTATTAATGCTGGTGTGTATAACCTTGGGTTTCATGCACTTACATGCGTGTCCTAACCACATGGATTTATGACTAGCTAAAACAATACCTACTTTTAAAATAAAGGCTATCTTCCAATAATTTAAAAATAAACCTGGGAAGAGAATCGTGGGCTAATGAAGGACCGAAAGGAAATATTTTACCAGCTCTAGTGAGCAAGAAATTTCAATGATTAAGTCTACTGATCAAAGGTATGAAAGAATGCTTTTTCATCTAGATGTCCTCTAGAAAATACATTGATTTGTTTAGTGTAAAATATAGAAAGTGCTATCCTTAGGTATAAATTCAATCAATGTCTATTTTTTATTTCTTTTGATATCTCTGTTTATCTAGTCCCTAGATACCTAATGCAGTGGTCACCTAGGTCACAATGGACAGTTTTTCTTCATGTAATATATTTGGATCACATTCTTTCATTTCCTTAAACCCCTCCCAGATTTTTCCTACATTATATTCTACAATACAAATATGCAAAGCATATAATAATGAGTTCACACTGGACAGTTCAGGAAGCAACAAATATTCCTCAGCCCAATATATAAAGACAATGCATATCTCTCATTCCTAGGAATCTGACTGTCAGGAACTGATTGGAGGGATGGAGAAGCTCAGACACACAAGGATGTGTTGTAACTGCATAATACTCATCTACTGAACCAACATTATAAGTCATGTTGTTTTTAAGTTAGGTTTATTAGTATATCTCATAGGTATGTTTAGAAATATGTGTGAAAGGAAGTGTGTTAGAAGTAACATATATTTTATACAGAGAGTGGAATTAGTGAGCATAAGCAAACATACCAAACATACCTCAAGGGAAAAAAAAAATCCTCCCAACTACGCTGCCCAAAATAATAACAGTGGACTTACACAGAAGACGTAGAGCAAGGAGATTGAAATCAAAAGTCAAAGAGGAAGGGAGAGTCTCCAGCATGGAATGAGTGATCACAGCATGAATGAATGATGGTAAAAGGAGAAATCCTGGCTGCATGGGACAAATAGAAGAGGGTGAAGCATGGGTGAAATATCCAATTGATTTCTAACATGAATGCAGGTATCTTTGCTCACAGATCAACACAGTAGTTTTTATTCTGTACAAATAATAGAAATAATAGAAATTCAACATACAAATAAAAGTTAGAACCAAGATCCAAACACAATTGCTTTCACTATTGAGGCAAATTCTGTTTCTCTTAATGTGAAAGACACCAAAGTCCTGTTCTGACATCGAATTTAGTCAAATCCTTAGTGTGTGTTTTAAATGCTATATAAAGAATGAGATCACAAGCTTGGCTCTTCTGGAATCCCAGTTTACTTGTAAAAGACTATGAACCAATATTTCTTTTATTCACAGCAGTGTTAATATGCATCTGTCAAGTATTATTGTTTCAGAAGATTAGGAACACTAGTGTACAAAGGGTAAAAGGCCTGGGTAACCTGATCATATGGTGAGATAATTAACTGCAGGGTTTTAAATTAAGAAGGAATGACTTTCTTATATATTTGTTCTTTGCCCTATAATTTCATCTTCACTTTCTGAGCTCACTCCAAGCTAGTCGTTGACTCCCTTTGCCAAATAAAATGATACAGGAATCAGGATGTGTACATACTACCCTAAATCCCAAAGATAGTGCATGTTCTCCTAATATTTTTTCTATGGATGGTGCTACCCCTGTAATACCAAACCTGAATTAACTACTAGAAGATGAGATACCTTGAGTAATATAGCCCGGAGAGTTCATTCAGGACTGTCTTGCATCACCGTACAGCAAGAATGTCCCAAGCATATGAAACAGTTCATACTACAAAGTGAATCTCTGCTTGCTTTTACTGACATTCTCTATATAAATGAACATTGTTGAAATTAAAATAGTTTCTCAGCTCACACATAGATTTAGGAACACTAAAAATAATTGTTATTTTAAGCTATTACATTTTAGAATGGTTTGCTATATAACAATGGTCCCTGGTTATTGATGATTCCATTGAGTGCTTTTTATAATGCTTTGTGTTAAAAATAAAAAAATAAAAAAATAAAATAAATAAATAAATAAAAAAGAGCAGATACTGCTCTAGCTTCTCAGGAACTGGTGATTCTGAATGTATTGCTAGACCATATTCTTAATATAGATCTTGGCGTATGTATCTATCAAGCAGATGAGAACATCACCAATAGAAAAACTCTTCCATGCAGCTTAAAGGTCAGAAAACATATGCTAAGGGAGGTTATCAGAGAAGAACACAGTATTCCCTATTGGAAATATTTGCAGATAGATTGACTTGTAAGGGTCCATGACTCACCCTTTTGGACTACCCAGATGATGAAAATTTCTTTTAGTTGAACTTCTGGGAATAGAAACATGATCATTAGGAATTAAAAACAAATCTGATAAAAATTTTGGATGTTTAAAATTATATATCCCTTGGCCTACTAGTTATAAAAGCAAAGCTCTCTTTCCATGCAATTAATCATGCCTGTCTTGGGTGGTTCAAATGAGGCCAGAAAATTTTGTCCAAAAGACATTTTGGAATACTTTTCTACTCATAAATCCATAATTTTAATCATGGGAGGGAACTGTTACCAAAGGAATTGCTTATTCTACACAGAACACTCTTATTCATTATCGATACTTCACAGTCTGTGTTAGTCAACTTCACTATTTCAGGAATCTGAGTAAATCTCCAGAGCAATTGGCATGCAATAAACCTTGAAGCCATCTTCAAAGAAAGAGAAGGTTTATGTGGGAGGATCTAAAGCTTGGGAATTACAACAATCAAATTTTGTGGTTTGTAGACATTAGACATTGCTGTGAGGTCTTTGGACTATAAACATGGCTGAACCCACACTGAATGAGTAGCTGACATCAACAGATTTTGTAGCATATCCTATACAAACACATTGGGTGGGAAGAGAGAGCTTCCAAAATTAAATTAGTTCATCATTTCCAGACATCTTCTTAGTGCCTCACCACTATCCCAACTAAAGAGGATGTGAAGAAGGAAATACTGAAACCCTGATAAATCATCTTCTAAACCCTCAAATGTCATCCTCATTGGTTTGCAGTTAAGGAGACTTAGCTTACCCAGCCAGGAGTGTTTCTCTGAGTATCCTGGACAACCTACAAGAATATGCCATTGGCTAATGATTTAGTGAATTTGTTCTTTGTCATTATCCTTTAGAGAATTGTTTGAGAACAAGAATGATGCAGAAGTTCATAAAAACATTCTGTGACACCCATGTATGTTCAACCAGTAATACAATTTAATCCCTCTGCAGCAAGCATTCCAACTATTTACATTTTTGTACAGCGAAAGCATACCAGAGTTCTAATTATTGAGCTGTTTATAAATAATTCATAAAATCAATTTGTGTCACAAAGAAAGAACAGAAATCTCTCCCTTTCTCCAATCTTATTTTAATAAAGTATTGTCTGAATAGATGAGAGAAACATAATGCAGTGTGGGAAGATTGGGAAGTCAGCGCACTATGGGTATGGCCCAGAGTGCCTGGTCTTAGGAAGCATGTAACACACGTCACAACCTTGTTGATCGCTAAGCTGGAAGTTGAGTCATTAACTCAATCCCAGCCTCAAATCCACTTTCCACTAATCACAGAGCAAAGTGCTTGTTTAAATCCCATTTAAGTATTTAGATAAACTATGATTCTGTATGCTAACCAATCACAAATGGCTCTTGTCTATTTCCTACTGACAATCCACACCTTCTAAAAATTACAAGTGAAAATAGAATAAATAAAAACTCCAGAAAGCTTTTATTTATTTAACTTCTATTCATTAAAAGACTTCATACACACACACATGCACACACACAAGCACACGCACGTGCACATACACAATATTATTTCACAAATCAGAAGACAGTGTTCATAATACCTAAAACATATAAAGTATTACCAATTCAAATATAAAAGGAACTATAACAAATCAACATGCCCAAAATGAAAAGTTTTATGGATGAAGAACTCTGGGTTAGGAAGAGGCCTGGCAGTGTGAAAGATATTAAGAAGTTGACCAAAAATATGACCACAGTCACTTTTACTTAAATTTTTTACAGATTGCCAGGCAAAACAATATAAAACTTAGAGGCTTGAAACAAGCAGTTTATTCTATGCCTCACATCATAACGGCTACACGTGATTCACTCAGTTTCATTTACCTTGAAGTTTTTCCAGATTGTCATAGCTGTCTGCTCTCAGAAATCTGGAACTTCAGTTAAATTTGCATAGAGAACTGCAGGCTGTGCACACAATTCTCTTTCAGTCATATCTCCATCTATTTATGTGACTTACTTTTACAGATAGGGACATCAATGAATAAAAGCATTCTCCATTTGGCATAACCTTATCTATCTCACAACTGACTAGATAAATAAGTCTCAAAGCCATATTAGAGGAGAAGTTTCAATTTCCTCATTCATGGAAGGGTCAAGAATTTACAATTATTTTATTGTGACATTAGGTCAAAACTAAAAACAGAAGGTACTTCATGCCCATCATAGGTGAAAATCTAAAATTTGTGAAGATTTATGCAGATGTGAGAAGGAAAAATTATGAAAGAAGATAGAAATGTAGGTAGATAGACAGATAAGAAAAGTGATTTGGGGCATGAATTACTTTGATTTAATTATAACACACTATATACATGTATCAAATTATTATCATATAGATAAAACAATCTATGGAATATTATTTCAATAATATAATTATCTTGATTTAAAAAGAACATTTGAGATTTAAAATCTTTTCTAAGAATTCAAAGTAAATGTCTTAATTGTATCAAAATTTAAAAAAATTTATGAATAAATCAAAATTTTAAACTGAGTAAATTTTCTAATATGAAAATAAAAATAGCATTAACAGGTTTAAACCATTCAAAAATGGCTTATTTTCTTGACTGCATAGTTTTCTTTAAGGTTTTGAGTTATTCATGTCATGCTTATTAGGTTAAATTTTATTTGCTAAGTTTCATCTATTAAATATAATTTATAAATAAAACCAATAAATATAAATATTAAACATAGTGTTTATACATGTAAACCATTCACTTAGAAAATTTTTTGATGCAGCTGTTAATTTTTCAAATATTGTTTATATCTTTAATGAACAAGGAATGCCTGAGACACAGTTTTGTCAGAATATAAAGTAAAATAGTTCATATATATATGACCTATTATATATAAATATATATTCATATATGTGTATATTATATATTATTTATATACTATATTTATACATATTATACATATACATACACACACACATATATATACATATACATATACATTTATATATATATACACATACATAATGCTATCATTACCTCCAAAGAGAATTACCTTGAATTAGAACTAGGTTTTATTGGTCACAATACCAATTTCAGAACAACAACTTTGATAAAGTTCTATTTTGTTTTATTTCATTATTTTCAGTATAACAACTTTTAGAGCCTAATACAAATCACTAAACATTTAATCAAAATGTTTTCATAAAAGCCAAGAAGGAGGCCACAAACATTTCTTAATGTTCAGAATGGTCGAAAATAGCAGTGCAGGTCTGCTGACCCTAAAGATGCCAGCTGAGTCTCTTCAACCATCAGACACTACTGCCATCTTTGAGCTGGTGTGTACAGAGGGGGTTACTTCCATGTTATAGAATTTACCCTCAATCTTATTTCCAAGTCCTCTAAGTTATGAGGTTATAAGAGGAAACTGTTTTCAATTTAAGTAGAAAATGAATTATGAACTAATTCATAAACCCGTTATATTTCAGTCTTCTATATTTTGTCCTAGCTATTCTATTACACATTTTGAGTGTAGGCATGGATTTGTCTGGCCATCCCAGCCATTTTTCTTACATTTTCCCTGAAGAATAGGACAACAGGCAAGATGGATGAGCTGTCACTTTTCCACGTAGGGATGCCAGTGAGAGACACGCATTCCTGATGTAGATTTTGGCACTGGGTCTAGATTGGCATCACACTCCTCGAAGTTTCCTTAAATAACAGTGATTAAAGTTTTCTACTCCGCAGTGATGCCAATCCGAACTCCTGAGGAGAGAACTTTTTTTCTATTGGTTCTGGATGGATTTTATATTCAATTTTGACATGTAGCTTTATTTAACTGAAGAACAAAGAGGGTTTTTCTTGTCTGTTTGTTATTGTTTTCTTGCAGTCACAAACAAGCATTTTTTGATTCTCTTTTTGTTCTTTGTTTTTTGTTTTTTTGCAAGTTACCCCATCCTCAGACCTCAGGAGATGTGGCTAGCTTGGGTAGCAATCAAATCCCTAAAGCAAATCTCTTTAAAAACTAAAAATCAATTCTTCACAGTTATTCAAAAATGCGTAATAATTGGGATCTTGTCTACTAGGAGGTATTACTTTCTCAACCATGGGCTCCCTCCATTTTTCTCAGTCTCCTTTTAAGGAAACAATGTCTGAAAGCTTTAGGTGGACAAGGTGTTATCATGATTCCTTCTACAAAGTTCACATAGCCTCTCTCTGGCCTGGAGCTGCTGGTCTACATTACTTTGGGAGGCTGCTTTTCTTTGTACTTTCTTCTGAAATGAAATTATGCTCGAAAGCTTGACAATCTGATAACTCTTTTAATTGTAAGCTGCACATCATCAAGTTCTTTTAGTTTTGGTGTAAACAATGTGAGCTCTGTCTCCAAAGAGAACACCAAAATGATCAGCTAGAGAACTCCCTGTTTAAAGAATGGGCTGTGTACTCTCTGTTAGTACCATCTTCTAGAAGCTGGCAAATGATACAGATGTTTGACTTTTCATTACATGTTGAACAGTGAGCTCAAAGTTTGCCATCTAACTAGAAAGGATCAAGGACTTTGTTTCTTTCCTTAGCACTGAGGTTTTTGGTTAATTCTGAGCTGCCTCTCTGGAATGTCTTGTTTATATTGCTAAGCATGCTCTCTCTTCACTTGTATATAAGAGCAACTGTGACACCAGAAATCCCCATCCCCCTTTGCCTTTACATCATTGTTAAAGTAAGATTCTAGGTTTGGTAATTGTAGGAGATTGAACCATCATTCTATTCATAAATTAGATAAAAAATTGTCACTAAGGATTCTATAGTATCCACTTCATAATACAGTACATAAAACATTTTTCTGGTATTTGCATTGTCAAAATGGAGCAAAACAATTAGTCCAGTTATTAAGGAAAGAGGCCAAGAGGTATTTAAATATCCTTGGAGAATCTCAGAAAGCAAGAGGGTTATAACATGGGTAAAGAGAAAAAGTTTATGAAAAGTATGAGAGACATTATCATTTGAGTTCTTAAAGAGATCGATAGTATGGCATAGTAGCACAAAGTGTAAGTCAAAATGATTCTATTTTCAATATTTAGTTTTAAATATTAATTCTAAATATAAGCATAGACATTCTAAGTATCCTTACATTTTACCTGGTAACATACATGTGCTTTGATGAACTCAGATGGATGTTGTTGAGTGTAGGGATAAAGGTTGGTTTGGCTTGTTTATCAAGACAGGGTTTCTCTGTATAGCCCTGACTGTCCTGGAACTCACTCTGTAGACCAGGCTGGCCTTGCACTCAGAAATCCGCCTGCCTCTGCCTCCCAAGTGCTGGAATTAAAGGCGTGTGCCACCACTGCCCTGCCTGGGATAAAGGAAAAAGGAGAAGCATACTTGAACAAAGTTAATGTGTACATAATGAATGGGAGAGTATACATGAGAAAAAATGTGACATTTTGTATAGTTGGCTGTATGATGGCAACATCTTTACTTTTGGGGAACAGTGACCCAGAGGCAACAAGAAATGTGAGAAGCCTCCCAAATGTAAACACTTGCTCTCTAATTATTCAGCCTCTTCTGTGACAACACAGTCCTCCTCCCCAAATCATGAAATCCTCCCTCTCATTAACATTGAGACCCCTCTCAAGGCCTCCTAAATAAGTTACAATTTTACATGTATGTCCCAATGCAGTATTCTATGGCACAAGGTCCTCTGTACAGGAAGGAACTCATGTCTAATATAAACCTGGACAAGAATTCATGGGTAGGGAGATGATAGGCCCTACAAATGTTTTGTTAGAGAAACACAGTATAAAACAGTCTTCTAAAGACTTACCCTTATGCTCACATAGCATACCTTGCCCCTCATCAAAGAAAGTCATTTGTGCATTATTCTTGGTTAATAGGGAGACTGACACTAACAACTCTTGAAATAGAGAGAACAAATGACTGAAGAGTGCTTAGCCCGTAATGAAACATCTGTCAACATCCTCTTCCCAAGTACGAGTGTATTCAGGGAACATAATGGAGGAGAGAAAACATATGTCAAATGATATATTCTGGATGTGACAGGCCCAGTGGATACATGAACTTATAGTGGCTGTTATTGACAGCTCATGGATGCACAAGATGAAGCCAATCAAAACTCAGCATGCAGATGGAAGGAGCTCAGGAGGTCTTATACCTAGGAGAGGAGATTTTTGATGTTGTTGACACCCAGGGAAAGGAGAGTGTTTTCTTCAACAGTATGGCACATGTTTGGTTTCCTGTACTCCTAGTGGACAATATTCTGTACACAAACAGGATAAAGGGAGACAAAAGAACATATAAAATCTCCAGCAAAATGATAGTCACTACGGAACATTCCTCTTTAAAAGTTCTCTTTTGAACTCTAAATTTGAATTTGAAGACTCTGGGGTTAACATTTTCTCTTCTCATAGAAGATCTAAGTTTGGCCTCAGTGAGCATGCCCACATACTAGATATTTACATTCTTAGACACACACATTCACAGATACATATAGGAAAATAAGTCTAAAGTAAAAAATAAAAAAATTATTCAGATAGGCCATCTTTTGTATTGTGACTTGAACTATTATTTTATAACTTAGATATGTTTATTTTTGCCATCTTAGATATGATATAGTGTAATACTCAATTCTAATATTTTGTTTTATTGGAAATTGTTGTAGCATACTGTTATTTTTATAAATAACAATGTTTTTTTAAAAAGCATCAAACATTAAACAACATTAGCAAAATGCCAAGTTGGTTTTCTCTCAAGGTAATTTAACCAACAAGTAAAATTACTATACTTCAGTACAAGCTGTTTGAACCTTTATCATGGGTGAATAAAGAAGTAGTAAATTTCAGAACCTGAAGTGCTATTTAAAAGGTGTAATCATATAGGAGTATAAAACAAATGCAACGAAGTCTGCAAGGTACCACATTTAACAGAGAAGCAAGGAAATTAAACATATGTCCTTGTTTCAACTAACAACTCATTGTCCTTGCAAGAGATCTTAGTCCTCTCAATTCTCATACAATAGCTGATAAATAGGAGTTAACTTAGCCCCTTCTGTGTGAAGCTCTGCAACAAAATCGTGTCTGTGCTCATTGTGTTGGAGAACTATAATTAGAACTTGCTAGAAACAAAATTACAGTGATAAATAATTATATTTTCTCTCTTAACAGCACATGTGGGAATACAATAGAGATAAACACAATGAGAGAGGGAGAAAGAGACAAAGAGCCTCTTCTGTCTAATGGTTCTGGTAGAAACTGCAACACAGACAGGCAACAAACTTAGTATGCAACTAGGAACTCACTCCCAGGGACGAGAGCTGCCCAGTTTTGTCAATGTCCAGGAGGAAAGAGGAACTGCCACTGTTAGGAAACCAATGATCCTGCCATATGAAATGCTCTTCCATGGGTTACTACAGGTCAACCTACAAATCCTTGTAACCTCATTTTACCCCATCGCTTTTCTATTTTTCTCCAACAGTTTTTAGTTTTCTTTGTTGATACAGCATCGTTAAACAAATATCAGCACTGCCAAAAAAGTACAGGTGGATTAGCTGAGTAAACATGAGAAATACCTGTACCTATAAAATGTATGGAGGATGTGTTATACAGGATATGTAATATAGACCACAGATAAATGTTGGATTGATAGCTGTGTAAAAATATTTTACCCATATTCCTCCAAAGAATTTAGGATAGAAATAGAATTCTCATTTCACAATAGTGCCTTTAGCACAAGAATGCCCATGATCATTACTAAACTTGTCCATTCAGAATGCTCTTTCTGTCTTCATTGTGTCATTTCATAAACTAAGCACCCAAAAATCCTATTAAACGTTGGATTCTCTGACTCAGACTTATACAGTCATCTGGTATAGTTAAAGTAACAGCATCAGATTAGATTTAACACCTGGCAAACAGATCTTCGAGCAGCAACAACAACAAAACAAAACAAAAACAAAATTAGGTATTCTAATTTATGTTTTGCTGGATCTTAGGTCCTGATGTCTCTAGGCTGGTTGAGAAATATCCTCACAAAAAATGTGATTGCTCTCTCCTCAAATGTCTATTTAGTGATAAGTACTGGTGCATATGAATGATGGAAACTCAAGTAGTCTCATACTACAATTCTCATTTCTTATCAAGGGAAAGAATGTATAAAGTGTGTGTGTGTGTGTGTGTGTGTAGGATTGCATATACAGGGGTAGTGGAGGTAAGAGTTCAGTCACTAGAGTATTTTTCTACAAATCTAAAAGAAACAGTATTGTTTTAGCTGTACAATGTGTAACACAAAACTACTGTGCACATTCTCTAATCATCAGAGAAACTTGATGACTTTAGTCACTTATACATCAGTACTCTCATAATCAGCAATAAGCTCCTGTAGAAATGACCTAGTATCTCTTCTCCTTCTATTACACAAAGACAGGATGAGATGGACATTCTATAACCAGACACAGAATCTCTTAGTAACTTAATTTCAGATTTCCTAGTTGTATCAGTTACTTTTCTGTTGCTGGGATAAAATACTATGGTCAAGGACACGTTTATAGAAAAAAGAATTGATTTGGGTTTATAGTTCTAGTCCATCACGGTACAGAACATGGAAGCAAACAGCAGATGCAATGGTAGCTGAAGGAGAATGCTGAAATTCACACCCTCAACCACAAGTGTGAAGTAAAGAGAAAATAGGAAGTGGAAAAAGGCATTTAGTTCTCAAATCCCAGCCCAGTAATATATGTCATTCAGGAAGGTCACATCCCTGTCTTGACCAAGTATTAAAATATCTGTACTTATTGGAAAATTTTCATTTAACCGATTATACCAGCTGATATAACTATAAGAAAATTTCTGTTCTTTGACTGTTACCCAGTTTATAACCTTTTCTTGCAGCAGTATAGATGGATAGTTTCAGACCATCCATAAGAGCTCAAGTGCTTAATTCAGTCTCTTCTTACATAATGGAAAAAGTTGTTCTTTTGCTCCCACCACACCAAGACAAAAGATGCTGAATATTAAGTCATAGACAGAATTTGATAAAACATAAATTCCTTGTCAGAAGTCAGAGGCTCTGCACCAAGCCTATGTGCAATATGTAGGTCATTTATGAGAAATATGAGTAAGTAACATTTCTAAGTCTTCTGTATTGAATTCTATGGATTTCACTACTGAAAAATTATGTTTAATCACTCTCAGACTTCACAGCTGTTATACTGTAGTACTTTTCTATTATGAAAATTATATTCTGAGTTATTTAATTTTCTCAGTGATATGAGAAACACTGTTATCACTTGAGATTTCTGATGAGAAAGAAGCTTAAGAGGTTAAGGAATTACATGGAGAATCATCTTCCACCGCAATGTGGGCATGCGGGCTACCAACAGCCATTGCTTGGTAGAAGTGAGAGGTCTTCACAAACCCTGTTGCTGATTTCATGTTCAATTCTACATTTTATACTGCTTTCTCTAGACACATTCATTTGTATGGATGTCAATGTGGCATTGAGAGAGTGGAATTTTACTATATGCCACAGATGAACTATGCTGCCTACATACCCTCATTATCTGTCTTTCTGTCTTTCTTTCATCCCCCTCTGTTTCTCTCTCTGTCACTTGCTCTTACTTGTCTCCCTCACCCCAATTCCCTCTCCCCTACTTCATTCCTTGTCAAACAATCAAAACATCATACTTTTGAAACACTCAGGTTCTTTTGGTTTTGCTTTTATGTCTTAAATTTGTATGTCTTTAGCATTAGAGAACATTGTGTGTCCACCCTATTATCAGTGCCTAGCACACTCTCTACAACATAGCAGATATTCAAAAACATGTGTATGGAATGAGTGAGTGAATGAAGAAATGAATACTAGAAAATAAGCACAGAAAAATGTTCTGTCTATCAAAATGTAATGTCTATAAAAATTCACAATGATATTCCTCACGGAATAAAAAAAAAAGATGAAATATATATTGAAAGAAAAGCACCAAATGTAGCCAAATCAATTCTAGCTAGAAATAAAACACTCAGAGATAGTGTATCTGCTAAGAGAATTGTGGATAAGTACTCCAGGACATAGTTGTAAAGACAAATCTCTAAGTACAGCCTATAACACAAGAAACAGCCCTAAGGATTGACCAACAAGATTGCTTGAAATTAGAAGGCACCTTAGTAGCAAAGGAAACAAGCAGCAGACTGAATAGCCTACAGAAAGGAAGTCATCTTTGCCAGATTTACTTCAGATACAGGGTTAAAGTCAAGGCTAAATAGGGACTGAAAAAAAAAAAAAAACCAACCTTCTAGAAAAACAAAACTGAAGTCAGTTAGAGGGCTGAGGATCTGAACAGAGATAATCAAGGGAAGAAACAGAAGTGGCCAGTAAATACTTTTTAAAGTATTTCACATCTTTAACTAATGGAGAAATGCAAATTTAGATTTCATCTCAACCCAGGTAATGGCTGGCATCAAGAACACAAATGATGACAAATGCTTGTGAGGATGTGAGGAGGAGAGAGAAATACTAACTCCCTGATGGATGGAAAACAAACTGGTACAGAAATGGTACAGAATAAATATGGAAGTATCTCAAAGAGCTAAAAACATAACTACATGACATAGATAGAGGCAACAAATTTCTACATACAGCCTACATATATACCATAAGAAACAACCCAGTTATAATATAATCCTCAGCCTCTACTCAAAGGCCTTTGTGCCCTATAGACAAAATATTGACATTCATGATCATCACTGATTTATTTACCATATTCACAATAGTAAGGAAAGAGAATCAGTTATGTGTCCCTCAACAAATAAAGAAAAGATCAAAATTTGCTCCATATACACAAGGGAATTTCATTTAGCTGTGAGGAAAAGTGAAATTATGGAATTTTGGGGGATGTTGATGAGAATTACATTAATGAGTTCATGAGATTCATAATTTCATTACCAAATTAATGAATATTACATTAAATAAGATAGCCCACGCTTAGCAAGAAAAATTGATGTGTTCTTTCTCATTTGCAAATACTAGCCTCTAATTATTAAATATAGGTGTTCAGGTGAAAGTAAATATGGGCAAGGGCCAAAAAGCTGGAAAAGTGGCCATGAAACTGAAAAAATAGATAAAATAAAAGAGGTTTAGGGGAGGGAGGACCCAATAGACCAATCAAAGAATGTAGACTACTTAGGGTAAAAGCATATAATTAGAAAAGAAGAATAGGAAGATGGGAGATAGAATCACTCAAAATGAAGTAATTTTTAAAATCTCACATAGACTATTTGTACTTTGTAAGCTCCTATTAAAATAAAATAATATATTGTTGAGGAAATTAAATTTTATCAGTACTACCTACAAACTTTCTATTCAGGGCCTCTTGATTTAGGCAGGATTTAGGAACAGAGGCAATTTTATCTTTTCTGTTTCAACATATTCATTAACCATTATCCAAATATACAGAGAACCAATCATCGCTGTAATCTAAATCATCACCAATCAAAGAGTGTCAATCAAACTCTTGCTGTCAGTTTACTTTCATTGGCATGGGGACTTTTGGTTTAACAGTTCTATCCTAATTCGTCTCCACTCACAGTGGGTTAGGCAAACTTTCTCAACTGCTGTTTTTGGCAGGGATCCTGGGTTAAAGAGAGGTGATGTCTCCAAATTGGCTACTTCTTTTGATGGCTAATATTCATAACCCAAGGAAACGAATTTTTACACATTCTCATGTTCAGAGACATACTAATTTTATTTATTATCTTCAATCCTGCTCCAGTTATTTCGTTTCCTTTCTCCTGTATTTGCTAATCACATTGTTTAGTGGCTCACTTAAGGGCCAAATTCTCTTAGTTCAAATTCCTTCTTTTCTCAGAAACTATGATCATCAGTTCTTTTACCTAGGCTTTTTTTTATGATCACCAACAATATATTCAATCAAGTGTAAGGATGACAACATTAAAAGCATAATCGGGGCTATTTTTGTCTAAAAATTAAGATATCATCCATTGCTTTTTCCTCTAGTTTCTGTTTAACTTAAATTCTATACAGTTTTTCATATATATCTTACCATATCAGACAGAAACAGTTTATAAATTTGCATCAGTAAACAAACTACCCTTTCAGTTGGCTTATGATTCTCAACGTTAAAGTCCAAGATTCTGTGACCTCATTATTATGAGTTTATGAAGAAAATAAGACTATCTCTGTGAGATCATGTTAGATCCAAATGCTATCTTACCAGGAAACATCTCTACACACATGGTGAGAGCTAACTCCACAGCCTTCCTGCTAGCCCTTAAATGTTAGTTACTTTTCATCTCAAACATCAACATATCTGAGAGTAGAAAAATGCAAAGACTGTTTAGTATTAGATCTTTATTTCAAGGGTGTTTGTGCATCATATTTAGGAGGGCATTCTAGAACAGAACAATTCATATCATGACTGTTGGAAAGTAGGCTAAGAAATGGGAACAAGAAGAGACCAGAGAAACTGTAGAAACTGAGAACATAGCCTAGTAGTCCCTCAAATTTAGGAGCATCTCCCACCTTTTACCAACAGCAATATCATATGAGGTGATGAAGGGATCAATCTATTGACTACTCTATGTAAACTATGTCATAGTCTTCATGATCTAATAATCTTTGAAAATACAAACACACACACACACACACATACACACACACATACACACACACACACCACAAGAGCACTCTAGTCAAAACCTAGGAATTTCTCAATTCATTCAAATGGATAATTAATACAAGAGTCATTGCCAGAGTCTGACAAATACAGAGGCGGATGCTCATGGCCAACCACTGGACTGAGTGTAGGGTCCCAAATGGAGGAGTTGGAGAAGGTATTGAAGAAGCTGAGAGGATTTACAGACCCATTGAGGGAGGAACAGGCCAGACCCCCCAGAGCTCCCGGGGACTGGACCACCAACCAAAGAATACACATGGAGGGACCCATGGTGCTGGCCACATATGTGGCAGAGGAGGGCCTTGTTGGACATCAGTGGGAGGAGAGGCCCTTGGGCCTGAGGGAGTTCCATGAGCCAGTGTAAGGGAATGCCAGGGAGGGAAGACCAGAGTGGGTGGGCAGGTGGGGGAGCACCCTCATAGACTCAGGGGGAGGGGGAGGGGATAGGGGGTTTCTAAAATGGAGACTTAGAAAGGGAAAAACATTTGAATTGTTAATAAAGAAATTATCCATTACAAAATGTAATAACAATAAAAAGTTAAAATATAACCATTACCTTCTTGATACTTAACATTCTTTAATATTGAACAATATAGTCACTCTAAATACAAAACCCTCATATGAGAACCTTAAAGAATACTTGACTTATCCAAAATCCTATGAAATGATCAATTGAAAGTTTTATTGGTAACAAAACAGTTGGTGACATTGTTATCAACACAAAGACTAATATTTTTTTCTGAGTTAAGGTACATGATTAGGCAATAAAGCATATTAAATGTATCTAATTTTTCTATTAGATCAGGTAAGTTTTCTTGCTTCAGATTTCTACTTTCTTCTATAGGCTAAAGCAAAACTGTTTTCAACCATCTAGTCAGTAAGTCTTAGAATATATGAATCCTGAAGTCTACTTTGGCTCAGCTGTCCGTCGTGATTCAAGCAAGAGAAATTTTAAAAACCAAACACATCAAGATAATTGCTCAAAATTTCTATTTCTCTTGAGTATGTGGACATAGTCTATAATTGTACAGGAGGGATTATTTCTTCCATTTTAAACATCTGATCCCCAGTATAAATTTAATAAGAGTGATTTGTCATCACCATTGATTCATGGTAAGTGGCTGCTCTAAAAGTTGGCACTGAGTGCTCGATTTCAAAATTCGACAAAATTTAGAATTATTACCTCTTGGAAACCAGTCATTGAACTATACAAAGCGACAAGAAACTTCTGGACATCAGATGAAGATTGAACAACAGAAATGGTTTATGCAACATCTTTGGTGACTTTTGCTAGACATGGAGAAGAATGTACCTGAATCACATCCTCATGATAATACTCTGTAAATTATGTCTTCAGTAAAGATATGTGTGAAACCAAACATATTTGGTTATATAACTCAAACAGTTTAGAGTTATATTCAGAAAAAGTACATATAAGCTTGGCTAAATTTTGCCTTTAAATTTTAATTCTGGGAGAATTCTAATTAAATGCTGTGCATTTGATTCTGATTATTCTCTAGTTATTAAATCATTATACATAATAAATGACACATAAGATTCTACTAGTAGAGTTTTGAATAGAATTTCTACAGAATGAAAACAGGCTTACAGATCATTGGAATATTTGAAATGTCTACAATGCAGAATTTATAGAACAGAGAGAGTCTTGTAGCTTATTAGACATTAGTAAACTGCACAGGATTTTAAAAATATTCTCTACTAGCTTTTCCCCCTCATAAATTAGACAGGATATATGACTCTGCACACCATCCATTTCACAGATTTTATCAAGCATCTTCATTTTTTTCTGAAAATCAAAAAGAAATGACTACTTAACTCATTTTATGAAGATGCTGTTACTCTGACATCATAGCTAGACAAAGAAACTACAACAAAAGGAAACTTAGCCCAATAGAATTTCATCCACTCAATCCCATCCCTTTCCTCTCTTAGCTCCTCCTATGTACCATCCTGAAACCCACTCTCAACTTGTGTACTAGCTGGTTTTGTGTGTAAACTTGATACAGCTGGAGTTATCACAGAGAAGGGAGCTTCAGGTGAGGAAATACCTCTATCAGATCCAGTTGTAAGGCATTTTCTCAATTAGTGATCAAGGGGGAGGGCCCATTGTGGGTGGTACCATCCCTGGGCTGGTAGTGGTTCTATAAGAAAGCAAGCTGAGCAAGCCAGGGGAAGCAAGCCAGTAAGTAACATATGTCCATGGCCTGTATATCAGCTCCTGCTTCCTTTCCTGCTTGAGTTCCAGTCCGGACTTCCTTTGGTGATGAACAGCAATATGGAAGTGTAAGCTGAATAAACTCTTTCCTCCCCAACTTACTTCTTGATCATGATGTTTGTGCAGGAATAGAAACCCTGACTAAGACAAACTGATAGTCTATTTTTCTTTAATTATTATTGATACATACTACATTTGTGAATCAAGGGTCCTGTGGAAGAGGAAGTAGAATGATTGTAAGATACTAGGAAGTCTGCTATGAAACAGTCTCTCCTAGAAATGGCTGTATAAACAAGACTAGAATAATATCAATATCAACAGACATGTTGACATGCAAAAGAGAAATTTTCCTGTGCCAGCCCTAAACAAGGAACTTCAAACAACTGATGACTACTGGTAGAGGGAGAATTAGGATCTTTCAGAATAAGCCACCCTATTGGCACTCCAATGTGCTATGGTCAGACCTGAAACTGGTTGTATTTAAACCTCAGCAAAACACTATTAAACGGAATACACTAGCATTTAATGAATGAGAATAGTTACCTCAGCATATGGAAATTAATCACACATAATTTTAAAGTCATAAATTCCTTATTTGGACAAGAAAAATATATCAAAATTATTTGAATTGAAAAGGAACATTTTGTCTCTTTGCATTTTATAATTTTTCCTGTACAATTTCAAAGATTCAAAGCTTTGGCAGAATAAGAGTAACAACTTAATGCACAAAATCAATTGTATTTCTATATAATAGTAATAATTACTATTATTATTATAAGTAATAATGATAGTTAATAATAATAATAATGTAAGAAAAACTCCATTTCTAGCAGCTACAAATGAATTAAATACTCAGAAACTGTCCCGTATGAGCAAGTCAAAGTCCTACAGAGCGAACACTACTGAATATTGTTATAGAAATGAAAGAAAACAAATATGCATGAAGACACCCAATATTCATGGTCTCAGAGACTTGACATTGATCATACTCGATATTCATATTTGTTACATTTTTCAAAGTTCCAATAAGAGTATGAAAATATATTAAAAACCACTAAACACAAAACAAATCTAACAATAAAGCCTGAAGTCATTAGAAAACTAATAGCTTTGTTTTTCTCTGCCTTCTCCAAAATAAATAGCATGTGCTAAGTAAAGTTGTGGAGAAATTGACATCCTTTTGTAATGATGGGCACATAAAGGCTTTATGGTAGCTCTTTAAAACGTATAAGTAGAGTTGCCACATGATATCCCAATTTTTCTGTGGATATATGCCTAAAGTCTTAAAGTCAGAATTTGGGGAAGGTATTTGAATTTGCACATTCATAACAACATTTTTCAAAATGTGAAGATATCCCGAGTCTTGATAATTGCTGAATGCATAATAAAAATATAGTATGGAGTTCAGACAGAGATTTCACAAAAGGAGATACACAGGTAGGCTAAGGCATACAATGTGAAAAATCATTTTTGAAGTCACTAATCTCTAAAGAATGCAAATTTTAAAAACAGCAATGATATGTCATCTCACTGTAATTAAAAAATAAAAATAGCGATCTTGGTGAAGATGTTGTAAAAGTTTGTACAGCCCCCAGGAAAGCTGTGTAGAAATTTCTCAAAATATAAAAATAAAACTACTCAGGTTCCTGCCTTCTCAGTATTGAGCCTACATGAAAATGAAGTAAAGTCAGCTTATTGAGGAATCCCTGCACTCTCATGTCTATAAGGCCTATTCACGATGGTCTAAAGATGGAACTGACCAAACTTTTCATTGGTAGACGGGCAATATTGTATTTTTCATTCCTTAGAGAAATACCTAGTAGAAATAATTTGAAATCAGAAAAGATCTAAAAGAACGGTATGGTTGGTGGAAGAGCATTTTGGAGTAAAACTATTCACATCATGGTTTGGTTTTTCTTTGGGGGAGGGTTCCCATCTCTGAACAAGGAACTATAGGAAATTAATGACCAGTGTAGGAAGATGTAGTCTCCCAAGGAATGAGAACCCTAATTGTTGATCCAATACCAAGTGTTTGGTCCTAAACAAGTACAAATAAGAGCAACATCAAATGGGCTCAATAGGTTTCATTTATATACTTACCTATATACATTATCTATTATATATATCTACATATAAGTGTGTGTAAATGTTATATGTAAAGCAAAAAGAATCCATGAATTTGAGACTGAGAGGGACCTGAGGGAATTGGTGAGAAGAGAGGGGGAAAGTGATGAATCATATATTAATTTAAAAATTGCATAGAGGATACATATCATTGGCATCATCTTTGTTTAGCTCTTGTTTAGGCAGTCATATTGTTGAAACATCCTGGATATATCTTGCTACTTCTAGGACTCAAAATTGTTATATAACCAAATAGGGATGGTTTCACACATATCTTTACTGCAGACATAATCTACAGATTATTCTCATGAGGATGTGAGCCAGGTACATTTTTTTCCATGTCTGGCAAAAGTCTCCTAAGATGTTGCATAAACCATTTCTGTTGTTGAATCTTCCATCTGATGTCCAGAAGTTTCTTGTCCAGTTGTTTAGTTCAATGACCAATTTCTAAGAGGTAATAATTCTAAATTTTGCTGAATTTTGAAATTCAGCATTCAGTGCCAATTTTTAGAGCAGCCACTTACAGTGAATCAATGGGGACAACAGATCAATCATGTTAAATTTATCCTGGAAATCAGATGCTTAAAATGAATAAATAATTCCTTCTGAAACAGTTATAGACTATGTCCACATACTCAAGAGAAATTATATTGTGACGTACGAGAGTCTGCATTATCAGATAGTTGTAAGACAAATGCACACTGATATGGAAATCAGAATGATCATACATACTAAGATCTGTAAGAGATCATTTAAGTTCTTACTATTCAAATTCTTGGGTACTAGCTTATGTGTTGTGATCAACTGGGACATCCATATTCATGTAGCATTGTCTTATATCTATCTTCCTGAATAGAAAGGGGGAAAAAAGAGAAATTGAGATTTTTTAAAAAGATGTCTAAGTCTCTGGCAATTCTTACATAAGCTCTTAATTCCTAGTTTGCTTCTACATGGACAGTAAAAAGAGCATATCTCGTAGAAAATAGCCTAGCTTCAGCAGAATCCTGACCTGGACTCCAGGTAATCCAGACAATCTTCCTACTGCACCATTCCCAGCAGGTGGGTTCTTTAGTCCAGATATTGGCCACACATAGAACCAGGATACCTGTTTTCCAATCTGATCTGAACATCCCACAGAAATGTTAATAAATCTACTGAATCAGCTAAAAATAGAGTCACAAAAGGCTGCTATATTAAAAATACATTCTAAAGCATGAAGAGCATACAGTCATTTGATACCATGGTACAGGCTCAGGGCAATTCTATTAAGCACTGTTGTGCTGATTGGATGGCCCTCATTTCTTTCAGAAGTAAAGCATTGTCCATATTGGGTTTTCTATAGCTTCCTGTGTCAATTTGTTTATGTCGATAATTGTGAGACTCAAATTGACAGTCTGAATTGAGAATTTAAATACAGATGGAGAATATTATCAGGAGATATTCTTCTTGTATTTTTATGGCTTTTGCCATGCCTTTGTGAAAAACCTCCTGACATCTCACCTGACATCTGTCTATTAAATCTTTTTGAAATAGTAATTTCCTTTCTATGTTTGTAAGAGGAAAAAGTGAGCTCAAATGAAAGGAAGCTCCTTCTGGAAAATGTGTGGTATCTTTCAGAGATCAACCAGGGCCTTACAGTTTTAGTGACTGACAGTGTTCCAGATGGAATCTTTGCATGAGACAGTGAAGAAAACAGAATCAACTGCAATAAGCTAGCTCATTTGCAGTTGCTTGTTTTCATAAAACATACCCATCAATCACCCGATACCAGCTGCTCAATTTTCAGAAGCTATGGGTGAAATTCTTTACTGAAAAAGATAATAAACCCAAGACAAAAATACATATGAGTGTGTAATTCAAAATTGCCCTGTTAGGTTTTTATTAAATGTGCAGAGAATAAAAATTATTTTAGTACTTCACTTTTTTTTTTTTTTTTTTTTTGGCCCAGGTTTTTAATAACCTACATGGCTCAGAGGAAAAAAAATGTTGGTTTCATGCAGATTGCATTTCCGTTCCTGCCATGTAAGTGCATTTGAGGTAATGCTGAAGGGAATATTTTACCAATTCAAAAACACAATTTTAATCATAGAAACACATGTCAATTACTGCTCTCCAGTTTCATTGAGCATGGCAGTGACTTACTGAAAGCTGTATCATTTACAGCCCACACAACTCCAGTACATTTATCTTCTCTCAGTGAATGCCAACTACGTTCGTGTCTTTCCGTGTAACTTATCATCACTCCCTCAATTTCTCAGGGATAGGGATGTTTTAATGCATTTTATTTTGCATGAAAAACTATTATACTCAAAACAATCAGGTTTTGTTTTATGTCACGTAGAGAATTGATGTCAAATTTGTATTTTCTTATCATGATTTTGACTCTAAGGCATATCCATATCTCTTTAAGTATCCACAGGAGCTGTGAAGTGAAATTATCATGTCAGCTTTGTGCCTCTCTTTTTACTTATATGCTATATTTTGTGCATATGCAAATGTATTCTGAAACCAAGACTACTTCTTTCTCTTTGATCATTCTATTCTTTGATAGTGTCATACATTCACATAATGAATTTCACCAGTTTCCACCCTTCTCTCTTCTCCCTCCTGCTCCTCTCTCATGCACAGTGGAATTCTTTTCTCAACAACCCCTCTTTCAGTTTCATGCCTGTTGTTTGTGAGTGGCTATCAGAGTTAACATGACCTGGGTGTGGGTAGGGGGTGATTTGATGCAGGAATGATAACATATCCATGGCTATACCACAGAAGAAAATGATGCCTCCCGGCTAAAAAACCATCAATTGCCAGTAATCCCTCATGTGGGTGAAGCCTCATGGAACTTTTGGCTCCATATGAAATATTGGCATGCCCAATCTTGCTCCAGTCTTCTCTGTAGGTAACCATAGCTGTTATGAATTCAAGATTGCAAAGGCTGTGCTGTATTCAGGGGACTGTCTTTCTTTTCATATCTACTCAACCTTTGTTTAGAAGGAGAGCTGTGGCTCTCCTTTAACAACCCAGGACTCTACCATTACTTGTTCTCTGCACTTGAACCAGTTTTGGGTTTCTGTAATTATGACCACCAACAGCCCTAAGAAGCATCTCTGTTGAACAAAAACTACAGCATTGATGTATGACCACGAGCATTAGTAGTTAGTAGGCAGTGTGACTATACGACTACTTAGTTGAGCATGAGAACAGGTCTGTTTCTTGTGCCCATATTTTAATTACATACTCATTAGCTACCTTTTCTTGTTTCACATCAATCTCTACAATCTGAAGACAACTTATTCAGTAACATATAGACATCTAGAGTTGCATTTTCCTTAAACAAATTTACTGTGCAATGCTAATAGCCCTTGATCTAAACCTAGACACAGTATGTTCATTTCAAGGCAAAAGCTGCAGATGCCCTGTCTATCTAAATTATTTTAGGAAAGATTCAATTTTGCAAGAAAATGACTCTACTAAAATTAGATTTGAATTTCTTCAGCAAGACTTCTTTGTATGAAAGGAAATGCAAAGCTATTTTGCATTAAATACTTGAACTGCATTGTATTTTCTCTATTATCTTAATATTTCCAATATGACAAAATAAAATATAAAATGCAATGCTTTCCTGACATGAAAGCAAAAATTCTGGAAGAAAATAGAATATATATATATATATATATATATATATATATATATATATATTATATATAGATATATATACACAGATAAACAAATAAGCATTAGAGGGGGAATATTATTAACAAAAACTGTAACTTGTAGCTCATGTAACAGTAATGTATCCGTAAATAGTGCATGCAAAAAGTAGATAAAAAGACAAGAATACACAGAAGCACATAGATTTTCTTAAGAATGGAAGATGATTCCTTCTGTTCTATTTATTATCCACTGATACTCAGATATCTTAAGTAGGATAGCCTGGATGCCAATTCAAAGACACTCTCATTAGGGCAAAGATCATACTGGTCCAGTCTACTTTTCTCAAACATCATTGCTCCTAAGAGTAGCAGTAGTGTCTGTCAGATTTATATGGTGATTAATAAACAGATGTTCTGATTCATTATGTCTACAGTAAAGTAAGAAATGTACATAGTTGGCTCAGAAAAAGTGTGTTTTCCTAGATACCCAAAGTTGTAAACAAGATATTTTTAGTATTGGGTTTTTCAAAACCCTGTCATGGAAGGCAAAGGGTTTCATGGTGACCCATCCCTCTGTAGGACTTATATACATATTAAAAATTACTGTGGTGGGAACAAACATTTTCGTTTTTGATTTAGTCACTGATAGAGTTGCTCCATAACCTCCCAGCTAAGGTCCAATTAACCATCACAATGAAACTCCTTGAGTCAAAGAAGATGTGAAAATAGAGAAGTGTTGATTGGGAAGATATACTACTGGAATGGAAGGGGACAAGAGATAATTAAGGAAGTGAATATTACCAAAATATATTATGTACATATATGAAAATGCCATAATGAAATCTGTTATTGTATATAATTAACAGATGTCAATTAAAGTTCTTGAAAAGAAAGTACAATCATGAAGAAATATATAAGAGTGGGTAATTCTGCTTGAGCTTTTCTCTGAATGAACCCAAGAGAGTTTTAAGTGAGCATTCATTCATTCATTCATTCATCCATTCATTCAACATTCATTTGTGACACCAAATATGAGAATAAGTGACAACGGGCTGTCATAAAGCCTTTGAATTATTATTTGAAAGTCTATGTATACATATAGTGACTTTAATTTCAAGTACAATGAATATAGTAAGCAAATTTAATCTCCAGGCTTCTTCATTGTGTGTTGTGACTACATAAGATACTGCCACTAGCACATGTATCTCATTTGGATTCTTTCATGTGTGTGTGTGTGTGTGTGTGATGCTGAAAAAGCATTTGACAAAATTCAACATCCTTTCATGATAAAAGTCTTGGAAAGATCAGAAATTCAAGGCCCATACCTAAACATAATAAAAGTAATACACAGCAAACCAGTAGCCAACATGAAACTAAATAGAGAGAAACTTGAAGCATTCCCATTAAAATCAGCAACTATACAAAGGCTGCGCTCTCTCTTCCTATCTATTCAATATAGTACTTGAAGTTCTAGCTAGAGCAATTAGACAACAAAAGGAGGTCAAAGGGATACAAATTGGAAAGGAAGAAATCAAAATATCACTATTTGCAGATAATATGATCAGATAATTAAGTGACCAAAAATACTCCACCAGAGATCTGCTACAGCTGATAAACAACTTCAGAAAAGTGGCTGGATATAAACTTAACTCAAACAAATCAGTAGCCTTCCTATACTCAAAGGATAAACAGGCTAAGAAAGAAATTAGGGAAACGACACCCTTCACAATTGTCACAAACAATATAAAGTATCTTGGTGTGACTCTAACCAAACAAGTGAAGATCTGTATGACAAGAACTTCAAGTCTCTGAAGAAAGAAATCAAAGAAAACTTCAGAAGATGGAAAGACTTCTCATGCTCATGGATTGGCAGGATTAATATAGTTAAAATGGACATCCTGCTGAAAGCAAGCTACAGATTCAATGTAATCCCCACCAAAATTCCAACTCAATTCTTCATAGGTTTAGAAAGAGCAATTATCATATTCATTTGGATTAACAAAAAACCCAGGATAGCTAAAACTATTCTCAACAATAAAAAAACTTCTGGAAGAATCAGCATTCCTGACCTCAAGCTGCACTACAGAGAAGTAGTGATAAAAACTGCATGCTATTGGTACAGTGACAGGTAGGTAGATCAATGGAACAGAACTGAAGACCCAGAAATGAACCAACACACCTAAGGTCACTTGATCTTTGACAAAGGAGCTAAAACCATCTAGTGGAAAAAAGACAGCATTTTCAACAAATGGTGCTGGTTCAACTGGCAGTCAACATGTAGAAGAAAGCAAATTGATCCATTCCTATCTCCCTGTACAAAGCTCAAGTCCAGGTGGATCAAGGACCTCCACATAAAACCAGATACACTGAATCTAATAGAAGAGAAAGTGGGGAAAAGTCTCGGACACATGGGCACAGGGGAAAAGTTCCTGAACAGAACACCACTGGCTTATGCTCTAAGATCAAGAATCTACAAATGGGACCTCATGAAATTACAAAGCTTCTGTAAGGCAAATGAAACTGTCAATAGGACAAATCGGCAAACAAGAGATTGAGAAAAAAATCTTTACCAATCCTACATCCAATAGAAGGCTAATATATTTAATATATATAAAGAATTCAAAATGTTAAACTCCAGAGATCCAAACAACCCTACCAAAAAATGGGGAAGAGAGCTAAACAGAGAATTCTCAACTGAGGAAACTCAAATGGCTGAGAAGCAGCTAAAGAAATGTTCAACATCCTTAGTCATCAGGGAAATGCAAATCAAAACAACCCTGAGATTTCACCTCACACCAGTCAGAATGACTAAGATCAAAAACACAGTTGACAGCAGATGTTGGCAAGGATGTGGGGAAAGAGGAACACTCCTCCATTGCTGGTGGGATTGCAAGCTGGTACAACCCCTTTGGAAATCAGTTTGGAGGACCCTCAGAAAATTGGACATAATACTACCTGAGGACCCAGCTATACCACTCCTGGGGTTATACCAAGAAGATTCTCCAACATATAATAAGGACACATGCTTCACTATGTTTATAGCAGCCATATTTATAATAGCTAGAAGCTGGAAACAACCCAGATGTCCCTCAACAGAGGAATGGATACAGAAAATGTGGTACATTTTCACAATGGAATACTACTCAGCTATTAAAAACAATGACTTCATGAAATTTGCAGGCAAATGGACGGAACTTGAAAATATCATCCTGAGTGAGGTAACTTAGTCACAAAAGAACAAACTCAATGATAAGCAGATATTGGCCCAAATGTTTGGAACACCCATGATTCAATTAACAGCAACTGTTGGACTGAGCATGGGGTCCCAGATGGAGGATTTGGAGAAGGGACTGAAGAAGCTGAGAGATTTTGTAGCCCCATGGGGGTGGGGATAACAGTGTCAACTGATCAGCCTCCCCTCCCCCCCCCGTGCTTTCAGAGACTGGACCACCAACCAAAGAATGCCTATGGAGGGACCCATGGTGCTGGCCACATATGTGGCAGAGGAGGGTCTTGTTAGCCATCAGGGGGAGGAGAGGCCCTTGGGCCTGTGCGTGATGTTAAATGCTCCAGTATAGAGGAATGCCAAGGAGGGAAGAAGGGAGTGGGTGGGTGGGTGGGGGAATACTCTCATAGAGGCAGGGGGAGGGGGATGGAATAGGGAGTTTCCAAAGGGAAAAATATTTGAAAAGTGTATAAAGTATCAAATAAGAAAAAGAAAAAGAAAAAAGAAAAATATTAAAAGAAAAAAAAATTCCATGGCTTTTCAAACCAAAGTTCCCAAATCCACATTCTTCCAAACAAAAACATGGTCAGGCCTATCACAGCAATAACCCAGTCCCTGGTATCAACTTCTGTCTTAGTTAGAGTTTTACTGCTGTGAGCAGACACCATGACCAAGTCAAGTCTTATAAATGAGGACATTTAATTGGGGCTGGCTTACAGGTTCAGAGGTTCAGTCCATTATCTTCATGGAAGGAACATGGCAGCATCAGGCAGGCATGGTGCAGGAGGAGCTGAGAGTTCTACATCTTCATATGAAGGCTCCTAGCAGAATACTGACTTAATTATATTCTAATAGTAGAGTATCTCTACATCCCATAGAGGAATTCCCCTTTAGTACATTTATCATTCGATTTAAATTATAGATTGACATTCTCCAAAATAAGATTCAAAATTAAAAAAGCAGCCATAAACCATAGAGACTAAAAACTCTATTTTTAACACTATTTTCCATTTGTACTTTTTAATATTTTATAGTACAAAACACATATTATGTACCTATAACATACAGTAGGCAAATGTCAGATCTTTACTATTAAAAAGTACTCTGTCCTATTTTATGATATATCTATAATAAATCATATAAAATCACACTATTTATATATATATTTCTATTGCAGGTATGCTTGGTACTCACAGAGGTCTGAAGAATACACTAGACTCATGTGAGTTGCCATATAAATTCTGAAATTCCATGAGCAGGCTTCTAAATTAAACTGGAGGGAATGCTCAGTAGCCAAGAACTCACATAGTCCTGCCGAAGACTTAGGTTCAGTTCCCAGCACCCAGGTTGGGTTCCTCACAACTGCTTGTAACTCTAGTTTCTGCGAATCATCTGACCTCTGAAGACAATATATCCACAAGCATATATATATATAGATAGATAGAGAGAGAGAGAGAGAGAGAGAGAGAGGCACTCAGACACATGTCATGAAAAGAGAAATTTTTTAAGGAGGCATGATTTTGACAAAAAAAGTCTAATGACATAATGAATTAATGAATTCTAGGACAGTGGAGAAATGCATATACATGAAATTACATACTCTTTGTAATACACAGGCTAGTCTAATATTACCATATATTTTTTTAAAACTTCAATCTATAAGACAAATTATTCACTACTAAATGTATTATAATATTAATACAGAAACTGAATACATATTAACAATTATCAAAAGTATATACATGCAGTTATGTGAGAATGAATTCTTAATGTATATATATTATAAATAATACATTATATTTCATCATAGAACATATAGATTATATTTATACCAGGAAAATAGTTTAGAATTTGAAAGTCATATTCTGATATGTTGAATCATCATAGTATTAAAATGTTTTTCTCTTAAGTATACTATTCATCTTGAGAGTCATAAGGATATTATGTATTTTAGATAAGAAGAAAAATATGTAATTCTAGGAAAATTTCAATTTTAGGCATTTCTATTGTACAGAAGCAACTGATGTATATAAATTATTAAATTATAATAATTCGCTAGTTTCTATGCCAAAATTCACCAACTTGAACGGACCAAGCTTTTCATATCCAATTTTAAATATAACACGACTATGAATGGGAGCCTACTGTGTCCTCTGCCTATTGAGCTGAAGTTCTTCTAGCACTGCTAAAGGGGAAACTGAGCTCATTCTTTGCTTTTCTCAATTTTTTAATGTAGAAATTCAGCTTGCTCTGTTTTAACTGAAAGTTCTTTTTTTTTTCTTTTTTCTTTTTTCTTTACTTTTTTTTTTAAGTTATATAGCCTCAGTGAAAAGTGGAAGAATCTGTAACTACATAATGGCTTCATCAACAAATAAGAGTCTGCTTCCTGCAGTGAAGCCACAAGTATGTTGAAAGGCCCTGGCTTTCGGCAGGATGTACAAAGATCTCCATTCCAGTCTCTTTTGGACCATTTCCCCCTCTTTGTGGTGGCAGTGGTTGTCTGGCCGTGTGGGTGTACATTTAAAACATATCTTACAGATTTTTTAATAATGCATTCTTTGGGATAAAGAGAAACCATTTTTCCTATGCTATGAGCACTCCAAACACTTCTCTTATGATTTATCGTCCCCCCCCCTTCAGTAATACATGATTGATTAACTGGTGGTAAATAGAGATTTTTGAAGTAGAAATCTTAAGTGTATTGTTGGTAGGCACCAAACTATTTTGTATTCATTTATTGTGACTGCCATAAAATATTTGACAGACAAACTAATATCTCAAGCAGAATTATTCAAGACAGGTTAAAAGAATCCAATCTCATTTACTGTATAGGTGTTTCTCCTGGTTATATTAGGTGCTTAATATTAACGTGTTCATTCACTCTCAATCTCCATTTGATATACTCAGCAGTGGGGGGCTCTGGCTCTGAAACCACTACCACCCCCAGCACACACACACAAAAGGATTCTTCTAGGTCAGATGTTACATAGGGCAAGCATCCTGAGGATTGCTGTGACCTACTTATACTGCTGATATGATTAGACAATGAGCGGGAACGTTTCTCTGGGGAGTCTATGCTCATCTGTGTCTTTCATAGCAATCAGGTCTTCAGTAAAGCAACAAGCCTCCTCCCTTTCTGTTTTTTTTTGTTGTTGTTGTTGTTTGTTTCAAAGGCAGTTTTGTCTCCCTTTGTAAAATTCTTTCAAGGATAATATTGACATATTAAGAGACATTTTCTGTGCCTGCTTCACTGTATGTCTAAGAGGTAGATTTAAATAAATCATTGTTATTTTCAATTTCCATCAGTCTACCAGGAATTATCATGTCATTACCTTATAAATATTATCTTTTTCTCTGTGTGTCTCTGTGTCTTTCTGTCTCCCCCCGCTGTGTGTGTGAGTGTGTGTGTGTGTGTGTGTGTGTGTGTGTGTGTATTTTTATGTGCCCTGTATGTGGGCAGATTGCTGAAGAAGCCAGAAGAACACATCAGATCCCTTGAGCTAGATTCATAGGCAGTTGTAAACCACATAATTTGGGTGCTGAAATTCTGGGAGAACAGGAAGTACCCTAACCATGGAATCATTTCTCTAGTCATGATTCTTCTTATACGTATTCTGTGGTTTTAAGTTCTTTAAGTGAGACAAGGCAGCCTAGCTGGTCAAGATGTTTTTCTGTCAAAATTCAATTCTCATGACTCACATGGTAGAAGGAGAAAATCAATTCCTGCAAGTTTACTCTTACACACAAACAGCACACACACATATCATACATACACAGGCAGAGAAACACTAAAAATACAATTAAAAAAATGAAAGCCTTTAAGTGGAATGCCTTTATTACTCGTATTGTTATTTCTCAGTGAAAATCTCTACAGTTAGGGAAGTTACTTCTTGTTAATTTAAATTATTCAATTTCACGTATACCATTGTTTTGTCCCATTTTACCAAATATGAAAAGATGAATCTTTACCCTTTGTAAGATAACACCTAATCTAAATAATTATAATCTTCCAGTTTCCCAGTGTTTAGATTGCTAGCAGAGTGTCCTTACTCATGCCATGTTCGTTTTTTCTTATTTCATTTGTATTTGTGAACTTCAGTCCTTCAAGGATGCCAACATTATTCCAATTTAGGCGTGGCTAAAACTTCCATACAATCTTTGGCTCACTTGTTTTAAGATGTTACATTTACTGTCCTAAAACATCTTGCCAAAAGAACAGGCAAGGGATTTCTATTCACCTAAAGAGCTTTAAAAACTTTACAAGAAATGATATCGTAAACACAATCCCTTCCAGTTTACCAGGATAAACTCTCCTAAGGACTACACACTTATAGCTAAATGTATGCATTCACTGATATCATAAGGGACTTCAAGGTCCTGGAAAAGGTCTCTGATTCTGGAACTGTCTATAATGCAAACATCCTCCTGAAAGAGGCCTTCTTCTTTGTAGGACTTCAGTCACAGCCATGGTAACATTGCAGAAAGTAGACACCATGAAGATCCTACTATTGTTTCCTACTGTTGTTTAAAATTTTAGCCCACATTTACTTCTAGGTCTTCCTTACTTGGGAAGTGTAAGTCAGACTTCAACACTGTTAGTGAAATTAATCATTTTCATTTATACATTCATACTTTAAATTGGAGCTTTCTCCAGATAGAGCTGTTAATATTTTAAAGATCGTGTCTTGGTATTATAAACCAGACTCAAGACTTCTGTATATTAAAGAAAGTTACCCAAAAACTTCAACCTACCCAGACTTTATAACATTGTCATAAGGATCTATCTTCCCTGTTCCCTGTTATTTACAACTATAAATCAAAGATTAAATCAATTATATCACCATAAAAGATCCACTGAACAATCCTTTAAAAAACATCATTATTCATTTTCAAAAATGCATGGTTTTAAAAACCTTTTCAGTTTTCTTGATGAATTTCACCAATTGATCAGTAACCAAAACAGTAAAAATAGCTCAAGTAACTCTACAATGTTGCTCACTCAGGGAAATTACAAAATATTTCCCCTTGGATGCTAGCTTGTCTTTGTTTTTAGGAGTGTGATCCAGCTCCCAGTTAAAGAATTCTGGCTTTTCTTTGAAAAGTACTTATTTGCCTCCTGACTGCGATCATGTGCTTTCAATTTCTTTTGCGTTTCCCCACTTACTTTCTACAGCATTCTTTTATGGCTGAGCGACTGCCTGGCAAAATAGGAACTGAACCACACACAGTATGTAATTAAGTTCTTTGCACAATGGAAGTTAGTCATCGGCAGGATTATACCACTGAGTCTGGATGCTGCCAGGGTGGGGAGTGTGGGGGAAGAACAGCTCAGAGAGCTCTCCTACAGCTAGTGTCCTGAAGCATAACAGTGAGTCCTCCGTTCTGTCCTGATGCCATGACAAGAATTCTCCAATAAATTGTTCTTCTGATTGAAAGCAAATCCATGTTAATTGGCATCTAATTCCTTTTATATTTTTATAGATGTTTTATCTGATAACCATTCTGAATAGCTAATAAAAAATATTAGCTATTGGAGCTTAACAATTGAAGCTGCATTATTGTTCAGAGCTTAGAAAAATCATCATAAAACATAAAAGTACTCTTAAAGACAATGAAACAAATGCATTTTTTCTTAATGTAATGTAAACCTAACAGTAAATGTAACAAGATATAGTATGGTAGAGTTTGATATTTTTTAGTATAGTTCAGTTCTTTAAAATATGATGTGTGTATTCTGCAATGATTTTAAGACTGTTCTGGAGAGGCTTTGTGAGATGGTTCAGGAGGTAAAGACACCCACCATCAAGTCTGAGAACATATATATGTACAGTCCCCAGTTTCTTAAAGGTTGAAGGAGAAAATTGAATTATAAGTTGTTTTCTGCACTAGCACTGCAGCATGTGCATGCCTCCTCTCAACCTCACCCTCACACACCCAAATTCACACAAAATAAAAGAAAATATAATAGACAAACAATACAATAGAGCTGTTTTAACATATGATACAAAATTCAATTTCAACTTCATGATCAGATATGTATCTAGAATGAAAAAATAAAATGAAAACCCATTATGTTCCTGAAAAAGTAATAAAAGGATAGGCTGGGATAATAACTCAGTAAAGTGCTGGCTGTGCAAGTATGGCTACCTGCATTTCATCCTCAGTACCCACCCACAAAGGGGATAGGCATGAGGTAACCCCAGTGCTGGAGAGGTAGAGATTGAAGGATCCCTGAAATTCCTTTAATGAGCAGCCCATGTCCCCAGGTCCCACTGAGAGATCCCATCAAAAAACAAACAGAAAAACAAACAAACAAAAAAACACAACAAAACAAAACAAAAAAACCCAGTCAACCAACCAACCAACCAATCAAAAACAAAACAAAACAACAACAACAACAACAACAACAGCAACAAAAAATAGGTGGATGGATCTTGCTTGAGCTTAAACTCTGTCTTATACATTCATATACACACATATATACAACCCCACACATGCAAAAATAATGAAATAAGAAAACACATTAAGTATTGCTTAATTAACCTTTGTTTTCAAGAAGAAATGTTGTTAATATTTTTTGAAGGAAAAAGTAATTAGTATTATCAAAATGCGACAAAGTGCTTCTGAATATGATTAAAATAATGTTAAGAGTTTCTAAATAAGGGACAGGTGATGACAAGTAATACCTTACAATGTAGTCTCACAAGAAAACAGAAATTTGAAAGCCATAATGAAATTCAGTATTCTGTTGCCTGCAGATGTTTGTGATATAGTGAGAATGAGGCTTCTATAAAGCACTCTGCTCTGGGAACCTATTCAGGCCTAGACCCAAAAACACCCCACTTGTGCCTCGCTCTAGTAATGTCAGAATTCTAGTTCTTAGATTGAGTGGAGAAAATCTTTGGTGTTTATTCATCCAACAGTGAATCCAGAATACATAATTAATTTAAAACATTTAGCACCAAAAGAAGACATGATTTGATCAGTAAACGGGCAAGTGAACTGAACAAACACTTCAAAAGGTTAAGGAAGTACAGCCAATAAGTACATAAAACTTGTCTATTTTTTTAGCCATGAACAAAAATTATAAATCGAAACTACAGTGACATTCTATCACAACCCAGCATCAGTTATTTTTATCAATAAAACAAAAAATCAATCAAACCAGCCAACCAACCAAATGAATACTAGAAAAGGTAGAGAGAAAAGAAATTTTATAGACTATTATAAGGAAGACAAATTAGCACAATTACAAAGCAGCAAGTCCTAAAATTAATCAAAAATAGAAGTACCAAGTGTTCTAGCTATACCATTCCTACGTGCATACCCCTAATAATGAAAGTGAGAATATGTTGTAAATCTTCCCATACCTTCTTATCATGACAGTATTCACATTAGACAAAATACAGAAGCATTATAGCTGCATATAAATGTGAGGTTTTATATATATTTTAATATGTATGAAGTTTTGTAGTAATAACAGTATCATGTGATTTTCAGAAATGTGTATATAAGCAGAGAACATCATATTTAAGAAAGATGTAAAACTGGAGGGCACTGTTAGAGAAGAGGAAGGGATGAGAAAAACTATGGCTGGAAAACTGAAGATAGTTGGGGATGAAGGCGATCAATTTAGATTTTATGCATATATGAAAATGCCATAGTAAAGACATTATTGTATATACTTAATATACACTAACAGAAAAAATAGGTAATATATGATCTTACAATTTATAAATTACAAGGAAATATTCTTCCTTTATATTTTTGCTGTAAAACTTTTATTACAATGACAATCACATAAAAATCCTGATCATAGGGGACCAAGCAGAAGATGGACGTGCACTGTCATAAGCCTATTTGCATCTAAGAGATCATACTAGGTGAGGCAGCATAGAGACCATGGATACACAGAACCTTCAGAGCAACCTGCTCACGAACCCAGTCATATTTGGAGCTCTGTAGAAACGCAAGCCTGGAGTGCCCCTCATGGGGACCTGCATGCTGTTGAGATGGTTATACAGAGCAAGCATTATTGTCATGCCCAGACAGATTCTGGCAGTCACACTGACCACAAAAGGCAGCGGGCCAGGCCAAGCTCTATGAGCCTTAATCATCTGCCTCATGTTCATGATCCAGGAAATCTTGGGTGGGCACAAAGTTTGTCCTTCATGACTGATGCAACTCAGCTGCTTACCCGTTTCATCAGTATAGCATGCTCCTTAGCCTCTTCTCCCTGAGTTGTTTTCACAATCAGCCACCTAGACCATGAACTATAGTTGTTAGTAAACTGAGATCTGTGAGCTTTGTTGTCTTTGCTGTCCATCTGGGTAGTGACTAATGTTCCTGAACTTGACTGTGTACCAGTTTGTTTCTGTGATTATGAGAGCAGAAACATGTTGACCATACTGTGATCATCATAATGAGGTAGGCTCATCGTCAGTCTGAACGATGGGCACAGCCATGATGACAACAGCTAGCAACTGGAAAATCTCAATGAATGAGCTGCCCTCCTACTTGTGGTTGGAGACCTTGTGCAGAAAGTGGGCATCACAGTATGTGGAACCCACATATAATTTTATCCTTTCTGTCCTTATCTTGAAAGAAATGTTAATTATCTTGAGAGATGAGATCTCGGTGCTTATTAAAGGGAAACATGCCATTTAATATTTCTCCTCCATGAAGAATCTGCTGCTGCAGTGTGAATGTTACTAGAAGCTTTGCACACCCTGCAAATCTGTGCTCTGACAGTGGTCTGGACAGTTTGTCCACATGACCACCATTCAGGGTGCCAAAGTGTAGGCTGTGCTGAAGATGGCTAGGGACCTCCTCCAAAGGAAATTCTATTTCCACACCATGACAGTCCAAATTGAGAGCTCTCTGAGGACAAGGGGGGCTGTTGGGAGTACCAAGACCTCTTCTACCAACTCTTCAGGCAGGAGTTATCAAACATATGGCCAGGACCTGTGTGTGTCTTGTCAGGACTCTGAGTGTTCTCCAGGTTCAAGGCATAGTCTGGTCTCCATGAGAGTGGCTCTTCTCTCCCTTTCCTCTCATGAGACCACAGCAAGCCTCGGGATGGGAATGGGGCAGTTATAAAATCAGAATGGCCCTACTTCCCTTCCTTCATCATCTCCTGTCAAGACTGTATTTGGGCTGGATCCTCAGCTGATGTCATCCTAACACCACAGCTGGGAAGGCACTGAAGTTCCCAGCGAAGCACAGACATTTCCAGAAGGGGAAGATAGCTTTCCTGTACCACCTAGAGCCAATGTGTTTTGAACAAAGAATTGAGCAAAATACATACTCCTGGGAAATTGGGACCCTCTTTTACAGGTAATTAGTCTCATTGTTAACATAATTTTCAACCAAGTATGTAAAATTATAGAAATTCAAAGATAGGCTGTAATTAGTATTTTTAAAACTACTTTTTGGATCATAAATTCATTTTTTCTTTGATTAGAGATCAAAACTACTTTTTGTTTGATATTGTGGAATAAAATCACTTTACTTACTCCCTATAGCCCCTATGACATTGTATACAGTTTTAAGGAAGGAGTTATGGACAATAATCGATGGAATAAAGATTATTAGTAAATCCAATTTTGAATTCCAGATTTTCAATTTCCCTACAACCACACTGCATCCTTTCCCTTGAAACTACCTGTAGCTTTCCCCCATTTCTTGCCTTGAATTTTAGCATTCTGTCATACACGTTGCTCAGTGTTTTCTCCAGGAAACATACCATTTAATGAGCTGGCAAATGTCTGCAGATTAATACATTGCCTCATCTCTGGCTTATTTCAGAGAGATGTGTAATATATATGATACTCTTCAGGCTTTATGAATTCTCATAGGATATTTTTTGACAGTTTTCCTTTTACATGAAATAAGAGGAACTGACTGAAATTGGCCTATATCAAGGAGAGACAAATCTGGCCTCAGAACTAACTTTTTCCCTAAGATTTACATATGTATTATATATATAATTATGTAATATGTATGTATGTATATGATATATATTAATATTATATATAATTAATATTATATATACATGAATGTTTTACCTGTATATATGTCTGTGTACCATGTGTATGCAGTGCCAAAGAAGTTTGAAAGGTGACATCAAACCCTTTCATGCACTTTTGCCTCTAACTGATCAGATAGCTATAGATTCTCACATCCAATACGATTTGAATATTGTATTTAGGGAGATATCCAATTCTAACTTTAGTGTGATATTAAGGTGGGTATCTTTATAGCGCTACACAAAGGCTTGGGGCAATCATAGAACCTGCATGAAACAGAGCAGTAGGCTTTCAAGTTTTCGAGAAGAGAAGTCTGCTCTTCAGCAATGGAAGACAGTGAAGAATTAGACTTTTTAAAAAAGGTCAAAATGCATCAGCCAGGGGACAAGCAAGGAAGATGGTGATGGGTCTGTCCTGCAGTATTTTTATTTATACACAATGTACTAGTAAAGTAGTTAACAGAAACCTAAGTGGTTGCTGTGACACACATAAACTAGGACTTCAATTTTAAACATTAGTGAACCATTCAAACATAAACAGAGAAAGCAAATTTTAAATTATCTTTCAAAGAGATTATTCAGGAGACAGTAAATACAATCCCTTGGAAGACAGCCAGAGTAAAGGCAGGAAAAATTTAAGCAATTATGAGAATTATCAGGAGAATCTCCAGGATGTGTTTCTCTTTTAGAGGAGTAATCATGACAAGCAAGCTTGTACGAATCCCTCCCATTTATTTAAATATCACGGTAATACTTTCCAGGATTGTTTGTTCTCTTTTAAAGCTATGAAATTTTGATTTATCCTTTTTCTTTCTTTCAAATGGCCTCTAAACATCTGGACCATGTCAGAGATAAATAAACATTATTGAACAGATTATATCTTTATCATCAAGGCCTGTATGCTACGTAAATAGGCATTCAGAAATGAAGTAGTTGATGTTAAGTATCCGTACAGTGGTACAATGAGCTTACAGAATGAAACTTTGTAAGAAAAGTTCCCTCTAAGTCAGCATATGGATGACACATGGGCAGTATCCTTCAGTTCTAAGCATGGTTTGACTACTTACAGAAGTTATAATATTAGCTAAACATATCAGTTTTTCCTATTCATATATTTATTTGTGATTAGTAAGTGTGTGTGTGTGTGTGTATGCGTGCATATTTGTGAGAAGGAGTGATCAGATATGCATATGCCATAGCATATGTGTATAGGTTACTGGGTAAAATTTCAGTGTTGATCCTTGCCTTTCCATCTTATTTATGGCAGGGTGTCCTTGCCACTGTGTAGACCAAACTTATAGTAGTTCTCAACCTTCCTCTTGTGGTAAACCTTTAATACAGTGCCTTATGTTGTGGTGACATTCAAGCATAAAATTACATCATTGCTACTTCATAATTGTAATTTTGCTACTGTTATGAACCATAATGTAAATATCTCATATTACCCTTGTAAGGATTGAGACCCATAGCTTGAGAAACACTGTTCTAGAGATTCACTAGTCTTGGCTCATACTTCAAATTTGTATAATGGAATAATGAACACATATGCTACGGTGTGTGTTTTTTACTGGATCTGGAGATCTGAATTCAGATCATTAAACTTTGTGCTTTACTCACTGAACCATATTCTTAATCTTTAGTAGACTTTTCCCTCATAGAAGTAGATAGAATTAAATCATTTAAGTAAGAAGAAAATGGCATTGATGTAAACACTTATAAAATAATAATAGTAACAAAATCTTCCAGTGTGTAAATACAAAATCAAAAGTGGCTGCTAAAGGGTACCTGGAATTCTATCTTCAGTTAATTTATTTTATACTAAAACAAATAACTATAAATTTTATATTACACACTGGCTATATTTGCTGATTAATGAGCCTTTTCATGAGATTAAAATACATGGGTTTGAGTTTTAGTTTTCTGTGCTGATTGATTGTATGCTATCATTTGCTCTATTTGGGAGATATGAGATGGGATAAACTGTATATGTAATGTTCTTTTCATTGTAGATAACTGTTGGGGAATTCCAGTCATGTACAAATTTATATATGTATATGTGCATATATATACATATTAAATATATACATACATATTTGTATGCATGCAGTAAGAAATGAATAATACAAAATTGAAATATTATCAGTGATCAGTTTTATTTTTAGACACAACATTCTATCTTAAGTTTTCTAGCATTCTTTTTTACGCAATGCAAATTTAGTTCTTTCTCATATATGCCTAATCATCATGTATAGTCATCTTACTTAATTGTACATAAAATATAGGATACATATGCTAATAGATCCAAAAGCTTAATTTGAAATTATAATGAAATAAAACAGAAGTATGTCTTCAAATTCTTGGATGAATGATTTGGGCAAACAAATGAAGTAATTATCTCTAATATATGCATAAAGTCTGACAGCATCAGTTGAGATAAAGTTCAGAGCATGGAAAAGACCTTCAAACTTCTTTATAAACATGACCTAACACAATTCCTTAAAGTCCTTAAACCTAAGAGGTACAAATTGTTTATTGGCATTCAAACTTCAGTTTCTAAATGCTATTTCAAGTGTGAGTCGTCTGCTTCCCAGGGAAATGTACCATCCTAATGTGGTAATATGATACCTCTTAAATTTAACATTATTCTCAAAGCAATGAGTTTTAAGTTGCTTTTTTATCAGTACACCACAAATAAGAAAGTTACATTTTTCATACTCCAAATTTTCATGTGTGTGAGGGCAACATAAATTTTGATGACTTTGTTTAGAATTACAAGTTTGAAAGTACAAATACTTTATATATCAAGATTTTGTTCAAGACATTCATTGTGTATCTTATGCTTTTTATAAATGTTATGTATGCACGGAGATATGCTGTCCATTACCTCAAGATGTTCCCAGTAGCTGAGCAATTTGCATGTTTCAGTAACACTACAATAAAACCTTTGAGAGTCTGTGACAGTAAGGACCACAGCCAAGATAAATTAAGCTTTTCTTGTGATCCTTTGAGCCAAAGATTGATGTGCATTTGAAAACAAAAAATGTGCTTTGAAGGGTCATATTTTATAATACAGAAGTGGGATCATTTTGTTACTCTATACTAGATTAAACACTTCATCTGTACTTACTGTGACTTCCTGACTTCTGCAAAAATGGTTTCCATTTTTGCTTTAACTAAACATTATGATTTTTGTACAAGTTGAGACAAATACATAGAGTATAGTTGATAGAGATCAATGGAGTACAGATATAAAAGTTAAGATGTTAATTTTTTAAAAAAATAATTTTCCCCAATGTATATATTGAAATATTTTAGCATTGACTAAAGTACCTAAATTTGTGCCTAAATTTTGTGTATATCTCTCTTTCTCCCTCCCTTTCTCTATCTCTCTCTCTTTCTCCGTGTGTGTGTGTGTGTGTGTGTGTGTATGTGTGTGTGTGTCTATCTGTCTGTCTGTGTATATGTGGAATGTGTTTGTATATGTGTGAGTTTGTAGATGTGTGTGCATTTAGTAGTGGGAATACAGATTTTGATCACAGAGTTTCATATTTTTGCTATAAAATTTTTGAGAAAACGTTAAAATCCTGATATTTTTGTCCACTTGAAAATCAAGAATGAGATACTGATAGGAGATGTCTTGTGTTTATTAGTTATTCATATTAATTTGCAGTTTATAAATATTTGAGTTTAAATAAGAATCTTTCTCTATTAGAAAAAGTATCAAAGATACCCAGTGCAGTTGGATATATTCAAATGAAAAGAGCAAAAATTTTAAGTTCAGTGGCTCATGTATACATTTCTGGCATTTCTTGCTTGCTATCAGAAGCAGTTTTTAAAATAAGATACTCTTAATGAATTCACCAACTTGAAGTCTATAGCTCCCAGGGACTAAACCACCAACCAAAGAGTATACATGGAGGGGTCCATGGCTCCAGCTGCATATGTGACAGAGGATGGCCTTATCTGACATCAATGGGAGGAGAGGTCGTTGGTCCTGTGGAGGCTTGATACCCCAGAGGAGGGGAATGCTAGGACGGTGAGGCAGGCATGGGTGGGTGGGTGGGAGAGCACCCCCATAGAAGCAGGGATAAGGAGAGATGTGATAGAGGCTTTGCAGAAAGGAAATTTGGAAGGGGGGATAACATTTGAAATATAAATAAATAAATTAACCAATAACAATAAAAGAAACCCAAGAAATCAAAATACACCCTATGAACTTGAGACGTCTTAATTATTTTCTCAATTATGTAAAGTTTATCATATTTTTCATTGTTTAAATAAGATATTTTTAGTAATTTTTACATATGATGAAGGTATTGAGTATGTTAAATGTTCTATCTCTGTGCATTTAAAGTATATCTTTGTTAAAACAATAAAAATATCAGAGTAAAGGAAAATGGAGCAATAAAGGAAGACTTTGGGGACATCATACTGAGTCATCTCAATAGGTCTCTACTGGTAAGTACAATGTTATCATATGAAAAGAATCTGACAAGAGATTTCTTTTTTTTTTTAATTTTTCTTTTTTTTAATTTTTCCTACTTTATTTATATTTCAAATGTTTCCCCCTTTCCAGATCTCCCCTTTGGAACCTCCCCATTTCTTCCCCCCTGCCACTATGGGGGTATTCTTCCACCCACCCACCCACCCACTCTTGTCTTCCCTCCTTGGCATTCTCCTCTACTGGGGGATCTAACACTCTCAGGCAGAAGGGCCTCTCTTCCCCCTGATGGCTAACAAGACCCTCCTCTGCCGCATATGTGGCCAGCACCATGGGTCCCTCTTTGTGTATTCTTTGGTTGGTGGATCAGTCTCCAGGAGTGGGGGTGGGGGGGGACTGTCAGGCCAGTTGCCACTGATGCTGCCTCCCTGGGGATGCAAACTCCCTCAGCTCCTTCAGTCCCTTCTCCAAGTCCTCCATCTGGGACCTCACACTCCACCCTACTGTTGCTGAGATTTCTAAGTAACTATTTGGGACTCAAGAGCTTTAGGATAGTTAAGAACTATCCTGGGAATTTGATCTTGAAGGAAAACACACACTGAACTGCTCGAAGTCTTTCAAGCACCGTCTGAACACTTATCATATCTGCTGATACAAATTCTGTTAAGTCAACATCATTTTTTGTACCCAATCTAACCATGGGAAAAATTTTGGAATTAAATTGCTCATTTCTATTACATAGAAGGGAAATACAAGGCAGCAATGGATCACAGTATTAATCCGTGTCTACAAACATTACAGGCGTGTCTCACCTTGTACTCTCACTCTTCTCCTTCCTTTTTACTCTACCATCCTCTCTCCATCCCTCTATCTCTCCCTCCTTTCCTCATTTCTTCACCCAATCCAGTTTCTCTCTCTTCTTTCCCTTAATTCCTTTAGTGTGCATAATATTTATAAATGTATGTTGCATAAATACTACTTTAAGATTATAAAAGAATAGAAAATACATAATATACTTATTGTACAAATATGGAAAGCGTATTTGTTCTTATGAACTTTTCATTTGAGAATAATAGGGATTAAACACTCATATATGTGTTTAATATAGACAGTATTTCATTGTCAGCTTTAGCATAATAATAAGAAACATATTTTTGTGAGTCAGAGTCTGCTTGACTTTAATCCTTTTAGACATTGCAACCATCTGATTAAGTGCTTTATGAGCTCTCTCTCCTAACACTCTCAAAGTGTCATCTGTCATAGCCTTTCTGTCACAGCTGTAATATATGACTGTCTAATGATATTAGAGTCAAGAAATATGATGCTGGGTTTGGCATTTCAGATCGCAATGTTTCTTTACTGTAAACCACAGAGAATGGTCCCTATATATACGATAAAAAAGACGATAACAACTGATTTATGATAAATACTGTAAATATGTGGGGAAATAGACTAAGATGGTGATACTATTTGGGTTTCTTCAATATGAAGTACAGAATATAACAAGAAATAGATTGTCTGATAATCCTGGCTTAAGAAAAATTCTATAACTGTACTCTGAATTGTGAGAAGTGATGTTTTTTAGTTAAATGGCCCAATCAGCATCTAAAAATGGCTGGAGTTCCCTGGATTAATGCATTAAAATTAGTTATTTTCTAGAGTCTAAGTAAATCCTAATATGTTGTTGATACTTAAATTGTCAACCAAATATGGCCCATATTCTCATAGGCTTTGGAATAAAACAAAGTGTTAACTTTTTTTGTATTTTCCTCTTTTTATATAAACTACATTTATTAGTTGACTGCCAGAAACTGATGTGAATTAGGTGAAAAGATATCAAATATGAAGAACTTAGCAGGAGGTTTAAGGTATAGTAAATAAGAGATAGAAAAATGGAAAATGTGGTTGGATAATAAATCTTACAGTTTTCTTATAGGTTTACAGCTATAATTTGAAAGTTTAGGTCACTGTAATTAAAGAGTAAACAAATAAAATTTGTTAAAAAAATTCCAAGGAAGTATGCTATAATTCATTGAGAAAGTATTTTTAAGAACGTTTGTTTTGATATATGTAGGCATATATATGTAGGAAAAAAAACATGGAAAGATGAAACAGACCACAACCCAAGAAAATGGCAAGAAGGCAAAATGGAATTTGGAAAATGGAAGACGCTTAGCTAGAATGCTAGATATGGAGAATATATATATTTGTAAACAAGTAACCATTTTAAAAGTATACAAAATTCAGGGCCATTAGAGCTGCCTTCCAAAACACACGTGCAAGTGGACAACCTGGAAAATACATAAAGGCTCTAGAGAAACATGCCAAACTGAACAAAATGTACAGAGGGCAAGAAACAGTTGTGGAATCATGGTGTGACCATTTCCTTGGACCTTTTTTACAAAATGAAACAACCGTGACTTCCAGCAAAACAACCATAACTCATGAAAATTATAAAAAGCAACTTCTTAAGTCTCTGGAAAATGTCCTAAAGGCATGCATCTAATGTAGAAACATGTATTCAAGAAAGTGTATGCAGTCTCATTCTCTATCAGTTCATCCATGACTGGCTCCTGTTCTCCTGTGCTTCAGTATGACAATGGTATGACACAATCACATCATGAAGAGAAAAACTGTTCATTTTGCTGCTTCCAGTTCAATGTGATGAATTCTCCCAGAAAAAGGAAGATATTTTAACATTGCTCATTCTTTCTTCCTAGGCTCTTGTGTTGCAAAATCTATTTATTTCCAGAAAAGAATGCCAAAAGGTCTTAGGTTCATTTTCCCATTCTCTCTACCATGTACAGAATGGAAACTCTAACCCAGGTATGGAGGCCAAACCATAGTGGAGCTCAGTTGTTCTACACAAAGCTAGCTTTCTTATGGAATAGAAACTCTTAGGTAACAAAAGCAGATGAGAAAATATTACCATGAAAATACCACCATCCTTATTCTAGTATATGGGTGTGATTCTAAGAAAAATGTCCCATTTATTTTGTATGTCTTCCATCTTAAATTAGTAGCAAAATGACTAAACAGTGGGCAGTGTTGGCTAAAAGAGAGCTGTTAGAGTATTTGTAATTTTATTTAAAGGCATTGATTTTATTTGAAGCATAAAAGAAGCATCATGCCCTACAGCAGCAGTGTCTGGATCAATGGAGATCTTGTAGAGCAATTAAGAGATAGCTCCACAGTATGAACTAGCAGACATTCTTAAGTTTAGCAAAAAAGATTTAGGAAAAAAAGAAAAAGAACCAAAACTCAAAGGATATTACAAAACAAATTCTTCCCCCTATGAATGGAGCCATGCTTAATTTGGAAAAGGCTATGGAAAAAGTTAAGCCCCAGAGCATTGTTGTAACAATAAACCAATCAGTTACCAACTAGTGAGCAGTAACTGGATGTGATGTCACCAGAGATAGACCACCCAAAGCTTAGAAGAGAGACAGACAGAGTTTAAAGACCTGATCATTCATACAGAAGGTTGTATCCTCTAAGAAACAATAGCAGAAGCTCCGTCTTATGAGAATGCAGACCATTAACATAGTCCAGAAAAATCACAAAGCATAGACACAAGCAAACAATGAACCCAGTGGAGACAGATTTCTATAGAATCAGACTGACTATAATTTAGTATGTAAAATGTACACTTTTCAGAAAAAAATATATTAGTTTCTGTAAGGAAGCAGAAAATGTGAAGCAAGCCCACCATCAAGATGTTGATGCATAGTCTCTGTCATTTGGGAGGTAAAGGCAGAAACATACTTGAGTCAATAATTTCAAGTCTAGCATGATGAATAAAACCAAGTTCACAAAGAACAAAGAACAGAAAGGAAGGCAAAACAACCCTGAGATTTCACCTCACACCAGTCAGAATGGCTCAGATCAAAAACTCAGGTGACAGCAGATGTTGGCAAGGGTGTGGAGAAAGGAACACTCCTCCATTGCTGGTAGGAATGCAAGTTGATACAACCTCTCTGGAAATCAGTTTGGTGGACCCTCAGAAAAATGAACATAATACTACCTAAGGACCCAGCTATTCCACTCCTGGGCATATACCCAGAAGATGCTCCAACATGTAATAAAGACACATGTTCCACTCTGTTCATAGCAGCCATATTTATAATAGCCAGAAGCTGGAGACAACCCAGATGTCCCTCCACAGAGGAATGGACAGAAAATGTGCTACATTTACACAATGGAATACTACTCAGCTATTAAAAACAATGACTTCATGAAATTCGTAGACAAATGGATGGATCTTGAAAACATCATCCTGAACGAGGTAACACAGTCACAAAAGAATGAACATGGTATGTACTCACTGTTAAGTGGTTATTAGCCCAAAAGTTTGAAATACCCAAGAGTCACTTCGCAGCAACAGTAGTGCTGAATGTGAGATCCCAGATGGAGGGCTTGGAGAAAAGACTGAAGGAGCTGAGGGAGTGTGCAGCCCCAGGAAGGTAGCAACACTGGCAACTGGCCTGACCCCCGATACTTCTGGAGACTGATCCACCAACTAAAGAATACACAAGGAGAGACCCATAGTGCTGGCCACAAAGACTGCAGAGGAGGGTCTTGTTACCCGTCAGGGGGAGGAGAGTCCCTTGGGCCTGAGGTTGTTAGATCCCCCGGTATAGGAGAATGACAAGGAGGGAAGAGGAGAGTGGGGGGGGGGTAGGAGTGGGGGGTGGGTTGGAGAATATCCCCATAGTGGCAGTGGAGGGCAGAGGGAATGGGGAGGTTCCAAAGTGGAGATCTGAAAAAGGGGAAACATTTGAAATGTAAATAAAATATGAAAAAAAAATGAAAGGAAGGAAGCTGTATGAACAATTTAAAAGAATAATAAAAAAGGCAAAACAAATGTCATTTGACGATGTACAGCTGAATCAGAGCAGATAGACTCTCCAATCTATAAAGATTCAAATGCTACTGAACCTACATAATGAAGTAAAAGATGATTCAAAATCATATCATTAACTAGTGTCAATAAAGACATTGAAATATTTTTTTAAAAAAACAAATTTTTGAATCATCCATGACTACATTGGGATGAAGAATTTAGTGGAATGCACTCAAAAATAGGTTTGATTGGCCATTTAAAAAGTCATGGATTGCTAGTTTAATAAATTGAACTAATTTTTACATAATTCTCAATACCTGAAGTTTTACACACACACACACACACACACACACACACACACACACTTTCAGCATTCAAACTTGACATGGCAATTTTCTAAGACTTAACAGTCATTGTAATTCTTTTCACCATACAGTTGTCCAGTTTCACTACTGGTCAATACACCTATTCATTACATACTTTTTAGATCATGTTATTACATATATTAGAGTTTTATGTGTTTGATTATACTGTATGCTACATCACATAATTACTACTAGTTAAATGTTCATTCTATAAACTGTTTCTCCTCAGAAGCTGCTTGGAATAGTAATATAATAAATATCTTCAGAGATATTTTAAAAAGTCATAGATTGGTAGAATTTATATAATGAAAATGGCCATCTTACCAAAAGCAATCTACAGATTCAATATAATCCCCATCAAAATTCCAACTCAATTCTTCACAGACATGGAAAGATCAATTCTCAACTTCATATGGAAAAACAAGCAAACAAAAAAACCCAGGATAGTCAAAACAATTTTCAACAATAAAAGAACTTATAAGGAAATCACTATCCTTGACCTCAAGCTATATTACAAAGCAATAGTGATAAAAACAGCAAGGTATTGGTACAGAGACAGGTTGATCAATAGAGTAGAATTGAAGACCCACTAGTAAATCCATATGTCCAAACAATAAGAGTATGGACACTTAATCTTTGATACAGAAGCCAAAAAACATTCAGTGGAAAAAAAGAAAGAATCTTCAGTAAATGGTGCTGGTCTAACTGGTGGTCTGTATGTAGGAGAGTGAAAATAGTTCCATATTTATCACCTTGCACAAAGCTCAAGTCTAAGTGGATCAAGGATCTCAACATAAAACCATATACACTGAATCTAATAGAAGAGAAGGTGGGAAAGAGCCTTGAACTCATTGCCACAATGGGAAATTGGCACAATGCCTAAGGCTCTAAGATCAACAATTGATAAATGGGACCTCACGAAACTGAAAAGCTTCTGTAAGGCCAACATGCCCAACATTAGAGAGAGGGAACTGGAAGAGTCCATCTTTAGTAGACAGACAGGGCCTCAAGTGGAGGGACAGGGTTACTAACACACAGTCAAAATTTCTGACCCAGAATTGTTCCTGTGTATAAGAACTACAGGGACAAAAATGGAGAAGAGACTGAAGAGTAATGACTGGCCCAACTTGGGATCCATCTGGGGTTGGGGCACCAAGGCCTGACACTATTGCTGATGCAGTGATGTGCTTACAGATGGGATCCTGGCATGGTATCCACTGAAAGGCCCTACCAGTAGCTGCCTAAGACAGAGGCAGATACACACAATCTTTGGATTGAAGTTGGGGATTGGTAAGGTTGAATTAGGGGAAGCTAAAAGGGAAAACAACCCCACAGGAAGACCAGGGGACTCAACTAACCCAGACCCCCGGAGCTACCAGAGACTGAGCCACCAACCAGGAACATACAAGGACCAGTTGGAGGTCCCTGGCACATATATAGCAGAGATTGCCTGGCTTAGTTGCAGTAGGAGAAGATGTGCTTAACCCTCAAGAGACTTGAGGCCCCAGAGATAGGGAATAGGCCTGATGTGGGGAGTGGGGGTGGGGGAGCACCCTCTCAGACGCAGGGGGAGGAGGAATAGGATGAGGAACTGTGGGAAGAGGGATTAAAATGGGGCAATGACTACAATATAAATAAATTAAATAATTTTTAAAAATAAAACATCTGTGAACTTGAGGATAAGTTAATAATGTCGAGTATGAAGAAGAGACGTACAAAATAATTATACAAAATAACAGAATTTCAAGGAAATATGACACAATTAAATGAACCAATATATTCATAATAGATATACCACAAAGCAGAGGCAAGAAAAATGGAAAATGAAAATATTATAATAAATAATGTATGAAAACATCTTAAATGTGATGAAATAACGTTATATGTATTCCCAAATCCAATTGTTTCCATTAAAAGAAAGAAACAAAGAACATAGGAGATCTTTACTTAACTATATTGCTGAGTCCTGAATGGTCACTGAAGGAATACCATGACAAGATTTCTGCCCCTGGAGCAAGGCTTGCTAGGCATGGACCTCCAAAAGTATTGTGGGTTGCAGTAGGCATAATGTTTGTTTGTATAATAATGCATACATTTTACTTTATGTTTCTCCTTCAGGGGAATGTTCTCACTGCCAAAGTTAATGACTCCATAATAATAGGAAACAGCAATATGTCTTAGTTTCCTTTCCTATTGTGATTAAAATACTCTATAAAATCAACTTATGGGATAAATGGATTATTATAGATCAGAGCTATAAGATATAGTTCATAATATATTAAGGTGTCAAAAGCATAAAAGATTTGATCATATAATGTCCACCATCCAAAATCAGGCCAATTTATGTATGCATCCTAAAGCTCATCACCCTTTCTCCCTTGCTTTAATCTAAGATCCCATAGTGTAGTGAATTGTCTTGATCACAGTTAAAATTGATCTTTCCCTGCATATTAATGCAAACAAGAAAATACAACAGGCATGCCCATAGACACATCACTCAGGTAGTTATAGATTACATCAAGTTGACAACCTAGACTAACAATTACATCACATGATTATTTTCATGAACATAATAATTATATTAAAAATTCTAACAAAATTTCATAGTAAAAGCAGAATAAAGCAGTTAATGTTCAGAAAATAGAGATCAAAGAATTCTTCTGGAAACTGTACATTATTGGCAACCATATTTCTGCAGATTTCTTTGCTTCAGATGCCTCCTGTGAGCAGAATAATAGTGTATATCTGTTTGTTAGTAGTTTGTTTCACCTTATATAATACCTCAGTAGATTTTTTTCAGAACATACAATTTCTTTATGAATACTGGTTAATATTACAGTGTAAGTATAGTCTATGCTTTCTTTTTTTCCAATTTATCCATCAATACATCTATGGATTTCTTCTACGGCATGATTATTTCAGATAATATTTCAGTAAGAAAAAAATGTGTACATTACTTTGTAAAAGTCTTCTTTGAATATGCAGAACTAATATTCACAGATTGTGCAATATTTCTGTTTTTAACTATGTGGGAAACAGTCACAGCATTTTTATTTCATAGCAGTGGCATTTCAGTTTACCACTTGTGGTGCATGGACATGCAGTTCTTCTACTCCATTGCTAGGTTTGCCACTATCTGCTGCCTGCTTACTTAGTAGGATCACAACCATCTTAATGACTGTAGGTGATATTTTATTATTGCCTTTATTTGCATTTCTCTAATGATTAATTATATTTAAAACCTTTCAATGTATTTTATGGTTACTACTGCATCATTTTTGGGGAACTTTCTATTCAAGTCTTTTGCCCATATTATAAGAGGCAGATTTTTATGCTGAGTTGTAAGAATTCCTTACATGTTCTAGTATTTTTTTGTCTTGTATATGATTTTATAATGGTCTCTTCTACTCTGGAGGTTTTTTGCTATGTTTCCGTTTTTATTGACAAGGGAAAATGTTTAATGTGTTGAAAGATTAATATTTCTTTATATAAGTGTGCTATGTACAAAAGTACATTACTTAAAAATAAAACAGCAAATCAATTAGAATTCAACAGTGTTTCCCTATGCTGCTGTCTCTAGGAACAGACACCACAACACATTCTGTCATCTCCACCTCTGATTGCTGGACTCTGAGTAGCAATGTTATAACCAATGACATGGTTGAGTCTAGACGCTTGATGGAGATGCTGCTCTCAACACCAGTCTCAGCACATACAGCTCACTCATTTCAAAATGACCAGAAACTTCATGTCCTTGAGCAAGCTCTGAGCACAAGAAATTATGTATACAACATGACTGTAATACATGACAGACTGAGCATGTGAAATTTTCAGCATCTTACATTAGAAATGGCTTATCTCCTGTTTTTTTTTTCCTAAATGTGTTTTGTTGTTGTTGTCATTGTTGTTGTTTTCTCTTCTTGCAATTTTTTAAAAATTTTATTTAATTTTTTTTTTTACACTCCAGATTTTATCACCTCCTGGTTTGCCCTCTGACTGTTCCACATTCCATACCTCCTCCCACCCCTGACCCCTGGCTTCACGATGTCCCTACCCCTCAACTCCCACTTCACCAGACCTCGCTGGGGCACCCAGTCTCTTGAGAGTTAGGTTCATCTTCTCTGACTAAACCCAGACCTGGCAGTCCTCTGATGTATATGTGTTGGGGGCCTCATATCAGCTGGTGTATGCTGCCTGGTTGGTGGTTCAGTGTTTGAGAGATCTTGGAGGTCCAGGTTAATTGAGACTGCTGGTCCTCCTACAGGGTCACCTTCCTCCTCAGCTTCTTCCAGCTTTTCTGTAATTTGACCACAGGGGTCAGCAGCTTCTGTCCTTTGGTTGGATGTAAATATCTGCATCTGAATCTTTCAGCTGCTTGTTGAGTCTTTTGGAGGACTATGTCTCCTTAAAGTAAAGAATTCCTTAGAGAGAATAATTAACTAACATTGTAGTTGAGACATGTTGTTGAGGCATGTAGTTGAGATAGAGGTAAAAGTTTTATGGGAGTAGAAAATTAAAGTCCTGTTGTAGATGAGGGTTAATTAATGTAATTAAGGGTATATGAAAAATCCAGAGGTGAACATACTATTTTGATACTCAATAAAACCCTATTGGTAAAGAACGAAATGGAAGGGAGAGAACCTAGTTAGTAAACAAAAACATCGATAGTTTTTGTGTGGTAAGTCTATTGCAACTTACGAGGCCACAGAGACCACAAAACAATACAGCCCTGGTTGCTTGTCAGAACTAGATGATAAGGTTCTCTTATGGAAGACACCATATACCTTGATCACAAGATGAAGAGAAAACTAACTGAAACATAGCTGGAAACGTCTTTCTTGATATATAGATTTTATTCATAGTCAGAAGAAGTTACCAACATTAAGGAGGCAGAAAAAGAAATCAATAGTCTTACCCAGTTGTGAATGCTATGGACTTCAACACCAACTTACCAAATAAGATATGCTCATTTGTGCATAGTTATATAACTATAATTGTGGTAACCCACTGTAAGAGAGCCCACGTATCATCCTAGACAAACATATGCAGCTGGAGAAATCATTGGCTCTCGTATCAAACTTATTACTGCTGTTTAAATTAACACAGCATCAAACCCTGTTCTAAATATCTGTTTGCATCTACAGAAAAATGGTGCTCTCAACCTAAATGAGACAAGTCTTTCTTTGATTAATGAATGAAAGCAACTAAAGAGACACATGGCTGCTTATGATGCTGAGAATCATCTATGGCTGAGTGCTCAACAATAAACCAGACTATTTACCTTAAAGGTTCAGGGATTATCCTAGAGAAGGGTATAGAAGAATGTTAGAACTGGAAAACTAGAAATGCTATGAAATGCCATAACACAATCATTATAACATTAAGTTCAGGGTAACTGCAATTTTCTACACAACGAACCTGTATAGGACTGGTCTATCAACAGTCAATTCTGCAAGAGCCCATGGGTTTTTTCCCCTGTCTGCTTAACTCTTGATGACTGAACGATTTTGTGAGATATCCATTGTCTTAAGCTGTCTATTCTTTTTTTTATTGGTTATTTTATTTATTTACATTTCAAATGATATCCTATTTCCTGGTTTCTACTTGTTAACCCCCCATCCCATCCCCTATCTTCCCTGCCTCTATGAGGGTGCTTCCCCACCTACCCACCTACCTACTCACTAACATCCTCTGCCTAACCACCTTAGCATCCTCCCTATGTATGGGCACCAAGCCTCCACATGACCAAAGTCCTCCCCTCCCGTTGATGTCAGAGAAGGCAATCCTCTGTTACATATGCAGCTGAAGACACGGGTCCCTCCATCTGAACTCTTTGGTTGGTGGTTTAGTCCATGGGAGTTCTGGGGGATCCAGTTACTTGATATTGTTGTTCTTCTTATGGAGTTGCAATCTCCTTCAGTCCTTCCCCTGACTCTTCCACTGGGGTTCACATGCTCAATCTAGTGGTTGGCTGTCATCATCCACATCTATATTGGTCAGGTTCTGGCAGAGCTTCTCAGGGGACAGCTATACCAGGCTCCTGTCAGAAAGTGCTTCTTGGCATCAGCAATAGTGTCTGGGTTTGGTGTATGCAGACAGGATGAATCCCTAGGTTGGGCAGTCTCTGGATGGTCTTTCCTTTAGTCTTTGCACCTCTCTGTGTCCCTGCATTTTCTTTAGTCTGGGTTAATATTTTTGAGATGCATGGGTGGCCCCATCCCTCAAGTGGGAGCTGTGTATAACCTTGGATATGGTCTCTATAAGTTCTTTCTCCCCTTTGTTGGGTGTTTCTGCTAATGTCATGCCTGTTGGATCCTGGGAATCTTTTGTTCCCTGGAATCTGGAACTTTGTGGTGGCTACCCTCAGTTCCCCATCCCCCACTGCTACACACCTTAGTTCAATTTCCGGACACTCTGTACTTCTTCCCCAACTCCTCCCACACCTGATCTTGCCTCCCTTTTCCCCTCCTCTCATCTCTCCCTCCCAGGTCCCTCACTCCCTCTACCTCTCATGATCCCTTCTAAGTAGGACTGAGACACCCACACTTTGGTCTTTCTTATTCTTGAGTTTCATATGGTCTGTGAGTTGTGTCTTGGGTATTCCAAGGCAGTATCCACTTATCAGTAAGTACATGCCATGTGTGTTCTTTTGTGAGTGGGTTACCTCATTCAGGATGATATTTTCTAGTTCCATCCATTTGTCTAAGAATTGCATGAAGTCATTGTTTTTAATAGCTGAGTAGTACTCCATTGTGTAAATATATCACATTTTCTGAATCCTTTCCTCTGTGGAGGGACATCTGGGTTGTTTTTAGCTTTAGGCTATTATAAATAAGGCTGCTATGAACATAGTGGAGCATGTGTCCTTATTATATGTTGGAGCATCTTTTGGGTATATGCTCAGGAGTGGTATAGCTAGGTCCTCAGGTAATACTATATCCAATTTTCTGAGGAGCAACCAGACTGATTTCCAGAGTGGTTGTACCAGCTTGCAATCCCACCAGCAATGGAGGAGTTTTCCTCTTTCTCTACATCTTCACCAGCATCTGCTGTCACCTGAGTTTTTGATCTTAGCCATTCTGACTGGTGGAATCTCAGGATTGTTTTGATTTGCATTTCCCTGATGACTAAGGATGTTGAGCATTTCTTTGGGTGCTCCTCAGCCATTCGATATTTCTCAGTTGAAAATTCTGTTTAGTTCTGTTCCCCATTTTTAATAGGGTTATTTTATTTCCTGGATTCTATCTTCTTGAGTTCTTTGTATATATTGGATATAAGCTTTCTTTTGGACATAGGATTGGTAAAGATCTTTTCCCAATCTTTAGGTTGTCGTTTGTCTTATTGACTGTATCTTTTGCCTTACAGAAGCTGGAGATGCCCAATTTCTAATAAATAATTACAAACTCACATTCATACCATTTGCCTTAAACTGAATGAGCTGTAGAATAATACATGAATGTGGAAAAATATTATAAGTATTTGTCTTAGTATGTATGTAGTATATATGAAAACAAGATAAAGAGCAAACAAACTAGACCATAGCTAGACCATACTGGAGAAGAGGGTTTGACAGTGATAGAAAGTGAGAATAATCAGAATGCTAATTTCATATATTTACACATGTATGAAAATGTTGAAGATCAGATTTAATTAATAAATGTCTATTAAAAATAAACACATAAAGTCATTTGCAATATGTAATTAGAACAGACAGTTACTTTGCTGTGAGTGGTGAGTTGACAACCTTATAATATATAACCACACCCTAGATGAGCCATGATAAAAACATTTGCTTTTATGCACTTATAAAATGAGTTAAACTTCAAGTCCCAAGTTGTATTTATTTAGTTAATGTTATTGAGTACATATTCTGGTCTCAAGATAATTATAATTTATAAATAAAAGCAACATCCTATATTTAAATAGAAAATGAATGAGTCCTACCTGTCATAGTTGGAGTTTCATTGCTGTGAAAGGACAAACATGACCAAGAAAACTATTATAAACGACAAAATTTACTGTTCAGGATGGCTACACTCACAGGTTTAGTACATTTTAATCATGGTGGAAAGCATGACATCTTGCAGACACACTTGGTGGTGGAGGAGCTGAGAATTCTTCATCTTGATCTAAAGAGAGCCAGGAATTGATTCTCTTCCACACTGGGTAGAACTTGAGCACAGGATCTCAAAGCTCACTCCCACTGTGATGAACTTCTTCCAACAAGACTGCACCTACTACAAAACGGCCACACCCTCTAATTAGTGCCACTTCCCATGAGCCAAGCATATTCAAACCACCAAACTACCAAAACAAGGGTGGGCAATCATACAGTAAATTAAGTCTAGATCATCTACATCTAAGTCTGTGATTTATATGATTTAAAGGTGGCAATAATTCCATCAAGTTCTAGGCAATAGACAAAACACAGCCAGAGGATGTTAGGTGAGTCAGTATTTCCTCATCAAAGGTTAAAAAACATTTCTATTAGGAATAGAAATGGTACAACTATACATTTTTATGAAATAAATATGTACAATATTCTTCACTTATGGTACTGTTTTCTATCTACAAAAGTTAATGACTATAAGACTAGTGAACGTCATTAGACATGTTTTATTATGTTAATGACAAGTTTTAAATGAACAAATCCTTCATCATAGCTTATTTTCATTACATATTCTCACCAACATTTTACTATGCTCTTAAGTTTTTTCTTCCATCTGAAAATGTATGTGACATGTGTTCTGAGCCTAAGCATCTCTAATACCAAGAATACAGCTCACATGCTTAGTCATTACAGTTGATGTACTTCAGAATGTTCACTAATAATATCAGACACATAGATGAAATGGCAAAATTATTCAGATCCATTATCTTTTGTAAAAAGTAAACATTAAAAACCATGCCATTGAATTCAGTAATGCCTTTGTTCTAATCTCAGGAGGTTAAAGTTGTAATGTTCAAAGGAATGTTATTCAACAAATAAGGGGGATATTTAACTGAAATGAAGCTTTAATTTTAAGGTGAACTGTAACTTTTCCAGTGATGTACAAACACATGAAACAAACCAGATCCTTGCTGAGCACCTCCTGTCTCCAGTGTATTTCTGTCTATTCCTGGACTGACTGAGAATGAACTTCCCAGATAAAAAAAAAATGATGCATCATTTGGGTTTAGCAATGGGGGTATTAGTTTTGCAGGCTCTTTACCCTGAGCCAGTGACAGGGTAGATTTATGTTAATCCCCAAATCGGCTGTAGAACCAAAGTTTAACATGGGAAGGCAAATGATATGTGAGCCACAACCAAGGAAAGTCTCCTTTCATGTGTGTGAGGGAGAACTTCAAATAGTATTGACAAAAGTGTGGATTTTCTTTTTTGGGAGCTCCACCTGCCTAAGAGTGGAAGCTGTCCATGTTTCTGCCATGCTGCTCTCGTTTGAGGGATAAACTGAAGTCTTTCCAAAAGTCTGTCAATCCAGCATTTTGCTCAGGCACTGAATTCATTTTAAAGTGAAAAAAAAAAAAGCGCTAAATGAATACATTGTCAAACCAAAAATAATTTTAATTTTTGAAAAGAAATGTGGCATACCAATTATCCTGAATAATTATCTTTACAGTGTGTAGTTTTGTCTTACCTGTTCCTGTGATAGTGAGAAGTACAATGTCACACCTGTGACTATAGTCAGTGGTTTCTATTCACAGCACAGCTAGCAGAAATGCTGCCAAACTGACTTATACAAATACAATAGGAGGTGACTCTATTATCTTTCAGTATCGATTACTGAGAAAAGTATGGATCTCATTTAAGATGATCAGCTTTTATTTTCTAACGTGATTTATAAGCTTTTATTGAAAAGACTTTGGCATTTCAAGCCAAATCTTTATTTTATTATTTCTTGATAACTTGATGCAAATTTGATTCACATAAAAATTTATTAAAGTGTCCATTTGTTTTGGGGAGATTTTCATTTTTCTTCTTTCTTTCTTTTTCTTTCTTTCTTTCTTTCTTTCTTTCTTTCTTTCATGTGTGCGTGTGTGTGTGTTAACAATTATTGTCAAGAGATTTTATTATGATTCTTCAGGTCCTTTCTCTATTATTCCAGGCTAGAGATTATTGTATTTCATTCACTCTTCTTTGGGCAACAATAGGAATATGTAAATGCCTTTGGTTATAATGCATCTCTGTCTTTCACTTTTCAATAATCAAATTCCAAGTGTTCCTTTCAAGTCCTGCTCTTTAATTTCAATTCATCAATGGGCACACAGGGTCTGATCAAAAGTTAGATATAGTTAATACTCCCATTTCATTGTGCTCACAACAGCTTCCTCTGTGCTACTGTGATCCTGTGCAAGGTACACTAGGAAGCATTATTGTCCTCATTGTGCATAATTATTAAGGTGTGACAGAAGCATGGGGGAATTGCAGAGGTGATCAGCTCATCTGTCTGGACAGTCTAAGGACTTTTCAGAGTAGCAGAGTGTTAATTTCCTGAGCATCCTCTGATAAGTTCAAGGCTTCTCTGACAAGGAGGTTTCCATCAAACATGTCTGCATGATCAGTTTACTCTCCCATGTGATAAAAACCTCTGTAATTAAGAGGGTTATTTCTCATAAGTAAAGAAGATCTTGAGTTTCTTTAAGCAGTTCATATTCTCCAGGCAAGGAAAAATCAAGAAGCCACAGTTTTGAAAGCTATTGATTCCCCCAAATCAGAATAATTGTTATGGCAATGAGAGAAAATTATCATTTTATGATTACTTCTATTAATATGAAAGTTCATTCCTCTCTGAACAGAATAGATTATAAAACATTCTTAATTTGCACAAATATAGTTTACAGGCTTATATTTCAAATTTACCTATACATTTTGGTTCAGATAACTATGAAACTCATTAAATAAGCTTCAATTGTTTATATATTGCACAATAGAATTATCAAATTGAAATTGTTTTATATAAAATAGTTTTGATTGAATATGATAAATTAGAAAATAAATTCTGGGCACTTTGGGGGGCAGACTTTAGCTTTTTTGAAGTAAATGCTGTCTTCTGAAAATGAGTATATGAACTAATAATTTACCATTTAACTTATTTGAGAAAGAGAAAATATGATAATAATAATTCAAAATACCAGTTCTACGTTTATCTATAAATATCAGATTATATTATGTAATTGTGACCTGCAATATCACCTTTTAATTCATAAGTAAAAAGCCATCTTTCTCAACCACCTGAGAGGTTTTAAACTGAAATGCCCTAGAAAATATTATCTTAATCCTTCTTGAGAGAATCAGAAATTATCCTGAAAGCTAAAAGCAGTGGTCTTCAGTGTCAGCATTTTGAAATTGGGGAGGGATGAAAAAGGGGAGGAAAAGAGGGAAAGAGAGAAGATAGAAGAGAGGGATGGAGGGATGGAGGGACAGAGGGAAGATGAAATAAATAGCCAGTTTGATGTTGGCATTCTTTCAATCCACTTGGATTTGATTGCTTTAGTATGGCCTAGAGACAAGAGTGTGCATCTCAGCTTTGGATGAGTGACTTTTTTTCAGTCTTCTCTAGTCACATAAAACTAATTGCCAATGTCTTTTGTTTACTGGATGAAAAAAGGTCAAGTGGTTTCAGATTAGAGGTAAATCACTTTAAAGGGGTATTAGAAACCTAAAACTGAGATGTATCACATAATAGAGGGAGCTGGTTGAGAATGGGGTAGGGAGGGGAGCAGAGCAGAGGGGATTAAGTATAGGGAGAGAAGCAGAGAGAGAATGGAAATCAGTGAGGGTGAGGAGGCAGACATCCCTAGGACATGCTGGAGACCTGGAACAAGGGGAGGCTCCGGGGTGTCAATGGAGGCTACTTAACCTTAGACTCCCAAGAGTGGGAGATCTGGATCTTAAAGTGGCCACTACCTACAGCCAGGCACAACTCCCAGTGGACAGATAAGTACACGAACCTACCCACAAAATTTTTAAACCAAAGTATGTCCTGCTTACAAAATGTTCAGGGACAAAGATAGAGTAGAGACTGGGGGAACGGCCAACCAATGAGTGGCCTAAATTGAGAACCATCTCATGGGTAAGAACTAATCTCTGACACTATTGGTGGTATTCTTTACTCTTGCAGACATGAGCCTAGCATAATGGTCCTCTGAGAGGCTTTCTTTCACCCAGTAGTCAGTGGAAACAAATGCAGAGATCCACGGCTAAACAGTAGATGGAGAATGGGAAGTTTTGTGGAAGAGCTGGGAGTAGGAACGAAGGACCCGAAGAGGACAGGGATTCCACAAGAAGACCAACAGAATCAACTAACCTGGATCCTTGGGGGCCCAAAGAGGCTGAACCACCAACCAAAGAGTGATCATGGGCTGGACCTAGGCCCCAAACACATAAGTAGGAGAAGTGCATCATGCAAGTTCTCCAATAACTGGATCAGGAGCTGTCTCTGAATATGTTGCATGTCTATAGATCCTGTTCCCCTAACTGGACCAGCTTGTCTGGCTTCAGTAGAAGAGGATGCTCCTAGTCCTACAGTGCAGGGATTAAGAAAATATCTGTGTGTGGGGATACTGGGAGGAAAGGGGAAACTGAAATTGAAATATAAATAGAATAAAGATATAAATAAATAAATAAAATAATAAAAGACAAATAAAAATTTCCTCTGTATCGTCATGTTTCAACTACAAATTAAAATAACAAATTAGTTGCAAACCTCTCGGATTTTCATATCCCTTTCTTTTCACTGATTTCTAATACCACCCTCATTCATTTTAAGTGCATACCAGTGCTCCCATCAAACCCTCCCTGCCTTGTCTTGGGCATGCTTTTCCACCTCTGTGACATGAAATACTGAATATCACTAACTCCTTCAATCTTTCTCCATTCATATATAAAATTCTTAGGCCTCTGATAAATGAGACAAATTAGCTTGTGATTTTATAGTTATAATTAATCTGTTTCAAATGATAAGCATTCCACTGCTTTACTATGAGCAATCTATTTTCTTCCTCTCAACAAATAATTCTTGGGCATCTTTTATTAGAAAGATATTCCTTAAGGAAAGAGAGCTGATGTTTTATCTGAAAGAATTAATAGATAATAATCTTTAAAGGCACATGTTCAAGTAATAATATATGGACTGAATAAGTTTTATTTAGGAATATATGTGTATATACACATACAATTATGCATACAGTAACAACTAGTGTAAAAAGAAGCCATGAATCCTAAGAGAAATAGAGAGAGGTATAAGGTATTTGAAGGGAGAGAAGAAAAGAGATAATGTTGTAATTATATTGTAATCTCAATGAAGGGATTAAAGAAATATTACAAAATTTGAGCACAACTCTGTGCAATAGACCGTGTGGAATATAAACAGGAGTCTAATGAAATATTGCTCACCAACAGAAGAGTTCATTAGTATGACCTCAAAAGCAGTAAAATGTGACAAATGAGAACTGCAAGTTTTCAGTTAAAAGAAGGCAATGTCTTGTGATGGGAACCCAATTCATTACATAGACCATTTGTGAAAACTTACTTTACACTTTCAGTCCACAATCTCAAATGTTTATATTTTTTTTGAAAAAGGTATCAATACACAAATAGATACAAATATGTTCATATTCAACATCATACTAAAAGGCAAAGGGGCTTTTAGTAAATAGGATCTAGTCCCTAACTCCCAAAGGTTATGACACTATGTAATTACACATTTATAGATAATAGTCTAATTAAGTGTGTGTATGTGCGTGTACACTAGTGTATGAGAGAGAGAGAGAGAGAGAGAAAGAGAGAGAGAGAGAGAGAGAGGGAGAGAGAGAGAGAGAGAGAGAGAGAGAGAGAGAGATCAGACCTCATAATGCTGATCTTTAGTAGAAGCATTTGTTGGTATAGAACTTCTTTAAATTTTTTCTCACCCTAAAGTTTCTTTTGACTTTTTGAAACTCTTTCCTGACAAGTAACTCCAGCTCCCTTTCCACAGGAGTTCACTACAAAGGATATTCTCCTTTAGCACAATGGGAGTACATTGATATCTGAGAATATTAATTGAAGAACTTCTCATACTAAAACTTCCACCTTTATAAAAGACTCACCACCAGAGAACCCTTGACCACAAAGGTGATGAATTTTCTCTAATTTGAGTTTTTTAATGTAAATACATCTAAGAGTAATTTTTCCATGAAATACATACTAAATAAAATCAAGATTGGCACTTCGAGAAAATAAACCTTTGAAGACTGTGAAAAAAAATTGTGGAGCTGATTATAGCCTTGCTGCTTTCACTGTCAGATGTTTGCCAGTGTTCAGTAAGTTAATTTTTATGTAATATATTCATAGATGAACATATGTGTGTGTGTTGTTGTTGTTGTTCTTTTCTCTTTTCACCATGCTTAGCTTAGAAACCTGTGTAAATTGCAACATAGACATACAGATACATAAGCATGCATATGTTGCTTTGGAGAGATTTAGTTCACATTTTGCAGTTCAGATATTCTATTAGTTCTGTTGATAAAATGTTCCAGCAAAAGCACCTTTGCAGTAAATGCTTGTTTTAGCTCACAATTCAAGGCTCAGTCGATCATGGAAGGGCTGCCATGGCAGTAGTGAAGCACTTAGCTACATGATCCTCAGAATAAAAATACAGAGACAGGAGACTGCAATGTCAGTACTCAAGTTTCCTTTCTTCATTGATACAATCCAGGATCCCAGTCATGGAACACTGCCACTCATAGTGGTAGGGTCCTCTGACCTCAGTTAATATAACCAAGGTAATAGCTCATAGATATGCCTAATTGCTTATCTTGATGCTTCTAGATACTGAAATGTAACAACACTAACCACAACAAATACTGTATAGAGTGTGATAAACTTCTAAAATTTCTTACAGTGCTTTGATAATATGATTTTGTCAGTGCTACAATGTTGAAAATCATTATTTTGTGTATTTCCAGTGTCAGAGTTGCTAAGGTGTACTTTGTTGTAATTACCCCTTTAGAGGTAGAAGGGCCTTCCTTCCCTTAACTTAATACTAGGCTTGGTGATGCTGTCAAAACCTCACCAAGAGGTTATAAAAAGGTTTATTACTTGCATTCTCACAGCATCTAAAAGAAAAGAAAAGCAATTTCATAGCAGGTTTATGGATGACATAAAAAACAGAAGAGAAAGGACGCCTTTAGGGTCTATATAGTTGAGAGACAGTGGGAATAGGGTTAGCTTTTGTAGCTCAAGCTCTCACCAGTACTAGTGAGGAAATTTCCAGGCTCTTAACTGTCTCACTGATACGTAGAGCAGAAAGGGAAAGAGGGATGTTGGGACTCTAATCTGCTCACAGAAATTGTGAATTGAATCCGATTCTTCATAGTAGTACAGCTCTGATTTTGCCTAGAGGCAGAAGTGAGCATTACTTCATTGAACTTAATTTGAACTTGTCTTAAAAAGACATAACTGTGCTTTATAAGGACTGCTTCAGGAGGCTGGAAGAAAGTTATTCTTCACCTAGCTCTATTTTCCAGGACTTCAGTGTTGTGGAGCTTTGAGTTGAAATGAATCTTTTGAGTTACTATCAATAGTCATGGAAATACTGAATGTAGTGTGCTGTGTTTAATATCACCTGGAATTGTGGCTTTAGCTTGTTTAGAATTTGCTGAGTTTTTGAGTCATTTCTTTGTACATTGTATGCTGAAAGAGGCAAGCTTAGATATGCAATTTCTCATTATTGACAGTCCTCTGGGCAAATCATTGGCAATGGCTAAAATATGTTAAATGGTCAGACTAGGCCAGTATTGGCCTCTATAACCCACACTAAGTTGTTTTCATGGAGCTCAGCCTATTGTTCTGGTCCTTTGCTCTCATTTTTGATGAAGGGCATTCTGGTAAAAATGAACAAAAGCAATGCCACTCCAGTAGAGGCCCCTCACAGGTGATGATGGAATAGATGTTCCTGAAGTATATAGACTTTGCTTTTGTGTTTTCTGATATGTACTCTCATGTTAACAATAAGGGATTTAAGACAGACTCTTGTTATAATGTTGGAAAGTAGCACTATGTCGGAGTAAAAGGAACACTCTTCGAAAAGATGACCTATACCAGAGTAACCACTTTGGATTCTGTGTTCTAAAATAACACTCTGAACCTGTTGACTGCTCTCCTTATGACCCAAGACATGCCCTGTATGTAGAGAACAGTGGGCATTGGGTTTGCAAGATTTTATATTTCAAGAAGAGGCTAGAATGTAGTCCACACACTGGTAAGACTATGTACTTTGGGCTCACAAATGGAATATACTCACAAAAGAGGTTCATGGGACACTTATAGCCATTTGCATGTTTCAGAAGCCAGGAGAGAAAGATGATAAAACGTAATAGTCTGTGTTTCTGGAGTCCAAGTAACAGGAATAGTTTTTTAAAATCTTGAGCCTGTATCCTAAAATATCTAGAATGACCCAGTCATAGTGAGTTGACATGCAACAGTATAAAATTCTTTGGTAGCATTTTAACCAATAGGTCCATTGCCTCTTTAATTAAAACAAAAACATGATAACTGTTGCTAAATTGGGGTATTTAAAATGACAATAGCTGTGTTCTGACAATGTTGAGAATACAAATTGGTCTATATTTGCCAAACAATTTCCAGGAATTTAGCAGAGGTTGTATGTCTCATAAACTTTTGAGGGACTATCCATCCTATTCTTTGCTTGTGAGCATTATTGTATTTGTATGTCCTGAGTGAAAATACCCATTGTATCACTTTGGAGGAAGTCATTAGCATCAAGTCACACTTGCATATTTGGAGAAAGGTGGATTGGTTAATTAAGTTGAAATTTCTGCTTTCTTGCAGACTCAATTGTGTCATGTGATGCTTTTCTGGAAGCTGTCTTATGAGCTGAACATCCTCTCATAAGACATGTGAGAGGGTGTTTTTCTGAAGCAGGCATGTAAGAGGATGTTTTGCTGAGGCAGACACTTGGGGCAATGCCTGATTTTTGGAAAGAGTATAAATAAAATACAACAGACAGCGGATGACAATAATCTTGCATTGGTTCCCCTTGCAATGCTCTTGTCCTTGCTGATCTTCACATGTCATGGCTTGGTAAAGAGAAATGCACCAAAGAACTTCACATGCTATTTCAGATGCTTCTTGCAGCTTCTGTGGACTTGGTAGTGCCTCAGTTTCTTCTGGATTGAGCCACTGCTACTGATTCATGTTTGGTGTTTGCTGATTGGTTTAGACTGCTGATATCCTGACAACAAAGTTTGATATAGCCCTAAAGAACCACTTCTAAAAAAGTCCATGTCCCTCTTGTCCTATTAGCCATTTTTATCCCCTGCCTTTGTAGTAGTCTAGACAGGAAGTTGCAATGTTTAAGAACCCTTAGTGAAATAGGTTTGAAAAATCTAAGACCACAGGTTGAGAACTTACCTCTATGCACTGTGTGAGGGACAGACTCACTATTTCACGTGTAATCAGATAAAAGTAAACTGGCATCTGCCAAGCTGAAGATAAACTGGCTTAGACTGTTGAACAAAAAACAAATGAACTGGCCAAATCTAGAATTACAAACCATAGCAGAGTGGCTGGTTAACTGGAATCAGCAATAATAATACTGGTGGGTATCCAGGCACTGATAGATATGATGGCATGAAGTATGGACTCATGAACCATAATTTCCATGTGTCCTTTTAAAATAAAAGGACAGATTACTTGGCTAATTTTAGAAGTTCTAAAGATAACCATATGTTTTCTTAATAGGTCTTCCGTAATATGTTTTCATCCTTGAAACTTTATTTTACTTAACGTTACGATACTTCAACTATTGTAACTAATTTTTAAAAGGTATATAGAATGGTATTTGTTCTGGCTATTTTTAAGTGGCAAAGAATTAATTCTATTTTTTGATTGCTTATTGGGATTATGTCTATGGTGTGATATTTTAGGACAGTGGTCATTCTGACAATGGGGAAAAGGCAATGAATATCCCCATGGAAGAAGCATAATATTCTGTTTTTATACTCAGGAAAATATAGAAGGCGCCTTGGTTAAATGTAGTGTTATTTCAGAATTAGATGTAATTTTATTGCAGTAATACTGTAATCGTGATGGCTTGTAGTTTAGTTGGTGAAGTTTAGCAGTGGTTAAAGTTGATTCATGACCTATGCTATTCAGGAACAAAAGCCAGTCAGTATTTTTTACAGAATAAATTTCTTTTATAAAATTCAGTTTTTCAATGGAATTACACTGATAAGACTTGTTTTCTATTTTGTTTTTCTCTTGAATGTCCATTCTCCATCTCTTCTTCTGTTACTTGCTTATGAAGTTATTTATGAACACACACCAGGGAAGTCTCTCCATGCTGACAATTTCTGATTTGCGTTGTGTGACATCTGTGGACTTAAGGTGGCTTTGACTTTATCACCGCACTGCATTAACAACCATCATTCAGTATCTTAAAGATCAAAATCTTCTGAGTCTTAAGAGCCATGACCCTTTTGTGGATTTCATATCATATATCTTGCATATGAGATATTTACATTACAATTGCAACAACAGCTAAATTAAAGTTATAAAGTAGCAATGTAATGATTTTATAGTTGCAGTCATCACAGCATGAGGAACTTTATTAAAGGGTAGCAGCATTAGGAAGGGTGAGAACCACTGTGTAAGGCAATAATAGCTCAAAGGTAACTTGTTGGATCCTAATCAAAACTAGCCATACCAAGCAGTACTTAGTATGTCTATAGAAGCTACTACTCCATGGGCCTCCCAATTATGCAGAGTAGCAATGTTCCACTCCCCTACAAGAATGAATTACAATCAATGTCTGGTTGTTCAGAAAAGTAGAGCAGAGATTACTCTGCCGAGCCTGTGTATGAAGATCTCTTTCCCCACATGTTGGTACCCTGACACGTGTGACTCAGTCTGCAATGCACACAGAGGTCTGGACTGAACTACCAGTGGTGTTTAAAAGTGAGCCTTGGTGATTCCATGTCCTTGCCTGTGCCAATGGTTGAAACATGGTGTTTATGTTACTTGAAAGCTCAGTCAGATTCTACAATAGCCACAAAGTGGCACACCTAAAATCACAATTGTAACAGTCAGACCAGTAAGCAAGTCAAGAAAAATGAGAAAAAATATTCCCAGAGCACAGTCACGTTTGTTGGTAGAAAATATTGTGGGGAGCCCCATCCTGAGAGTAATAAACCCCAGATTTGGTTCTGGCATCAAACAGACAGTATTTCACCACAGAGAATAGAGGTTTGAAAAGGTTTTATACAATGGTGTTTTCTGGACAAGCAGGATGGTAAAAATGGTTGTTGAGAGTGAATAGAGATTCACTTGGGAGACTGGCAGTAGTAGGGAATAGAGTTGGTGTGAAAGGCTTTCTACTCAGGCTGACACCTACAGGATTTCAACTTCTTCTCCAGTGAATAACAAGAAACCTGAGATTCTTGGTGTGGGGCAGATATCTCAGTGTGGGGCAAAGATCTCAATGTGGGGCAGAGATCTTGGTGTGGAGGAGGGACAAAAGCAATGGACTCAGAAGCTTCCAACAGTTAAATATTAAAAGGAGAGTCTGGTATAGTCACTCTGTTTTCTCTCTCCCTCTCCTCCTCTCTCTGCATATGTGCACACAGTAAGTGTATCTTACTGACATTACAGGGAAAGATTATAGGAAAGTCTTTTCCTTAGTAGTGATTTCCAAGGAGAGGGTGGTTATAAAAATATTGGAGTTGAAAGTCAGACAGATGTGACTCTCAGTGAATGTGCTTACAGTTACCACTTTCTTAGGAAGCACCAGAGAATGGGGACAAAGTGAGAGCAGATGAGCCATGAGCCATCATTGCTAGCACAAGGACAGTATCAGTGCTAGTTTCATCCTTTTTTTTTCTTTCATTCAGTAACTTCTATTCAGTTATGAATGAAGACTCAGACTCAGACTGCAGTGGCAGGATTTTCCAGGACAGCCAATTCCTGGTTGTTCACAAGTGAGCTGCACTCTGTGTGGAAGACGCCATGCTGTGAAAGTTTCTTGGCTGGCATTTGGTCTGGCCCTGTGCTCTTTATCCTGGGGTAAGGGCTGAGTCATACCAGTTAATTTAGTCACGTACTAAATTGGATTATACAAGGTTGTTTTCTCTATTGTGTGCCTTTAAACCATAAAAAGGCATATTTGAACCTTCACATTTAATCCTTATGAGTTATCTTTCCAACGTTGAATTTCAGGATGCTTAGCATAAACAATTATATCATTATATTCTCACTTTCAATAAAGATGTATTATGTACACTGTGGTATACATTATTGTTATATGTATGGTGACCCAGAAAGAAAAAAAAAGAAGTTAAAAATGTATGTATGCAGCAAAGCAGAAAAGTGCTTGTTAGTAGACATATTTGGTGTTGTCTCAATCTATGTCTTTACTCTAGTCAGCATCACATGAAAGCCGACCCACGACTGTGAACACCTTTACTTTGCTGATTTCATTTGATAAGGGCCGGGGTTGTCACTGTAGTTCATGACTTCGATATATTGCTTTGGTTTTACACTGACGTCATAGGCTCATCCTGCTTCCACTAGTATGTATGGTGAATTTATCAGAAGTTAAAGATCATTCCTCCCATACACCATGCAGCCTGCAAAAGGAGTACTCAATACCCATTAGTCATACTTCCCAACCAGCGATCAACAGGAACTGATAGCTAAGTTCTGTGTCATCTTCATATCTTAGACAAAATAACAATGGATCGAGTGCTTTGCTTAGACTTCTATAAAGCTTGCCAATTTCCTTTAACTCCATTCATTCACAGGAGACCCTGGTCTTATCCTCTTACCCATAACTGAGTCCATATTTGCTCATTTATCTGGCCAGCTAATGCTCTTTCTTGCTAATCTCGATGCTTTCAACCTACTTGCTTTCAGTATATTCATTTAGAATTTGTTCATACAGAAATGTCAATTAGGATATCCATGACAAACTTTAGGTTTATTTTGCTGGAGACTTTAGGAAAAATCAGTGTGCCACCTACAGCCCTCTGCATCTGTTTATATCTGTGAAAATCTTCAGTTTTCTTTTGTATGTATAAGGTTAAAAATTAGTCTATTGCATCTTTCATGGTTACTAAAAGAATGTAGAGACTTTGTGGGATAAAGACAAAGGCATACACTATGCAGAACAAACAAAAACTTCTGGTATTAGCATTTATCACCAAACAAAAGTTTGAGGACAATCATACACATGGGTCCAGATGAATGCTGGCTACTCTTGGGTTTGGGTCAATATCAAGGAATTTCCCTGCTTTTATATTGGTGGGTATGTAAGTCTGTTATACCAAGTAATCATCCACTTGACATCCAGAGCCTATAGTAAAATGCCTCTCCCATACATGTCCACATCTGGTTTATATTAATTTTTTCTTTATTTTCCTATGAATAAAGAAATGAAGGAGAAACAATCTAAAATAAATCAGAGTCATTATTTCCAGTCCTTCTAATGCAGAATGCATCTTTGAGTCTTGGCTTCATTCACACTTACCATGAGATACATTGTTCCAATATTTTCCTGGAGCCAAGGTACCAATGTCAACTATAGAAAATAAAATAAAGTGAAGGCTAGAAAAGTGTCACAGACAGAATGATGGAATTCTATACCTACCAAGAGTCAGATTGTGGAGGGCTTCTCAATTTTCCTCATGGCATTTACTCTGCCATGACAAATGAGGGGCTCTGCAAAGACCGAAAAGATGATGCGAAAACACAGAGAAATAGAGACAGGAGTCATTAAGAGGCAGAGCATGGTGTATTCAGGGGAAGGTCAGGAGGCAGACCAAAGCATAAGGGATGGGGAGAGGGGAGTAAAGCAGGCTTGATAAAAACAAAAGTGACTACATATTAAGAGGGTCTGGAGCCAGTTAATTCCTTCTTAACAAATATGAAGTACACATTTAATTTAATGTGATATCAAATTAAACGGGGTCTTCATGTGATAGTCTTCTTTTCCAACTTTCCTAAAGGAGTAGAGATATAGCCTGGGGCATGTTAGAGAGCCAGCAAATCATTCGTCTATTTCTGCTGTACCCAGACAAAGTTACCCCAAGCACTATATAAAGTTCTCCAACAGAATACCCCCAATCTTCCTCACAGACAACAAGCCACTGTTTCAATGACTTCTCTATTTCACTAGCAGAGTTGAAAAAGCATATGAGTATTATGGAAATATGTGGTGCACCCACCAATTTACCAACCTTGGGATTCAAACCATCAACTCTCCAGGCTCATGGGCAAATACACTTCCTACAAGATCCTTCAGAGCTGCGTTACCTCCCCAGGTCATAGTCTCTACCTCTGTAAGCTAGGACTGGAGTGTTTATATTCATCATGCCTAATGTTTTCACGGCTTAATAAGAACATTTAGGTAAAGAACATGGTGGGGAATCTGGCACACATTCATGGCCAAATACAAACTCATATAGTTCTCCTGTTTACAGGTGGAAAGGGACAGTACTTGAAAGAACAGTGCGCATAAAAATCAACTCACTGAACACTTATTTGACAACTATTAAAATGTTTAAGTAGTTTTCAAACAGGATGTAGTCACAATGTTTATAAGAATATTCTTGGCTACCAGTGGCCAAGGCAGAACATGGCAAGTCATATCTTGAGGATATTGGCAGGGAAATAGACAAAAAAAGCTAAGAGGGTTGATATCTGCCCAGCTCTAGTGCTATTTAAGGCATATTATATGTATAAATGGTTTGTCCTTTTATCTGGAAACTAAATGATCCAAGGGAGGGTAGAAACTCCCAATTGATGTTAATTGTAATTACAACAGCAATCTCTGAGCATTTGTATTTCTTTATGAACTTTTAAATTACCTGTTCTTCCATTAAATAAATATTAAACTGGATGTTGTTTGAGGTAACATTTAATGTATGTATCAATAGGACAATAACTATCATTGAATCATTATAGGATCTTCACATGTGAAAACACTGGATGTTACCTAGTTTAGGTTTTCATATTCACAAACATACTGTTTTCTTTAGTGAGCACTATGTCTTCTTATTAAGCTTTATTCACACAAATACAAAATGTGTTTTCATATTTAACTTATAAATATGAATGAAACACAATTAATTTTAAGATATTTGGTTTATATCCAGAAAGATTTAGATTATATTGACACTGACAATATTTCCCTGATTCTTTTACATATTCTGCTTATATAAAATCACAGCAGGAGCAAATAATGACCCCTTCACTTCTTACTCAAAAATACTTACTAATCCCTTTTTTCTCTTGTCTTTTTTCATATGTACAAAATTTCACTACTAGAACAATGAATAATAGCTGCAAATATTGGCAACTAAGAGATCTCTATGATATCAAATAAGAAGAGTTTTAGAATATTTTTGGTTTTGTCTTGTTTTGTTTATTTTGAGACAGAGTCTCATGTACTTCATGTAACCTAGGCTAGCCTTGACATTATTATGTAGCTAAGGATGACCTTGAATTCCCAATTCTGTCTCCCACTCATTATGGGATCACAGGTGTTCATTACCATGTGTGGATCTACTGAAATGTTTAATATTTTACCCTTGTGGTGCTAATATCTGAAGTAGAAACTAAAGAGTTCTTTGGAGAGTCAGTTGGATGATGTTTTGCTGGGACATGAAGGAATGTTTAGCTGACGTAGACACAGGTGAAAGATATTTGACCAAAGCAATCACATGTGATGGATTCTTTGCTAACAACATGCATGTATTGGTCTGCCTTACATTTTGTCATTGAGCTGCATTTGTTGAGACACCATAGAAAGAAATGCAACAAAAATCTTTTGGTGGTATGTTACAGGGTTTTTTGTCTCTTCTGCAGACTCAGGATGATTGGCAGAGTGATGTCAGCTCAGGGAGACTTAGATGCTGAGGCAAGACTCATGCCTCGGTCAGAGAGGCAGAGTGGAGAACTTCTCCTGGTGTCCCCCCGGGTCCCTCCTGCTGACTCCAGCCAAGGCTGAGACCTGGCTGTCACTGCTAGAAGTGCCACCACTGCTGACTCCTGTTTGATATCCCCACTCTATCAAACTGGACCACTGGTGTATCTGTGAAGTGTCTGTGAGTAGCAGGCTGCCACTGCTAACATGTGAATTCAACTGCCAATATCCAGACAACACAGACTAGAGTTGCTTCAAAGAAACTTTCTAAGCGGGTCCACTTCTCCTGTGTCCTTTCTTCCCACTACCTCTGGTGGGTGGTGGGCTAAAAGTGAAATTAAATCATTAAAGATTTATCAGTAAAAATAGGTGTTGGGAAGAAAAATAAAGACTACTCTTGTCCATCTCAAATGTGCTCAACACAACACATCAAAATCTGACTCTTACCTGGTAAACCTAGCCAAACAATTTCAGAGATAAAATCTTTTACTTTCATGAGTCATGAAAAAAATATAAAGCTCCTTGTTGTTCTAGTTTATTTTTGTTTTGCTTCTGATTTTGTAGTGAATAAGTGCATAAAATTTTAATTGATAGTGAAAGTGTAAAATCTAAAGTGAAGTTGCACAGCTTTAGGATGGCTACTCTAATTATATAAACCTGGATATATATAATTTAAAATTTCTTTTAATGATGAAAAAATCACAGATAGTTTTAAGAAATTGATGTCTTACACACTTAAATGAAATTCTCATGCATTTATGAAGAAAAACTGATTCATTGACTTTATACAAATTACTTCAAATAGTTCAAATAGTTTTCTCAAGAGTTAACATATTCCCAAACAATGCTGAGGATGGGTAGGCAAATTTTCAACTGGAATTAGACAGTTTAATAGGTAAGAAATCGCCAACATGGAACACTTAGTTTATTATCTAAGGTTTTTCCCCCTAATATTCTTTGCTGTAATTGGAAATGAAGACGGGTGAGTATGTGTCACCCTACACCTTAGGCCTCTGGACTACTTCTGTTGGCCAAACCACAGCCCAGAAGCTACAAATTGTGCTCCCATGGATAAATTTAGGGCTTCCCCACTTGTATGCATGCTGACCCAAGTCACAAATGAGGCTTGTGCCAACTATCACGTATCTTGCTTTGTAGCTGTATCAGTGCTACTTCTTTCTCTCTGGGCACATTTGTTCATCACTAACTTATCTTGTTTCCTCTTGCTATTTTTTTTACTGGGTCCTGTAAGCACTGACACCCAAGTTCTGTAGCACAGAGTTTACTCCAAATTCAACCCCAAACTCTAAACCAGGCAAGAGATTGTCTTTCACCAAAACCCTTCCTTGTTGCTTTGCCATTTTAACTGCTAGAAGTTTTTCTATGTCTCCCTATTGTTCATTCTTGGAATAAAGGTGACATAATTTCTCGGGATGATATAAGCAATTGAGTATCCCAACCCTATCACTTTACAGAGGATAAGGTAATCTCACTGCATTTCCTGCTAGATTACAACATTTCTCCTGGGAATTTTATTTAAAAACTGTTATAAATCACTTCAAATGAGAGGCTAATTTTTGGAAGGTTTCCACCACTGGTTAATCTGTTCTTCTGACTTTTATAGAGTTCTAATAGTTTCATCATCAGATACAATTGTTATCATTTTCCCTGAGAAGAGACTTTACTGATAGTCAGTGGGTATGAAGAGGGTATTGATTACAGTTTCTGATTGTATATGCGTAGGACTGAAATGATTGTATATCAAATAAATTAAAGTCATTCTGGAATTTATTTCCCTCTTGCTTCATTTCTATGAAATTTACACATCTATATTTTTAATGCTTTGAAGTATTTTACTATTCTACTATTACTAACAAGAAAAAAATGGTGTTGGATAACAAATAAATGCCTTAAAATGAGCAAAGCATGTATTAGTTTATAACTGATAAGATTTTACTGTTGAAGAAAAATAAGTAATTATGAAAATATCTGATAAACTGATAAAAATGGAATGTTGATATACTTAAGATGACCAAATTCCTTAATTTATCCTCCCAAAAGGTCAAGAGTTTCAAATACTCACAGATGGTGAAAATATTCAAAGCTCTGTCTCATTGTATGCCATTTTTGGAATGTGCCAAAGAGCAAGTCTGTAGACATTTAGGAGCTAAGTCATTATGATGGGGTCAATTTAAAGTAAATATTCATTGCTCAGCTGACATTGTTCTAAAGTCAAAGTGCTCATATTTGCCTTTGAAATTAATGTGTATGGCAGCAAAGTTACTTTGAATTTTAAATATTTTGTTGTCTAAATAGATAAACAAACATATCAAATATATGAAGTTGATAACATGGTTGGATACCTGTCAAAATATATCACAATCCATGAGAAATACATCTTTCATGCTCTCTGAAAGAAGATTTGCAAAGAGTTATAAACTAATACCATATCTCAATTTCCCCTCTGTTCAATTGGTTCATCCCTACTTGAAAACTTGACTTAAGACTCTATTGAGGAAATCACAGGTAAATCTATTGAGTACTTCAATGGGTAACGTCCATCTTAAACAGTGAAAATCTTTCCATTAAAATTCACTATTCTTCCATAGAAGACTACACTTCAGTCCTTCCTTCTTTACCTAGAATATTGGAGTTTCCCCTGGAATTCTCAAAGAACATCACTCAAACTAATCCATCAACACTTCCCTTGCCACTTCAACATTATTTCTTTCACCTTATTTCAAGAAATTCTACAAAAGCATCCTTTTCCCTTTAAAATGTCAAGTTTTAGTGCTTAAAATATATGTGCTGCTATACCTCTTTTAGTGTCAAAGAATGAGTTGAATCCTGTTTAAGAAAGCTGCTACAGTCCCTCAACTTCATTGTCATCCTATTGGTACCAGGTCTCTAATTCTTCACTTTGCATAACTATCCACTTGGGAATAAACCAAATTTCATTTAACATCAGCATAAGTCAGTTCACATTTGTGATTACATTTCTGATCTAATCTTTTCACTAATGCTATCAGCAAATCTCTCACAAAAAGATAAAGCCCACATTGTTATGAATTTCTCAATAGCTATTTATTATTCTAGTAACAGAACTAGCAACAAAAATTATTTAGAATTTTTCCCCTTATGGTTGTTTTTTCAACAAAAGAGTCTAATTAAAATACCTTAAGACCATCTTAACATGTAACCATGAGTAAATCCTGACACATGAGTCAAAGAAACACATAATACAAGAGGGTCTTAGTTATTATCTGCCCTTCTACATAGTAGTTAGATGAGTTAATGGCTGGCTAAATATAGAAGGATGATAGATAGATAGATAGATAGATAGATAGATAGATAGATAGACAAATACATCATATGTACTTACAGACCAATAGACATATTAGTAAAGATGTGTGCGTGTGTGTGTGTGTGTATGTGTGTGTGTGTGATGATAATACATGCATGAACATATGGTGAGATGGTCAAGCACAGAGCCTTTTTAACTACAATGGACTGTCCTCTTTGATTCATAAACTTATGAAAAGTGCCTGATTTCTATAGGCATTTGATTGCCTGTCCTTTGCTTAAGTAATGTATGGTGGCTGAGGATCCTGATTTACTGCAAAAGGTCATTTCATGGTTGGGATGAGGCAAAGATGATACATATGTGCAGATCTTACTGAAGCATCGCGTTAACAGAGTATAGGAAGCATTTGGCACATAAGTAAGCCTTTGTGTCTTTCCAAAAAGGCCATTAGGAAAAATATCCAATTACAATTGACAAATGGAAGCATGTATGTTGATCGTTAGTTTCCCAGATTCAATAGCAATGTGTTTCAACTGATTTAAGTTTCAAGTTTATTTGCCAGGTTATATAAAAAGAAATTGATGTATTGGAAAAAAAACCTAATTTCTTGACAAATCCAAGGACTCAAACCTTATTTAATGTCACTAAACACAAAGAAATTTGTGCACAGCATCACATACACATATACACAGTTCATACTCATTCATTTTACTTATACATTACTTCAAGTTAATTTCATAGAAGTTATTTTACTAAATTCATCACAGTGCAACATGCATGCAACTTTTTAACTCTTCTCCATTATTTCCTAGAAGTGGTTTTTCACAAATGTTCGCCTCACCTGAGAGTGATGAAGATCAAACAAAGTTTAAATTATGTTCTTGAATGCAGGAGAGTATGAACACAAATTCATGTCTTCAGTGCTGGAAAAACCAATCAATTTTCCAAAGAAACAAATGTAGTAATAACATATGCTTCACACACATAAACATAGACAGACAGACACACATACACACAAAAGAAAGTGCAAAAGGTACCCATATATGACAGTGTGCTCAAGATACAATAGATATTTGAAATACATTTAATAGCATGGTGTTTTGCCCTATCAATTTTAGATGTTGCTGCATGTGTCCATGGTAACATAAATTTGGTGGTGTTGCATTGTTTTGTGTGCATATGGATTTGGCTCACTAGTAGGTAGCCATAAGTTCTCCAAAATGTTTCCAAACAAAATATGAAGCATAAGAAAATAAAATAACAGAAAAAATATCAAAGATATTACTTGACAAGAAAAATATAAACTATCTCTCAACAAACAAAAGCATATAGGTCAGACATCTTTGAAGGCATTGTATCACACACCTTTTCCTCTGAGAGCTTCATCACTGATACTCAGAAATCATACTAGAAATCATTATAGCTGTACTGCATTGTTATTTGATTTCAACTATACCTTTTGTCTCACATTGTAAGAGCTTGGTAGTCACACTACAATATCATCCATTATATGATATATAGACAGCTGAGGTTGAATCCAAGTTAAAACTGTACAGTCATGTATTTTTAAAATATTGTTTAGGATATTTTATTTTATATTAAGATGAATGTTAGTGCCAAGCTAATTTATTTGTATTCTTAGAAAAAAATAAAGAAGTTTTTGATAGAGACAAATTATTTGGAGGGACACATATTTTTCAAAATGTATTTATTGAAGATCTATCATGTGCCTTCATTAGTGCCTCATTAGTGAACGTAGAGAAATAATCAGATCTTAAGAGTCCACATTTTAGAGTTCCCATGTTGATAGACATACATTGAAAATCCACAAATCTTACTTTGGAGTTTGAAATGTAAATACTCTTAAGGGTTATTTGCCTTCTTTGGGTTCAGTTTACCTTTGGTTAATTATAAATATTAATTTCATAATATTGCTGTGAAACACAAACATAATCTGAGTACAGTATAGAAATTTACAATGTTAATGCAGGTGTTTACAAAACAAGACAGTGCTGTTGTATTATGATCTTGCATTATCCAGAAGTATAAATGACAGCATAGAAGCCTAAATGTATAAAATATTCCTGGAGCTTATAACAGGCTAGTGACATACCAATAAATAAATGTGTATTACTTTATGAATGAAGACCTTGACGTGACATCTGTGGACATGTTCTTACTCAACATTTTCCCAAACACATCCACCCTTAGAATGTGGTTTATTGGAGCCCTAGATAGCATAATGTTGCAACATGTACCCTATATGAAATATGATAACTCAACAAGTATTCTAGAAAAAGCCACTGGGAGAATAAATAAAGAGCATTCTTATAGCCCTTTCTAAAAATGAATGATAATTTCCTAACATAGAAGGAGAAATGTGTCTGCTTCTTAAGATTTCCTATTAATTTTTATTTTTGATTTAAATTTTAAGTTGAATAAGTCACTTTAATTTTATTACATTCACTTTCGAATGTTGTCTCTAGGTCTAGACTTAGAATTAGCAGTAAGGAAAATGCATTTTTCTTGGGATCTAAAGTAGCTACAGATGTGATATCGTCACAAAAAGTCAACTATCCATTGTACAAAATATTGTCCTTCCCAAACACCAAAATGAATATTCTGGGTAATATGTCAGATCTGTATGCTAAATGACACCTACCTATCTTTTCAATGAATTCAGTCTACCCTGGAGGAAAAACAAAAACAAAAAGAAGAAGACCAAGTATAATTGTCAATCATAGAAACAATCTCATTCTAAAAACTTATCTATGGTTTCCACAAGCAAATGTTGATTTTAGACATTTTTTATCAATTTTATAAATAGCAAGTTAGAAATAAGAATGAGATAAAAACATGTTAGAACAATTTTGAATTTGCTTAGCTGAGAAAAACACACTTTGAGAATGTGTTTTTAGTCCTAATCAACATGCTTTCCTTCACTTATTGTTCTACATAAACAAAACATTAAAATTTCTTCTTACCTAAATTATCATATGTCTTTACAATTGTCTTAAGAAATGTTGTTACAAAATGGAGAGAATGAAATCAAAGGAAAGGGGAAAATGGAAATAAATATTGATGTGAGAAAGAGCTATGGGAAATATATTTGATAATAAAGCACAGTAATGGACCTTTGAATTTAAGAATATCTCTCTCAGATGCACCTAGCTTTGAAGAGAATTGATGGGGCAGGGTGGGGATATAGCCAGGGGTCCACCCTCTCAGAGGAGAAGGGAAGGGGTTATGGGGCTAAGGATTATGGGAGGGGTGACTAGTAGGGGGGGACAGTGAACAGAAATTAAATTGAATAAGTAAACATAAATAAATAAGTAAATAAATAAATGGATGACAATTTAAAAAGAATAATTTTCTGTCTCCATATATTTCTCTCTGTCTCTGTCTGTCTCTTTCTCTCTCTATGTGTGTGTGCTCAGAATACTCAAACACATTTAATGCATGGGATAACAATAATTTCGTTTTGTGTTTTTATTTCTTGATATGTTGATGCTGGAACAACAGACAAGTGAAAAACAGCATATAGAGGTATATTTTTCTTTTGTAATAATGAACACAAGGGGAGAGAAAATAGCAGGATGGACTAATGGTTATGAATAAAGTTCTCAACTGTCTTATACATGTCAGGAGCTTTTTGTTCTCCTCCTGTGTTTTAAAATGCTCAAGAGAAGTTTATGTGTTTTTATTTTCAGGTGGGGGTTTTCCCAGATGCTCTCTTAGGTTCATAGGTAGGAGAGAGTTTAGGGGCTGCTCTAAATTTGAAAACCAATAGCAAACTTGGGTTAAAGCTTCTGAAACTGTATCTATGCGAAGTGGTAACAGAAAACAGAAGATTTTGGGTTTGGAAGACATGAATAAAAGATCCTACGACTCTGTCAGCAGAATTAAGTACAGTTGCACTCAGCACTTGGGTGTCCTCCATCTCCCTGGAGGAAGAGAAAAGAAACTTCTGAACAACTCCATGCTCAGGTTCTTTTTTTAAGCTTGATGTTCGTGTGCATTTTATTGTAAGTATTTCAAATTAGGCTCTGATACCAATTCAGGTAGACTTACAAGGGAGGGAAAAACGTGTAAGAAGCCTTTAGAATGCCTTCCTTACATCCTATTCAGTAAACGGAAGTTCACATGGATGCTTTACTTCTCTCAGATTTAAACCATCTGATGAGATGCTTTGGGGGAGTTTTCTCTATACCCACCCCCATTCATTCCCAATCATTTATTTTACGATAGCAGATGTACAAGCACATAGGGCATTCAGAGTAGTCTGGATGCTCTCCTTCTCAAATGCATTGAAAAACAGCATTTGGAAAAGCTTATACTTAGATTTTTTAGATCCTAAAATAGAAACCTCACTGAGCGTAGATTCACAAATGGAAAGCAAACACAGCATGCGCACGCGTGAGTGCGCTCGCACACACACACACAAACACACTAAAAAATACAATTAGGACACCAGTGTATTCATTTGAAGTAACACTTTAATAGTAATTGAGAATTGTCCATTCTTTATTTCAAAATAGAAAGCAACTCGATTAACTTCAATCAAGCCAAGCTGTGTTTTGAAATTGTATTCTCCAGAAGCACAGGATGAATTAACAGAACAAAGAAAAGATGGTGTAAAAATCTGATGATGTCTCAAAATATGGCTTGGAAACATTTATTTTCTAAAAGAAAGCCTATATTGTTTTCAAAGGTTAGTTGCCAATTTCAATTGATCTTATACTTTACTGTCTGTATTTGTAAAATGGAGTGCCTTTTTTTTTCCTTTGCCTCCTGGAAGTAAGTTTTAATTATCCCCTTTTCACTGTCGTTAAAGATGGTACATCTTCCTTTGTTTTTTTTTTTTTTTCATATTTTATTTACATTTCAAATGTTTCCCCCTTTCCAGATCTCCCCTTTGGAACCTCCCCATACCCTCCGCCCTCCCCCTGCCTCGATGGGGATATTCTCCAACTCACCTCCCCACCCCACTCCCCACCCATTCTCCTCTTTCTCCTTGACATTCTCCTATACTGGGGGATATAACACCCTCAGGCCCAAGGGCCTCTCCTCCCCCTGACGGGTAAGAAGACCCTCCTCTGCAGTCTTTGTGGCCAGCACTATGGGTCCCTCCTTGTGTATTCTTTAGTTGGTGGATCAGTTTCCAGAAATATGGGCGGTCAGGCCAGTTGCCAGTGTTGCTACCTCCCTGGGACTGCACACTCCCTCAGCTCCTTCAGTCCTTTCTCCAAGCCCTCCATCTGGGACCTCGTACTCAGTGCTACTGTTCCTGCGAAGTGACTCTGGGGAATTTCAAACTTTTAGGCTAATAACCACTTAACAGTGAGTACATACCATGTTCATTCTTTTGTGACTGCGTTACCTGGCACAGAATGATGTTTTCAAGATCCATCCATTTGTCTACGAATTTCATGAAGTCATTGTTTTTAATAGCTGAGTAGTATTCCATTGTGTAAATGTACCACATTTTCTGTATCCATTCCTCTGTGGAGGGACATCTGGGTTGTTTCCAGCTTCTGGATACTATAAATATGGCTGCTATGAACATAGTGGAACATGTGTCTTTATTACATGTTGGAGCATCTTCTGGGTATATGCCTAGGAGTGGAATAGCTGGGTCCTTAGGTAGTATTATGTCCAATTTTCTGAGGGTCCACCAAACTGATTTCCAGACAGGTTGTATCAATTTGCATTCCCACCAGCAATGGATGAGTGTTCCTCTTTCTCCACATCCTCTCATCTGCTGTCTCCTGAGTTTTTGATCTTAGCCATTCTGACTGGTGTGAGGTGAAATCTCTGGGTTGTTTTGATTTGCATTTCCCTGATGACTAAGGATGTTGAACATTTCTTTAGGTGCTTCTCGGCCATTCGAGTTTCCTCACTTGAGAATTCTCTGTTTAGCTCACTTCCCCATTTTTTGATAGGGTTATTTGTATCTCTGGAGTCTAGCTTCTTGAGTTCTTTGTATACATTTGATATTAGCCCTCTATCAGATGTAGGATTGGTAAAGAACTTTTCCCAATCTGTAGGTTGCCGTTTTGCCCTAATTACAGTTTCCTTTGCCTTACAGAAGCTTTGTAATTTGATGAAGTCCCATCTGTCAATTCTTGACCTTAGAGCACAAGCCATTGGTGTTCTGTTCAAGAACATTTCCCCTGTGCCCAAGTGTTTGAGACTCTTCCCTACTTTCTCTTCTATTAGATTCAGTGAATCTGGTTTTATGTGAAGGTCCATGATCCACTTGGACTTGAGCTTTGTGCAGGGAGATAGGAATGGATCAATTTGCAATCTTCTACATGTAGACCGCCAGTTGATCCAGCACCTTTGTTGAAGATGCTGTCTTTTTTCCACTGTATCATTTTAGCTCCTTTGTCGAAGATCAAGTGACCATATGTGTGTGGATTCATTTCTGGGTCTTTGATTCTATTCCATTGATCAACCTGCCTGTCACTGTACCAATACCATGCAGTTTTTATCACTACTGCTCTGTAGTACAGCTTGAGGTCAGGGAGGCTGATTCCCGCAGAAGACCTTTTATTGTTGAGGACCGTTTTTGCTATCCTGGTTTTTTGTTATTCCATATGAATTTAAGAATTGCTCTTTCTAGGTCTACAAAGAATTGAGTTGGGATTTTGATGGGGATAGCATTGAATCTGTAGATTGCTTTCGGCAGGATGGCCATTTTAACTATGTTAATCCTGCCAATCCATGAGCATGGGAGATCTTTCCATCTTCTGAGGTCTTCTTCGATTTCTCTCTTCAGAGACTTGAAGTTCTTGTCATACAGATCTTTCACTTGTTTGGTTAGAGTCACACCAAGATATTTTATATTGTTTGTGACTATTGTGAAGGGTGTCATTTCCCTAATTTCTTTCTCAGCCTGTTTATCCTTCGAGTATAGGAAGGCTACTGATTTGCTTGAGTTAACTTTGTGTCCAGCCACTTTGCTGAAGTTGTTTATCAGCTGTAGCAGATCTCTGGTGGAGTTTTTCAGGTCTCTTAAGTATACCATCATATCATCTGCAAATAGTGATATTTTGATTTCTTCCTTTCCAATTTGTATCCCTTTGATTTCCTTTTGTTGCCTGATTGCTCTAGCTAGAACTTCAAGTACTGTGTTGAATAGATAGGGAGAGAGAGGGCAACCTTGTCTAGTCCCTGATTTTAGTGGGATTGCTTCAAATTTCTCTCCATTTAGTTTGATGTTGGCCACTGGTTTGCTGTATATTGCTTTTACTAAGTTTAGGTATGCTCCTTGAATTCCTGATCTTTCCAAGACTTTTATCATGAACGGATGTTGAATTTTGTCAAATGCTTTTTCAGCATCTAACAATATGACCATGTGGTTTTTTATTTTGAGTTTGTTTATGTAGTGGATTACATTAATGGATTTCCGGATATTGAACCATCCCTGCATCCCTGAGATGAACCCTACTTGGTCATGGTGAATGATTGTCTCGATGTGTTCTTGGATTCGGCTTGCAAGAATTTTATTGAGTATTTTTGCATCGATATTCATAAGGGCAATTGGTCTGAAGTTTTCTTTTATTGTTGGGTCTTTGTGGGGCTTTGGTATCAGTGTAACTGTGGCCTCATAGAATGAATTGGGTAGTGTTCCTTCTGTTTCTATTTTATGGAATAGCTTGAAGAGTATTGTTATTAGGTCTTCTTTGAAGGTCTGATAGAATTCTGCACTGAACCCATCTGGTCCTGGGCTTTTTTTGGTTGGGAGACTTTTAATGACTGCTTCTATTTCTTTAGGAGTTATGTGACTGTTTAGATGGTTTATCTGATCCTAATTTAACTTTGGTAATTGGTATCTGTCTAGAAACTTGTCCATTTTCTCCAGATTTTCCAATTTTGTTGCATATAGGCTTTTGTAGTAGGATCTGATGATTTTTTTAATTTTCTCAGAGTCTGTTGTTATATCTCCGTTTTCATTTCTAATTTTGTTAATTTGGATACTGTCTCTGTGCGCTCTGGCTAGTCTGGCTAAGGGTTTATCTATCTTGTTGATTTTCTCAAAGAACCAGCTCTTGGTTTTGTTGATTCTTTGTATAGTTCTTTTAGTTTCCATTTGGTTGATTTCAGCCCTTATTTTGATTATTTCTTACCTTCTACTCCTCTTGGGTGTAGAAGAAACTAGACCTCTCTTGGGACTCGTTTGTTTTAGAACTTTCAGATGTGCTGTTAAGCTGTTAGTGTATGCTCTCTCCAGTTTCTTTATGGAGACATTCAGAGCTATGAGTTTTCCTCTTAACACTGCTTTCGTTGTGTCCCATAGGTTTGGGTAAGTTGTACTTTCATTTTCATTGAATTCTAGGAAGTCTTTAATTTCCTTCTTTATTGCTTCCTTGACCAACTTATCATTAAGCAGTGCATTGTTCCGCTTCCATGTGTATGTGGGCTTTCTGTTGTTGTTGTTGCCATTGAAGACCAACCTTAATCCATGGTGATCTGATAGGAGGCATGGGATTATTTCAATCTTCTTATATCTGTTGAGGTTTGTTTTGTGACCAATTATATGATCAATTTTGGAGAAGGTACCATGAGGTGCTGAGAAGAAGGTATATTCTTTTGATGCAGGATGAAATGTTCTATAGATATCTGTTAAACCCATTTGGTTCATAGCATCTGTTAGTTTCACTGTTTCTCTGTTTAGTTTATGTTTCCAAGATCTGTCCATTGTTGATATTGGGGTGTTGAAGTCTCCCACGATTATTGTGTGAGGTGCAATGTGTGCTTTGAGCTTTAGTAGCGTTTTTTTTATGAAAGTGGGAGCTCTTGCTTTCCGGACATAGATGTTCAGAATTGAGAGTTCTTCTTGGTAGATTTTTCCATTGATGAGTAAGAAGTGTTCTTCCTCATCCTTTTTGATGAATTTTGGTTGAAAATCAATTTTATCTGATATTAGAATGGCTACTCTAGCCTGTTTCTTGGGACCATTTGCTTGGAAAATTGTTTTTTAGCCCTTTACTATGAGGTAGTGTTTGTCTTTAATACGGAGGTGCGTTTCCTGGATGCAGCAAAATGCTGGGTCCTGTTTATGGATCCAGTCTGTCAGTCTATGTCTTTTTATTGGGGAGTTGAGAACATTGATGTTAAGAGATATTAAAGAATAGTGATTGTTATTTCCTGTCATTTTTGATGTTGTTAATATTGTTTGTGTGGCTATCTTCTTTTGAGTTTGTTGTAAGATTACTTTCTTTCTTTTTCTTGAGTGTTTCCCTCTTTGCGCTGGCATTTCCCAGGTATTATTCTTTGTAGGGCTGGGTTTGTGGAAACATACTGTGTAAATTTGGATTTGTCGTAGAATATTTTGGTTTCACCCTTTATGATTATTGAGAGTTTTGCTGGGTATAGCAGCCTGGGCTGGCATTCGTATTCTTTTAGAGTCTGTATGAGATTTGCCCAGGATCGTCTAGCTTTCATAGTCTCTGGTGAGAAGTCTGGTGTAATTCTGATAGGTCTGCTTTTATATGTTACTTGCCCCTTTTCCCTTACTGCTTTTAATATTCTTTCCTTGTTTTTTGTATTTGGTGTTTTTACTATAATGTGACAGGAGGAATTTCTTTTCTGGTCCAGTCTATTTGGAGTTCTGTAGGCTTCTTGTATATTTATGTTCATCTCTTTCTTTAGGTTAGGGAAGTTTTCTTCTATAATTTTGTTGAAGATATTTACTGGTCCTTTAAGTTGGGAGTCTTCACCTTCTTCTATACCTATTATCCTCAGGTTCTGTCTTCTCATTGCATCCCTGATATCTTGGTTGTTTTTGTTTAGGAGCTTTTTGCATTTTGTGTTTTCTTTGACTGTTGTGTCCATGTTTTCTATGGTATCTTCTGCACCTGAGATTCTCTCTTCCATCTCTTGTATTCTGTTGGTGATGCTTGCATCTATGACTCCTGATTTCTTTCCTATGATCTCTAATTCCAGGGTTGTCTCTCTTTGTGATTTCTTTATTGTTTCTATTTTTGTTTTTAATTCCTGAATGGTTTTGTTCATTTGATTGATTGTGTTTTCCTGTATTTCTGCCCGTTTGATTGTGTTTTCCTGTAATTCTTCAAGGGATTTTTGTTTGTCCTCTTTAAGGGCTTCCAGGTGTTTACCTGTGTTCTCTTGTATTTCTTTAAGGGAATTATTTATTTCCTTCTTAAAATCTTCTATCATCCTCTTGGTAAGTGATTTTAAGTCTGATTCTTCCTTTTCTGGTGTGTTGGGGTATCCAGGGCTGGCTGTGGTGGGAGAGCTGGGTTCAGCTGAAGCCAAATAGTCTTGGTTTCTGTTCATTGTGTTCTTGCCCTTGCCTTTCACCATCTGGTTATCTCTGGAGTTAGCTGGTCTTTCTCTCTCTGACTGTGGCTTGTCTTTCCTTCAAGCTCAGATGTCAATATTCCTGGGAGACCAGTTCTCTCTTCCAGCTGTTCTTCAGACCCTGTGTCTGGAGTCCTCCTGTTGCTGGCTCCTCAGCACAAGTGGGCGGGTAGCTTTCTCCTGAGCTACTTGTATATGGAGAGGCCTGTTGGCCCAGGCAGGGTTTCTGTCCACAGGTGGAAGCAGGCAGGCTCTTACCTCCTGGCTTTTCCTCAGTCCCTGCCTCTGGAGCCTGCCTTCTGCTGCCTCTTCAGCACAAGTGCATCTTCCTTTGTTTTAAGGTAGGATCTAGCTACATACCCCAGAATAGCCTTGAATTCACAGTATCCCTGCCTGGGCCTCTCAAGATCTGGGATAGAGATAGAAGCCACTCTATCTGGAAGAAGACTATTACTGATGAACAAACGTTTGATTTAAAAACTATTTCTGTGTACCTTATGTTTTAGCATATGATTCCTGGCAACAACAGTTGTCCCTACTTCCTGTTTTTCTTATTTTCTTGCTATGTGTTTTACATTTGTGGAGGTGGAGGTGGAGGTGTGTGGTTGCATCCATATGCTGATGCTCCTGTGTGAATGAGTAAAGCTGTGTACTTTATGCTATTGTGGATATTAGAGAAACACGTGGGGTACCAGTCCTCATCTTCTATCTTGTTTGAAATAATACCTCCATTGTTCTTTCATCACTGAACTCCCAGGGGTGCTCCTGTCTCTGCCTCTCAATAATTCCATGACTGAGCACTGGTAGCAAGTGTGTGCTAATTCTTTCCAGGTTTTATGAGGGATCTGGAGATTCCCACACAGGCACTCACATTTCGTAGAAGTATATTCTCACTTGCACCATGTCCCCTCTCTATACCTTCTTTATGCAGATTTTTTTGTTGGTGGTGGAAGGAAGTGTGTCAGATGCTTCTGTTTCCCATGTATTGCACTTGTGGCCTGTGAGCTATGGGAAGATAATGTAGAAAGTTCATCAAAAAGTTTTCTGTGGTTCCTTCTTTCAGCTGCCAAATTAGATGTGGTAGTTAGGATCGAAACAACCATATTCTCTTAATATCTATTTTTCTTGTGTGTAGGTGTGTGTAGGAGGTCTGCCACACATACCCTCATACCCACAGGGCTAGAATACAATGTTCAGATCCCCCAAAACAGGAATTGCAGACAGTTTGAGCAATGTGGCTGCCAGGAACTGAGTTCAGGTCTTGTCCAAAAGTTGCAATTGCTTTTAACCACTGAGCCATCTCTCCACTATGAAGCAACCATCCCTTGACAATGTGGCAGAAATATCTAAAAACAATATTTCTTCAGAGCAGTCAATACTGGAAATAAGAACACTGATGATGGTAGAGAACTAGAAATCAGCCTTATGACTGTTTCTAAGTACCATGAGCACCATGCTATATACGTTTAAAATATTTCATTATTAGTGCCTCAATGATTCAAGATTTGTGCAAACAGATCAAAAGGTTGGTGCTGCTGCTAGTTGGCTTCATAGGCCACTTTATTTCTTAAATTTTTTGTTATATTATGTTAACCTAATAAAAGAGAAATTGGAACTGCAGTGTGCATTCTTCCATAGAAATTGAGGCAAATGATTTTATACTTTTAAGTACTATATACACAGTTGAATTAATAAGCAATCTTACTATGAAGAACTATAAAATGTTAAAAAATGTTTAGGAATGTGTAAGACAGATTTAACAACATAAAAATTAATTAAAGGAGGTTATAGAAAAAGTGGTTTTTAAAATTTGAGTGTACAATTTTGAGTTTCTCTGATATTTACAGAAAGTCCAAAATATAATTTCAATAAATTTCATATTATCTACATTTTATTGCACAGCATGGTCAGTAGCTATATTTGTCTTTGATAGCAGTATAATACCTTTAGATATATAGACAGACTTTGAAAAAATTCTGAACACTGTACAGGCAATTTCTTAAGTGGATAAAACTGATTAACAGACATCCAGATTCTCATGGATTATCTCTGAAAGTCTTTTCTTCCATCACACTGTGTAGAAACAATGAGCTTGTTCATTAATGATTTTTTTACTTTTAGTTTTAAACTTAGAAAAGACTGAATTCTTCGGTCTTCCCCACTCTGTAAAACATTTGGGGGATGGGGGATGGATTCAACGCAGTCTCCGTTAATCAAACTCATTCTTTTTGAAACAATCACAAATTTAACCAGATGGAAATGAGTTTTGAGTTAAAATTGATAAGAATGAGTAAGCAGCTAAAACAAGTTCCCAATCATTCTCATTATATAGCGTAAAATCCCTCCAAATCTATTCTCTAATGAACAGAGGAAAACCAGGCCTTCAACATAGGGAGTCAGCTACCATGGTCCTTAGATGTCTTTTCTTACAAATAAACAAAGACACCAGGTCTTTTCCTCTAGTCTCGCCCCTTGAACTGACTGTCTTTATAATGTACATCTGACATGCTAACAATCAAACACATGTTCTGTCACTGTTGTCTGATCTCAGCTGTCGGATAACGGCTTAAGATGAACGATGAGTGGAATCGCACACCCAGGGTCCCTTTTGTTGACAGTCTAGCCAGGGTGCATTTCCAATTTGCAGTTTGGTGCTGTGGATTTGGAAGTGCCACGTTTATTTGAAATCTGCTTGATGCTGTGCCATTAATCTACCAAACTCAGGGGTCAACTGGCCTGACAACGTGTGAATGGGAAATCAAAGATAAAGGCTTTGAGGAAGTTTGTCAAAAAACATCAAAGAAATAGTTTGTTTTCCAGGTTTCTGGAAACTGCAGATATAAAATAGCAAAATATCCCTCTGAAAAGCTGAAAACATGATATGTACATGCATTCTACACTATGTATAGATTTGCCCTAAAAAGAAGGTTTCTTTTTTCTTTCTCTTCTTTTTGTTTGTTTTTTTTTTTTTTTTTTTTGCCATAATGAATGAAGAGTCAATCTGTTCTGTGTTTTACCATTTGGAATTAGTCCAAGGCCAATTACTTTCCAGATTAACTTCACAAATTTACTGCAGCTTCTTCTTTAGGAGAAAGTACAGTTTTCCAGTATGTTAAACTTTTTGCTCTGTTCCTGTATGTTACTTAGGTATGTGTGTGTGTGTGTGTGTATATATATATATATATATATATAATATATTTATAGGTTTTCTGGACTCCTGTTTGTAGGTTTGACAATAACTTGCGGTTGTCAGTTCTTCTCAGGTTGTCAGCGATGGAGATCAGGCTGTATGATATGGGGGCCATCACCTTCACACACTGACCTAATTAGCTGAAAAAGAGTCCATTAAAAATACACTCTTTCCCTTATGCACATTAATGATGTTGATTTATGATATTGAAACTGTATTTACAATGAAGAGAAATCATTGCTCATAAAATATTTTTTGAGGACACATACATATATTTATATTTATAAACAAACAAATTTTGCTGTTTTCTCCTATTTTATTATGAATAAGTAAAAAAAAATTACAGTCCTTTTGCACATGATTTTTATCTTTGAAATATCGATAGTCTTCTCTGCAGACATTGGCTAACAGATGTACACTCCAATTCCTCCCTATAATTCTATAGATGTGTAGGATAATATGTGCTGTGTGCCTGGATTAATGTATACATTGATTGTGGTAAAATAATTATTTTGTTACTATCAACTCATTATTTGTCTTTTGTGTCCTTCTGTGTATAAAAAAGGAACAAAACTATTCTGTATTTTTAGTATATGATATTTGAATCTTGACCCTCTTCTCTGAGAACTAGCTTTTTTGGTACCAGAAGGTGATATGCAAGCTTCCATTGGAGGGAGGCAACCAACAATCCTACACAGCTATGAGATATATGAACCATATCAGTGACCAGCACACTACAAAACCCCTAAGGGTTTAATAGTGACAACCATACTTTGGCAATAACCAATAGCTCTATAATCAGACTGAAGACCTACTCAAAAGAGGAGCACCATGTCTAGTACTGGAAACACAGCTAACTACTTCTTATAGTTATTGGATGAGAACCTAGAACTACTAATTTACTAAACTAGCATAATCCCTAACAATAATTTATAAATGTTTGTCCTTATACCCACAGGTAAGTGTAGTTTAACTCCTCATGCAGTTTTATGTAGACCACTACATAAAACCATTTGTATTAATACTGCACTTTATGGTCACTAGCTATGTTTGTCTTTGATGCTACCATGAAAATATTCTACACATACACATTGAAAAGTTGTCAGTAAGTAATATCTCAAGTCTGACAACAAGAGTAATAGACTTTCAGAAATGGAGCAAAGACCTTTAAAGTAAGTGTGTCACAATATAAAATGCTAATAAACTTCTATGTTATGAATTGATTTTTGTTGACTTGATGAAGTTGTTTCTTTAATGAACATTTGCTTACAAAACAAGCTTATTACTTGAATACTATTATTTTATGGAAATTCAATGTGCTTGAAAAGTCTTTAATTATTCAGTTCAATGGCACTTTTTTTATCTATCTGATAAAAATTACATTTTAGCCCTTATCTTTTCAATTCTTTAAAAATAATAATTATCAAACAGATTGTACACTCCATCTTTAAAATACCCATTAGATTCCACAAAATAGAACACGAAAAGTATAAAGGGTTTTGTATGTTTTGTTTGTTTTGATGTGTGTTGTGTTTTGTGTGTTTGTGTCTGAACACTCAGGCATGTATGGATACTGAACTAGCATTTAGAATCTTCTATCATTCTCTACTTAGTTTTTTGAGACAAGGTCATTTTCTGAAACTGGAGTATACCAATTCTGCCACATCCACTGACAAGTGAGACTCTAATATCCTTTTGTCTTCTCCTCCCTGAAATGTGATTAAGGATGTACACTACAACATCCAGCTTTTATTTATTTCATTTATATTTATTTTACATGTATGAGTGTTTTATCTGAATGTATGTCTGTGTACCATGTGCATGCCTGTTGCCTTCACGGATCAGAAAGGGTAGTTGGATCCTCTGGAATTAACATTACAGATGGCTGTGAGCCAACTTGTGGATGTTGGGATTAAGTGCTTTTAGAGACTGAGTCATCTCTCTATCCACCCTCACCCACCCTTTTACATGAGTGTTTGAGGTATGAACTCAGGTTCTTTTTGCACTGCAATCAGGTTACCAGCTGGGTAATTTTTTCATTCCTGAAGGGCAGGTTTGATCTGAAAAGGAAGCACCATATTGTTTCCTTTGATTAGGACGAAGGATAGAGTAACATTCATTCACCAGGAAGCCTGCATTGGAATCACAGAGATGAACACTGTCTTTTGTATCTGAGAAGCTAGATACTGTGTTCCCAGGCAACATGGGTGCTTCTCAATACACTGTATCTCAACTCCAATGGATCAAAATTGTTTCCCTCAACAGAGTTAAATTTTACCTTACCATATTCTGTTAATTAAATTGGGTTGTTATTGAAATATCCAGCTGAATTTTTATAAAGAGGTATTTAATATTTTATTCTTTCTTTCATATCAAAGATATTGGCAATAAAAATAATTTCTTAAAATAAAAATAAATACCAGAGAAGAAATTCTATATTAAATATTATTACTGAAATCATTATAAAAGAAATTAATACTGTATCATTTTTATTTAACTCTCTTTGGACACTAAAATATATGGAGTTTTGGGCCAAGAATCTTTCACAGTTTTCTTTTCCTGAATTATACTTTCAAGGAATAGTCTAGTTGCAGAAATGAGTTGATCCATGTCTGTTTAAAATTGTCTTTGGAAGAAAATGATATATATTTGGTCATAGAAACAATGAGTGTTAAGAATGATAGAGGACCACTGTGAATAGAAACTAATGGGAAGAATTAAAATAATTTTAAAACTTTCATTAAAATGGGAACATGAGAAGAAAATTTGCTAATTGTCTTAGGGTTTTAGTGCTGTGAACAAACACCATGACCAAGGCAACTCTTGTAAAGACAACATTTAGTTGGGGCTAGCTTGCAGGTTCAGAGGTTCAGTCCATTATCATCAAGGCAGGAACATGGCAGCATCCAGGCAGACATGGTTCAGGAGGAGCTAAAAATTCTTCATCTTCATCTGAAGGCAGCTAGTAGAAGACTGGCTTCTAGGTAGCTAGGATGAGGGTCTTAAAGCCCACATCCACAGTGATACACCTACTCCAACAAGACCACACCTACTTCAGCCAAGCAAGAACGTCTAATGGTGCCATTCACTAGCTCCCATAGGCTTGTTCAAGTATATGACTCTATGGGGGCCATACCAAAACATAGCATAATACAAAATACATTTAATCCAACTTCAAAAGTCCCCATAGTCTATAGCAGTCTCAACAATGTTAAAAGTCCAAAGTTCAAAGTTCAAAGTCTCTTCTGACATTGATCCAATCACTTAACTGTAATCCTCAAAGCAAAACAGGAAACCAGCTGGACAAACTCCAAACTCTGCATCTCCATGACTGATGTCAAAGCGGTCTTCAGATCTCCAACTCCTTTTTCATCTTTGTTGACTACAACAAAGTTCTTTCTCCAGGGCTGGTTCTACACCCTGCTAGCTTTCCTCAGCAGATATCTTGTGGCTCTGGCATCCAGAAAATCTTGGGCCCTCCAAGGCAACTTTAATGTTACAGCTTCTTGTTCCAGTGTCTGGGATCCACACATGATCTTCTGAGCTCCTCCAAAAGGCTAGCATCACTTCTCTAGCTCTGCCCTCTGTATAACTCTAAGTTCAGGTTGATTCTACTTCATTGCTGCTGCTGCTTTTGTTGATCATCCCATGATACTGGCATCTCTAATACACTGGGGTTGTCTCCTGCAACTAGACTTCCCCAGTAGCCTCTCATAGGCTCTCTTCATGGTGCTAAGCCTCAAATCCTTTGCATGACCCTTTCAGTCCTCAACTACAACTGAAGCTGCACCTTCACCAATGGCCTTTTATGGCCAAGCATCAGCTACTCTTCACGACCCATTCATGCCTTCAAAGCCAGTACCACCTTGGGGACTCTTACACATCACCAAGTACAGCTGCAGCACAAGGTACAACCTTGGCTATCTCTGGAACACAGCTTCATTGGGCTCCCAGTAAACACTTCCCAGAATATTTCACCCAGTGATGCTGGTCTCTTCTTAATCACCTCTAATTCCTTAGCTCCAGCTAACCAGCATCAATTGTCCCAACAGTACCTTGCTGCCGTGCTCTGCTTCTTACTGGGGCTGGAACATAGCTCCCCTTATTTATTATCAGCTTTCTGTTTTCTAATATCCTCTCTGCCTAAGCTTGACTGTCCTGGAACTTGCTCTGTAGATTGACCTTGAACTCAGAGATCTGCATGTCTGTCTTCTGGGATTAAAGGTATATATCACCATGCCTGGATTTAAGTCTTTCTTCACCTAGAACCTGCTTTATCCCAGGTTGGCCTTGAATTTAGAGATCTGTTTGGCTTTGTCTCATGGGATTAAAGATGTGTACCACCGTTCCTAGATCTCCCCATAGCTGGGTAGGATATTCTTCCCAAATCCCTTAATCTGTTATCTCCTAGAATATAGGATTCAGTTCTATTTCATTTCCTGGTGCCTCTTTTAATACTTGAACCATATATTTATTTATTTTTCTTTCTTCACTTGTTCAAAATACTCTTCATGAGGCTTAACCAAAGAACAAAGCCTCTGCTGGGCTTTGTTGAGATTTCCTTTGTCAAAGCAATTAATATAAATCTCTATTGTGCCAGGTACACACAATTCAAATCCCTCTCAGTAACAAAGTCTTCCCTATTCTTACTAGGATACCCCATTAAGCCCCAATTAAAGCATTCCACTGCTTTCCAAATCCACATTCTTCCAAACAAATGCATGGCTAGGCCTATCATAGCAATACCCAGTCTCTGGTACCAACTTCTGCCTAGGGTTTTATTGCTGTAAACAGACACCATGACCAAGGCAGCTCTGTTCCCTGGAGACCTGGCTCTGGGTGGGTCCTTCACTGTTGTATTAGTGTTTTACTGCTGTGATCAGATACCATGATCAAAGCAACCCTTATAAGGACAACATTTAATTGGGTCTTGTTTACAGGTTCAGAGGTTCAGTCCATTATCATCAAGACAGGCATGGGGCAGGAGGAGCTGAGAGTTCTACATCATCACCTGAAGCCTGCTAGTGGAAGAGTAGTTTCTAGACAGTTAGGATGACAGTCTTAAAGCCCACACCCACAGTGACACACCTACTCCTACAAGACCATACCTACACCAAAAGGGCCACACCTTCTAATAGTCCCACTCCTGGGCTGAGCATAAACAAACCATAACATTAATTTACTCTCAATTTTCAGAAAACAGACTATGCTAAATATGATAAACAAATTTATTATCTAAAAGTATTTGAGTATAAATTGGGTACCATGATACATACCTGAAACTCCAACAATTACAAATGCTGGGGCAGAGAAACCAGGAATTTATAGCCAGCTGAGCAACATAAGGAAGTTTTAACTCATTCATAAATCATATATATGATATGTAGTGTATATGTCATATATATCATATATAAGCATATTTCAGTTTATGTTTCATTGAAATTTTTAATTTATTCAAATTTCCTTTTTTTTGGTTATTTTATTAACTCATTCCCTTCAGATAAATGCTCTTTCTGGTTTTTTTTTTTTTTTCATTATATTGTATCTTCCAGATATGACATATGTGTCTTTGAAGGATAAAGAGAGATTGCTCAGCAATAAAGTGGTCTTTGCATATGGAATCCTCTTATCTTTACCATGGCATGTTTTCTTTTGCAATTAGCTCTAGTGATATAATTGAATTAATGGAAAGAAATTCAGTTTGAGTGGTACAATATAACTGTTGGTACAGTTTTTGCCTAACGTATACAAGACCCTAGATTTGCATAAATCAGATACTATGTCTTATTCTTGTAAATCTAGTACTCAGGAGCAGAGAAGGAAGATCAGAAGTTCAAGGTCAACAAATCTAGTTTTGTTTCATCAGATACTGTCTCACTAAATAAATAAATAAATAATACATACATTCATACATATGTACATAAATACATAAATAAATGTTAGATAGATGATAGATAGATAGATAGATAGATAAGAAACAACTCAATTTGGCTCCTCTAGATTTCTACTTACAACATTAAAGAAAATTAAGTAAAAATTCTTGTCATTTCAAAACCTTGATTTTGAAAACTGTATTTTGAATGCTGTAGCTGAAATATGAATCATTGTTTTTCATTTCAATTGCAGCAAACTTAATCATTTTTTTTATTAAATTTCTCCCTGTGAGATTAATGAATAACAGTGGTATTGATTAAAGTACAGAAAGAGAACAAAACAAATAACCTGTTTTCAATCATTAACATATTTAAAAATCGGCTCTTAAGAAGTAAGTATAATTTGAGTAAGTAAGTACAATTTGAGTATAAAAATAACTTTAAACAAAATAAAATGTTAACAATGGTACCATAAATAAACTATTTATTTTATGGTTTTGTAGCTATAAAATACTTTTATTGACTCTTCATGAAGTCTAAGTACTGTTCTATGCCTTGGAAATGCATAATCAAAAACAAAACCAAATATTCTGCCTCATAAAGTGTATTTTCTAAAAGGCAGCATAACTATTGCTACAATTATTCTTTTCCATATCTTTAAGTAACACACACACACACACACACACACACACACACTGTTCACATCTATGAGTTAGGATCTACTCCATAAAAAAAAAAATCTCACTAGTATTTATGAGGGAATTTTTACTAGACATAGATGGCAAAAGAGTATAAAATAGAGAGAGGAGGCAATGAAGTAACTGCCATGTTTTCCTCTTAGACTAGATCATCAAAGAAGAGAAACAATCATACATAGCTTGGAGAGATATAAGCTAGATACTTTTAAAATCTGAACTGATTGGCAGGTTCACAGAGGGTCTTCTGCCAGTTCTGGGAGACACCTTGTCATATACAGCAAAGAGAAAAATAAACAGGGAAATGCTCTGACTCTTCATTATTTTATCTTGCAATCTTCACTAGTACCTTCCATTGCTTAAACACCACAAAACATGGCCAGCATTGCCCTGCCCACTGGTGATACACAGCAGAAAAGGGAAACATGAGTAGATCCAAGAGCACAAAGGCCAACGTGGCATAGTCTTTAAACTCCTGTGTCCTATCACTTTCCCCTGAACTTCAGAAATTCATTTAAGCATTTTGTGAATGTGAAAACTGCACATGTGAGATATCAAACCTGATTGCTGCCATGCATTCATATACATTAACAAAAACTTAAAGACCTAAGAGTACAACCTCCATATATATATTTTTTGGAACAGTAACAATGATCAACCAATTATCTCAGTTGCTCAAGGGTTAAACTCAAGGATTCATTTGTCTTCCATTTTCCTCTCTTAACTTTCATACATTCCCAAACCTCACTGAATGCAAGAGTTTTTGCTTTAATTTGTTCTATTTTTCTTATTATTTTGTGTTGTTTGTTTTGGAGATAAAAGGTCTTATTACATTGACCTGGCTGATCTTAACTCTTGGGCTCAAGTCTATTCCTAACTAAACCTCTGGAGTACATGAGATTTTACCACCTAGTATATCACTTATATATGGAAGCCTTATTTTTAAAAGTATCTACTTTTCCATTGTTTTCCCAAGGGGCGCCTTAGTCTGATGTCATAACTATATTTATCATGTACATGCGTATGTGCATTTGTGTGTGTATGTGTTGTTTTGCTTTGTTTCAAAACACAATTCATGGCATTTCTCTTGCTTTACCTTCCCAAGTGCTGGGAATAAAGGTATGAGCTATCATACAGGCCTTTCTACATTGAGATTTACTACTTTATTTTTTAAATGTTTTATAGTCACAGAAGAAAAATGAGTCAACTGTACAAAGATTTCACATTTATGTGTTGGAAATATCGATGAGCATTCTTCTTTATCAGTGTCTCCCACTGGAAGACGTGTACATTCCTCCTTTGGACAAAGTAGACCAGTGTTATTTAGGTTCATACTTGGTATATTGTATAATTTTTGGTTCTAGATAAATGCATCATGCCACGTACTCACTCTTATGGTTTATGACATTATATTTAACTCCCGAGGAGCTCTGTGTGCTCCAACACTCAGTTTTCCTTCTCCTAACTTCTTTCAATCATCAAATCTTTTCACTGGATATGTTTTCAAAACATCATATATTTGAAATACACAACATATAGGCTTTTCAGATTGATGAAAGAACCCATCTGAAACATGGTATATATCTTTCTGTCCCATTGCTCTACAGATCCTTTCCTGTTAGTACCGAACAAAATCCAGGTGTCATTTAAAATATGCATAAGCAACTTAGGGTTTTTGTTCATGGTCACTTGGGTACATTTTATCATATGTCATCACACAGAGAATTATGGCAGAAGGACATTATGGACATGACAAATATAAGGCAGATGCATGGACAGGATAAAGGTATCCCTCAAAAGCATATCCCCTCAAAAACCTGCTCCTTCTAACTAGGCCCTTCCACCTAGAATTTCCACTATATTCCAATAACACCAAGTACTTATGAATTCATCAGCAGATGCATTGTTTCACTAGTGAAATCAGGACCCTCCTTAAACAATTATTTCCAAAGCTTCCACTCTGACTCTTACAGTAATGTGAACTAAGCCTTCAACACATTAGCCTGTCAATATATACTTCATTTGTGAACCACAATGTCTTCTAAATTTCCCATTGTAGTTGATTGTATTGTTCAAAGACAGAATATGGATATAGGTTTAATTAACTGGTTAATTACAAAAAAACTGTTGATAAGAATACTATAAAATGGAAGCGTAGATTTTATATTAAAGTGAGTGTTAAAAAGAAAACATCAATTTATTAGTCCTGACTTAAAGGAAGAAATTACTAGTTCTCACTTAAAGTGCTTCTCTGACTTCACATTCTCCTAAGATAGAGTCAAGACTCTTTTTACTAGGTTTGTAATCCAAATAATAAAGGGTTAAGTTACAACCTGTCTACCAGACAGAACAGATCTCTTTCTGCCTCCTCCAAGAACCATGTTTCAACTTTTTGAAGCTCTTATTGCTTCATTTTGTCTGAGTTTGCTTTCCTTGTGAGATCAGCATCAAACCCAAACCTGTACCCAAAGAATCTTCCTACATGTCTTCCCGTATTCCCATGATACTCACCCTTCAGGTATCAGCTTAGAAACTCATATTTGAGAAAAGAGTCACTCAATCACATTGACCCCTTGTCACTGTTTTATCAGATACCTTAGTTTGACTTTTCAACACTTTCAATACTCCAAATCACTCCTAGGATCTGATTTATTTATTTCCCTGTTATATCATTTTTTCCCACTAGGATTTGAGCTTGACAAGAATCCATATCTAATCTTGTGATCATTTCTTTGCAACACTTGAAATATTCACAAAGTACATGCTTGGTAAATATTGATTCAATGAAGAGTTATTTACTCAATTAGCTTCTTCCTTATATCCTGGAACAAAGAATAGACTTTCAAACACGAGTTGTAACCTTCCTTCTCACCATCCTCTGCTCAATGTTCAGTAAATCCCAGGCTGTATTTATTAGACACTAGATCTACTCAGAGTAGGAACATCATCTGGTTCCTACTAGACTGCTGTGAAACCCATTTCCCTGACATTCTGATGACTATAGAAATTTAGAAAATAATTTACAAACTTTTTTCCAAGTAGTTACCATTAGTGTGTTGTATAGGATGGTTAAAGTAAGCATATAATAGAAAATCTTTATGGGGTACATCTTGCCTTGTTCCCCCAATGATATAAAATCAGTCAACTAAGTTAGAATAAATACCCAACCTTATTGTTTAGGTAACTCCTTCCTGTGCTGCAGGATTTCAAGAGACTCTAAAAATGCTTGGTATAGATCTCCATGTATTCCAATGCTCAGGCTGTACCTCAGGACTCCCTGAGTACCTCCAAGATTTGGATGGAATTGATCTAGGAGAGACCATCATGTTAATGTCACATCATCTGCTCCTCACATTCTTCAAGGGATAACTCATCATTGCCATGGGGAACACTTCATCATTGACTTAACAGATCTGACATCAGACACCATACAGGAGGAACCATGACTTCGGAGAGAAGAATGCTCTAGCCTTATCACCCTTGTATACTGTGATGCTAGTTAACAATTACTGGGTTACCCCTTGGCCTCTCTCTAAGAACAAGGACTATAACCCACTTAATGTCATTGCATTTTAATCTAAGTATCTAGAATAAGTAGAGAGAATAATATCTAAATATGCTGAATAGCACACTTTATGCTGTCCCCCTCCCCAATAACTCCATGAAGTGTGTGCTATTTGTCTCTCCATACTACACATGAAAAAACAAAGAATTAGAAAGAATAAATCATTCACACAAAGTCAGTTCACAGGAGATAAACAGACATTACCATCGAGACTAGCTCCAGAATTATTAAAGTGCAAATTTCAATGTGATTTCAGAATGAATTAATACATAAATTAAGTAGGACACAATTCTCAAACAACTCAGAGAAACTTTAACTTCTAACATCAATAAACATGTAGATCAATAATAAATAAATATAGTATGCATGTTATTTTATTTTCTGCAACTGTTTTTTCTTTCTTGTTTGTTCATAGATAAGTAACTCAACCTCTACTATTAGGGCTAATAAACTGAATTATATAAATATGACTTAGTCAGGGTTTCTATTCCTGCACAAAACATCATGACCAAGAATCAAGTTAGGGAGGAAAGGGCTTATTCAGCTTACACTTCCATGTTGCTCTTCGTCACCAAAGGAAGTCAGGACTAGAACTCAAGCAGGTCAGGAAGCAGGAGCTGATGCAGAGGCCATGGAGGGATGTAACTTACTGGCTTGCTTCCCCTGGCTTGCTCAGCTTGCTTTCTTATAGAACCCAAGACTACTAGCCCACAGATGGTACCACCCACAAGGGGCCCTCCTCCTTGATCACTAATTGAGAAAATGCCTTACACCTGGATCTCATAGAGGCATTTTCTCAACCAAAGCTCCTTTCTCTGTGATAACCCCAGCTTGTGTCAAGTTAACACACAAAACTAGCCAGTACAAAGTATATCACATTTACAAGGGCAACTACCCTATTATTAACATTCATTAAAATTTGTGTGATCAAAAGCTATTCTATTCTTTACAAATTAGTTTAGTCAGTGCTAAAAACATAAGCATGTCAATTGCTTAAAATAAGAATTTATATTTCTTATTCAATATACAAAGTCATCATTGTGTTGAATTTAGTTTAATTCAGGCTGATAGAATTTTTTATTAAATATGTAATTATGCACCCTCAAGAGAAGAGAGATAATGAAGAATTATAGAATACCTTTTAAATATTAGTATTCTAAAAATTACATATTTCTCTTCAGATGTCTGAATCAGTGAATTGAATGTAACTCTATCATCAAGAAGTTGAGTAGGTCATGATTCTACCATGCATTTTGTCTGTGAAAATGTAAATTATTATTAATAGTTATTACAGTGTTTTCATAGGTTTAAAGTTTGTTTTTGTTGCGACTATTGTACTTTTTTGTTTTTGTTTTGTTTTGTTTTGGCTTTTGCTTCTTTCTTTTTGTGTTTTATTTATTTATTTTTTTGCTTGTTTGTTTTACAGCAGGCTTTTTTTTTCTTTTTCAGAATTTCAATTTCTGAAATTAATTTCAGAAAATCAATTTCTAAATCGTTTACACAATTACAATTATAAATTAAGAAAGTTCACATATTCATGTAATGAAGCTATCATCAACATTTTAATTGATTAATTAATTTAGTTCCACCTCAAGAGCTGCCTCACTCTCTGCCACCCACTGGACACCCCTCCATCCCCTTTTCCTCTGAGAGGGTGAGTGTGAGCATCCCTTGGTATTCCCCAACCCTGACACATTAAATCTCCCTCAGATTAGTTGCATTCACTCAAACTGAGACCAGACAGGGCTGCCCATTTGGGGATGGGATATCATAGTGAGGTAACAGCTTTAGGGAAAGCTCCCACTGCAGTTGTTGTGGGATCCACATGGAGACTGCACTGTACATCTGGAGCATATGTGCCAGGGACTTCGTTCCAACTTGTATGTGTTCTTTGATTGGTGTCTCAGTTTCTTTTTTCTTTTTCTTCCTTCCTTCTTTTCTTTCTTTCTTTTTAAATTTTTTATTAGTTATTTTGTTAATTTGCATTTCAAATGTTATCACCCTTCCCGGGGTTCTTCTCTGAACCCCCCTATCACGTCCCACTCCTCCCTGCCTCCATGAGGGTGCTTATGCACCCACCCACTCCTGCCTCACTGCCCTAGCATTCCCCTACACTGGGGCATCTAGCCTTCATGGAAGCAATGGTCTTCCCTCCCTTTGATGCCAGACAAGGCCATCCTCTGCTACATATGCAGCTGGAACCATGGGTCCCTCCATGTGTATTCTCTGGTTGTTGGTTTAGTCCCTGGGAGCTCTCAGGTGTCTGGTTGGTTGATATTTGTTGTCCTTCCTATGTGGTTGCAAACCTCTCAGTTTCTAAGAGCTATTAAAGGACCAGGCTAGTTCACCCTATTGGTTATCTTGTGGGGTTCCCATCACCTTCATGGCTTTCATTCCTTTCCCCAATTCTTCAGTAAGAGTCCCAGACCTTCCTCCAATGTTTGATTGTAGGTATCTGCGAGACAAGCCTATTTAAACAATAGCTGAGAATATATACTCTGGCCCGGTGCTAGTCACATATCCCTTAATTCCAGCAATCAGGAGTCAAAGGCAGGTAGATCTCTTTGAGTTTGAGAGCAGCCTGGATTATAGAACTAGTTCTAAGTTAGGCAGGGCTACACAAAAAGAAACCCTATCTAGAAAGGACAACAACAATAATATATCAACCAACCAACCAACAAACAAAAAGAAGTATGTACTCTATTCAGTAAATGAAGTTTCTGAGTCACTCTGTGTACAAGGAACAATGATTACATTAGTGAAGACCAGAATTGCAATGTTCCTAATGTTTATCATGAAATGATGAAGATTTGTATGTATAAACTTCATATTGATTACATAATCATGATTTTAGAAATAAAATAATGTCTTACCACTTTAGCCAATGGAGAAGCAGCAGCAACACCGTCTCCTTATTCAGAACTAAAGAAAAAAGAAGATAAAGAGGAAAAAGGAAAATGATGCCTGGCCTGATACCAAAAAAGTAACAACTGAAGAAAGCGCTGAGGCTTGTGAAGAACCAGAAGATGTAAAGAAGGCAAATGATAGTGGGGTGTCTAGCCTGCCGCCAAGACTGACAGGTGCTTTTGAGGACACTTCATTTGCTTCCTTGTCTAATCTTGTCAATGAGAATAACCTGAAGGCCACAGAGGAAATGGTGTTCGAGAGCATGACAGAGATCCAGCATAAACGTATCAGGCCACTTCTGGAAAGCAGGAATCTTTGCGGCCAGGGCAAAACCCTCGCTTTCCTCACCCCTGTGCTCGAGCTCTTTGTCAAATTGAAGTTCATGCCCAGGAATGGAACAGGAGTCCTGATTCTGTCTCCTACCAGAGAACTGGCCAAGCAGATCTTTGGTGTTCTCAAGGAACTGATGATGTACCACATTCACACAAATGGGCTGATCATGGGTGGCAGTAACAGGTCTGCTGAAGTGCATAAGCTCCTCAATGGGATCAACATCATCTTGACCATTCCAGGCCAGCTCCTAGACCATATGCAGAACACACCAGGATTTGTGTACAAGAACCTACAGTGTCTGGTTACTGATGAGGCTGACTGTCTCTTGGATGTTTGGTTTGAAGAAGAATTAAAGCAAATTATTAAATTTTTGCCAGCACGTAGGCAAAACATCCTCTTTTCTGCCACACAAACTGGAAAAGTTGAAGACTTGGCAAAAATTTCTCTGAAAAAAGAGCCATTGCACATGGGTGTTGATGATGATAAAGAGGTTGCCACAGTCGATGGGTTTGAGCAGGGTTATGTTGTTTGTCCCTCTGAGAAGAGGTTCCTTCTGCTTTTCACGTTCCTTAAGAAGAACCGGAAGAAGAAAGTGATGGTTTTCTTTTCATCCTGTGTGTCTGTGAAATACTGCTATGAGCTGCTAAACTACATTGACCTGCCTGTTTTGGCCATCCATGGAAAGCAAAAGCAAAAGCAAAATAGGCGAACAACCATGTTCTTCCAATTCTGCCACCGGGCTGTGTACTGATGTAGCAGCCAGAGTGCTGGACATCCCTGAAGTGGACTGGATTGTTCAGTACAACCCTCCCGATGACCCCAAGGAATACAGTCATCTTGGCAGTAGAACAGCCAGGGGCCTGAATGGAAGAGGGTACACCCTGCTCATCCTGTGCCCTGAAGAGTTGGATTTCCTTCATTACTTGAAACTGTCCAAGGTTCCATTGAATCAGTTTAAATTTTCCTGGTCTAAAGTTTCTTATATACAGTCTCAGGTGGAAAAACTGATAGAAAAGAACTACTTTCTGCACAAGTCTGCCCAGGAAGCATACAAATCCTACAAATGAGCATATGACTCCCACTCTTAAATTTGCCTCAGGTTGCTCTGTCTTTTGGTTTTAAGGTCGCTCCTTTGGTTGATCTGAATGTGAGTAGCCATGAAGGCAAGCTTAAAAAGAGAGGTGGTGGTGGGAATTCTGCTGCCAGAAATCAAAGAAAGTGGAGAAGTCCAAGATCTTTAAACACATCAGTAAGAAGCCAGCAGATCTCAGGCAGTTCTCTCACTGAGGCGATCTGCCTTCCACCTGGACTGACTTTGCCCAACTTCCTCTCCCCCCAGTATCCGTTAAAAAGGAACTTTTATCACATTTAGGATCTTTTTGTCTTTAATATGATGATAATATTTTATTTTTAAATACTTCCATAAAACAAATTATATCATTTAAAAAAGAAATGAAATAATGTCAAGTCATAGAAGATCCTGTAATAAATTCTAGCTGAATAACTAAGAACATACCTTCACAAAGCATATCTTATAAAAGCAGATTAAGTGCTGAGTGTGTATTGGAGAAAGATAGAGAAGATAGGGGAGTATCAATCTGCCAAGCCTCTGCTTGGGGTGGTGCTCCTGAGAGAAGGGGTGTTTGAGAGCAGTGAAAAAAACTGACTTGAAGTCAAATTGTGGGGTACAAGCTGATGGCCTGTGTTCTGCTATCCAGAGAGCCCTCTACTCTGGGTAGGTCTCTCTTGCTTGAAAAAAATTCTGAAATCTGTCTGAGTGGCTGATCTCTTGTAGAGCAAAAGCCCATTCTTTTAATTACTTACCAATTCAGTCATTTATTCCAGTTTTCCTTACAATTATCTCATGGATCAGTATTCCAAGACCCCAGCCCCTTGATTCTTAAAAGACGGCAAACACATTTTTTTTTTTTAAATTTTTGGATATTTACTTTATATACATTTCAAATGTTTTTCCCTTTGGAAACCCCCTATTCCATTCCATTCCCCCTCTCCCAGCCTCTATGAGGGTGCTCCCCCACCTACCAACCCACCCACTCCCCTCTTCCCTCCCTAGCATTCTCCTACACTGGGGCATCTAACACCCTCAGGCCCAAGGGTCTCTTCTCCCACTGATGGCCCACAAGGCCCTCCTCTGCCACATATGTGGCCAGCACCATGGATCCCTACATGTGTACACTTTGGTTGGTGGTCCAGTCTCCAGGAGCTCTGGGGGGTCTGGCCAGTTGACACTGTTGCTCCTCCATGGGGCTGTAAACCCCCTCAGCTCCTTCAGTCCCTTCTCCAACTCTTTCTTCCAGGACTTCTTCCCCCCTTAACCTCCCACCCCGACTGTATTTGTCAGGCTCTGCCTGTGCCTCTCTGGAGGCAGCTTTTATCATGCTTCCATCAGCAAGCACTTCCCAGCGTCTACAAGAACAAAAACATCTGGGTTTGGCACCTTTTTTCTTTTTTTAACATTGCATATGAATTCAGAGATCAGCCTGCCATTGTAAACACAGACAATAAGCTAGCTGGGTAGGAACTCAAGCCAGTGCTGTCCCAGCTGACCTTGAACTCAGAAATCTGCATACCTTTGTATCTACTTACCTGCCTTTGTATCTTTCTGAGAAGCTGGCTCATAGTGCAGCTGCCTCTGTTCTTTTAGGCTGTGAAGTCCCTCATACAATTGATATTGCATCCTTATATTTTGCATAGTTGAGAAATTATATATGTTTTAATTCATGTTTTCAGAGTTCTTTCTCACAGACTTAAGGACTGTCCTGAAGGTCATAATGTTTACCATTTTTTGCTAAGGATAGAGACACACCCTCACATCCTAAACTTGTGCTGTCTTTGATTATCATGAGGTCATTAACATTAGTAGGGGGACCATTCCCTGAAGGAGGAACATGATATTATATACATTATTACACAAACAAGCCTTATTCCCACAACAACCATGAAAACTCATGGAGGCCCATGCCCTACTGGATTAATTCCAGGAGTGGGGACTATGTCATACCAACTCTTGCACAGCTAAACCTGACTTGGCCACTACCAAATGAGGCTACAAGGGAAAAAACACAGAACAGCACAATAGGGGCTCAATCTCTGAGTTCACTTCATCCTGTGATGTAGAATCTGTAGAAGATGAGACTTGACCATTCTAGTTAGTGAATAACACAGTAAGGATAAGATTTCATTCTATCTGAACTGAAGATACGATTTTTGATCAGAAGCACTTGTGGTGGCATTTCTTTTAAAAATTATACATATGAGTATCTGATTGAGATTTAATTTCCCCCAAAGGAATGTGAGATGTTGCTAGATGCAGGAGCACAGAATTGAATTTTCTCAGAGAACATGATTTAGCAAATTATAATTCAAAAGGAGAGATCACAGAGGGACATTTAAAAGATAATTTAATGGTAATCCATATGAGAATGTTATTTACTAGAGGACAATTATTCATAGGCATGAAATACAATAAATATGATATAATTTATAGCTGTTAGTAATATCAACTATGGGCCACACAGCAACAGCAAAAGCAAAATGTTCAGTAAAAAAATAGGCTTCAATTTCCAAATTTGACTTGGAGAAGATGGTGGAAGATTCATATGGAGCAGTTTGATAATGAGGTAGAGATACTGGTATATAGATATTACTGTGAAGAGAACCATGAAACACAAAAGTCAGACATTGTTTGCATGCAGACTTGGATGGGTAATTGAGCAAATATCTGAGCCACAAGCCAATTTGAAAAACTGTGTGGGTTTTATCCCTGTTTGCTTATAACTGTTGGTTAAACAAAATGGGGGAAACCATGTGGTGGTACAAATAAAATTAGATGAGAGAACTGAGGACACTGAAGCAGATCATAGATTCAAAAAAGAAATGAAGGAGAGGAGATATAATACTTTCATGTCCTGTAGTGTCTGCTCCCATCTTGTCTCCTGTGAATGAAATACAGAGTTTAGATCCCAGGCTGAAAGCATCAGTTTCATTATGGTATCTCTGTTCTACTCTGCCAAAGTCTTCCACAATTCTCCATTCCCCATTGCTAATATTGCTATAGGCACATGAGTATCCTGGTCACCTTGGACAAAATATGGGTGGCTTTCCTTTTGCAAGTTCTTAGACGTCACCAATGTAGTCACTTGGCACTCTGTGTGGGGGTTTGAATGAGAATTGCTCCAACATACGCACAGGTTTACATACTTTGTTCCCAGTTGGTAGAACTGTTTGGGAAGAGTTAATATGTGCAGCCTTGATGGAGATGTGTGACTGGAGGTGGGGTTTGATATTTCAAAAGACTGTTGTCATTTTCAATGTGCTCTTGGTCCTCGGTTTCCCAAATAAGATGTGAGCTCTCAACTTGACTTTTCTAGGCCATCGTTGACTCTAATCTTGTGAAACTGAAATACCAAACAAAAACTTAGGTTTACAATTTTTCTTGTACATATTGTTTGTCACTGCAATTGAAAAGTGACTAATAAAAACAGCGTGCCCCTATCATATACATATTTTGAACTTTTTAATACTTATTGCAACATGCTAAAAATGCAAAAAAAAAAAATCCATAACTTCTTCTTACCTCAGAATGTGTGATACAGAAGAGGATGGATTTCCTTTGTTGTTATCTGTGCTATGTACAAAGCCTTGGGAATAATCCTAGGAGTAGGAGCTATTTAATAAAGATTGATTAAATACATGAATAATAAAGTGTTTATATGGTGCTGTATTGAGAATGAAGAAACAGTTATAGAAATAGCTTTTTTTAGTTTAAGACCCTCAGGAGGCTGTGATGGCCCCTTGGAAAGAGTAAAAGGACACAAATAGATGAGAACACAATTCTCGATATCAGAGAGCATTGGGTGAAGTCGACATTTCTGGGGTAAATCTCAGAAAAGACTAGAACTTCTGCATCTGAAAGTTAAGAGGAAATAGTGACAGACTGAAATTATATCTGTGATGGAAATCAGAATCATCATTTTTAAGATATCAGGTGGAATTCAAGAATATCAGGGCAGAATCAAATGAACAGTAAGTCAAGTGCTTGAGGAGAGGTATGGGAAGAGACTTTGGCTATGCTTTTTAATTGTGGGGGAAATATGTTTTCTGAAGGTCAGTCTACAGCAGGAGCATCACACTTCGCTGTGACTTCTGTGTACTTATGAATATCCTCACTGAAAATATGAGTGTGTGTGTGTGTGTTTGTGTGTGTGTGTGTATGCATTCCAGAGAATTTTCAGTCCATCATAGCAGAGCTAGCAGGGCACAGCATTCCATTAGTGGTGATTAGAAGGCACATAATGTCTTATTTACATGGCTGCCGCCAGATAAGAGTTAGAAACAGGTGGAGCCTTCAAAGGCCTGTTCCTTGTAATCCTCTTCTGCCAGACCTCACCTCCTAATGGCTCCATGGCCATTCTAACAGTTGCCTCAAGCTACATACCAAGCATTTAAAACATTCGGCGTTCCAGATTCTAGCTATAACAGACCTGTGTGCTACCAACATATGAATGCTGCAGCCCTTCGTTTAAATCCTACAGTACCTGCATATGACCAGCACACATACTATTATATACTTTAAACTACCTCCAGTTATAATAAAGAGCAAAATGTAAACAAAATGCAATGTAAACAGTTATCCTATAATTATTTAAAAAAATAACATGAAACTTTTTTTTCTTGTCATTTATTTTCAGCTTTGATAAAATTACATTTTGAAGTAATTTCCATTCATTGTTGGTTGTGTCTGGATACAAAAACCTCAAGTATGAGAGGTGGCTACTAGACTCATATACATTTTTTGACTGTATATGTACAATGCACATACATATGTAAATTTGTATATATTTAAATTCATTAAATAAAATTACTTGGGTTTGGTATTCTTAGAATTATCTCATGGACTAACAAATATCTAGACATTTTCTCTCTTGAGACTGAAAGTTTTGGTTGATTCCTGGCAAAAATCACCATCATTTGCTGAGAATAATCACTGATATTTAAGTTTTAATGGGAAAGACCACAGAATATTTAACCTTCTATGATGATCCATCTGCTTTACTGTATATTGCTATTTTTTAAGGACTCTGCCATTAGAAACCAAATGATGACTTTTAAAGAAATCTGTAATGTATTATAATATAAAAATATCAGAATTAAAAATGAAGGCTATGTAGTTATGAACATTAAAATTCCTCCTGATTTTCCTGCTCATTATAATTATCTGTTATTTATTGTGCTTGTTTCTTTCTAATCTATTTCTCTGTATGTATTTAATTGTAAGTGCATCATCTAATAAGGTGTTTAATTCCACAATTTGCTTTTTCACACTTTCTATAAAAAATATTTAAAAATTTCCCCCACAGATTTTGTATTTCCCAGTATCCTGTGAAGTATTTTTTTGTATTTCTATTTAAAACTATCTTTTAAAACTATTTCTAGAGCTTTCTTTTTAACCTAATATTCCAGGGGAAAAATATTAGCAATTCTGTTGTCATACCCTGATGTCAATTAACAACCAAGCAAGTGCATTTTGGCTTGATTTCTTTTACTCAAGCAATGCGAGACTTCATACTCTAAGACAAATCCTGCGATGTGTTTGTTAAACTTAGTTGCACCATGGGAATTAAGTACACTATATGTATTATTATCCAACTAAATTAGACAAAGCATTAATGGAGGCCAGGGAGACAGTCCAATGGGCAAAGGACTTGAACAAGCACAAAAGCCTCAGTTTGGATCCCCAAGACCTATAAAAATCCAGACTGAGTCGTAAGTGCCAGTAAGTTTAGCACAGGGTGGATGGAGCTAGTAGGATGTCTGGACATTTCTTACTAGCTGTTACTGACAAATGAGTGAGCTCAGGGTTCAGTGACAGGCCTCGTCTGAAAAATATAAAATGGATAAAATGGATAAAGACTGGTAAATTTGACTTCAGGCTTCCAAATGAATGTCCATACACATGCAATCAGATAAACACACATGTACATACACATGAACACATGAACCACACAAAAACAAACATAAGGAAAAGCACTATAGTATTTGTATCACGTGTTTTATAACTTTCACAGAAAATGGTGCTATTGTAGATCCTTTGCAAAAGTGGCTGATGAGGTCAAGATGGCTATTTGAATATTGAGAACCACTTTGGAAATTGCTTTATTTAGACATAAGTAGGATTTTCTCCTAAAATATTTTTTGATAGCATTAAAGACAACATTGTAAGTCCACTGGCATACACCTTATAAATGACATACACAGCTATGCAATAGCTTTCTTTTTCCCTGAGCAGAAATATTCTTCCCTGATGCATTTCAAGTGCTCTTTCTTTTTCTTGTGTTTGTTCCAGGAACATAAGTGCTCCTGAGTGAATGGATAATGTTGGCTTAGAAAAAGAGCATAGAAGAGGATAAATCTCACATGTTCCTATTTGGGATTCATCAATGGCATCTGCTGATGTTCAGGGCAGACAAAGTTGCTTAAAATGCAGACTTTTGCTGTTCCCACCACAATCAATACTGCACATCCTTCATACTTTAAAAGCTGATTTTACTGTAAATCTTCCTACATTCTTTAAGTGATAAATGGCCAGCTTTTAGGGACTGACCATTTCAATGAACGTGGCAACTGTATTTCGAAGATTACGATCTGCGTAAAACAAACTGGATTTTGTTTCTTCTAATATAACAGCCAGAAATGAAAGGGGTGTGCAGATTTCTCTTACCAGTTCTTCTGAAGAGTCACAGGAGATGCCACAGGCAGAGTTTCCTTCCGTTGCTTTGTATGTTTCTTAGAGGAAGATAAAATGCTTTTTCTTTCTTTCTTTCTTTCTTTTTAAGTGTCCTGGGGAATGCTATGAAGTCTTTAAAAATATATATGGCCCTTTGATCTTATATATACTTGCTGAAGGCCCATGAAGAAAGTTTACTAAGTCCTCTATCATTTTCTTGCAGGGACGTTATTCCTGGAAACCACTAACATCTCCCACAGGCAAAATACTATCTCAGTGATAAAATACGGAAACAGTTGGTGAACTTTGAAAAGGGCCTGGAAACACTCCCACTCACAGCTGAGCCCAAGTCTTGGAGAAAGTGTGAGGGTAACTAAAAAGTAGCATGGAGTGTGAATCAGGAAATGTACAATTTGTTATATGTGTACTCGGGGCAACTTAAAAGCAATGTTAAATTCCAAATGTTCTAGACACTATAATAATAAAAAAAAAAGAGAGAAAGAGAGAAAAGAAATATATTTATCCTGAAAAATCTTTAAATTTTTGTTTATTTTATCAGTTTTTTTTTAAATCATATTAAAATCCTGCTTTTATGTAAGTGAATAGGTCAGTTTTGGATTAGAGTTGAGAGAATATGTCATCCATTGCCTTGACTGATTCAATCAAATGAATATAACAAAGAAGCAAATGTTCATATTTATGAAAAGGTGTCAAGACAAGAGAATGAGGAAAGGCTAACCTTTTCAGAAAAGGCTGTGACAGTAGATATCCACTGGCAAGGGAATCAAGATGGATGCTTTGTAATTCTTCTAACATGCTGCTTAAAACTAATTGAAGTAATCTCAGATCTTAAACGTAAGATCAAGAGCTATAAATAAATTAGAGGAAAACAGGACTCAATCTTTGCTAGGCAATAATACTTATGATCTCTTACATATGGATTTTGATATTAAATTTAAAAGTTGTACAACAAAATGAATGATAATTTGGAATTAATCTTTTAGTTGATTTACTACTAATGACATACTGAAAAATGAAAAAAGTCCTTAGAGTACACTGTTGAAATCCATGGTAATGATTAGTGTTCAAAATATTTAAGCACTTTACAGTACTTAATAACAAAAATCTAGTAATTCACTTAAAAGTGAACAGCATCAGTCACAGTGTTTTACCGCTGTGAACAGATACCATGACCAAAGCAAACCTTATATGGACATTTAATTGGAGCTGGCTTACAGGTTCAGAGGTTCAGTCCATCATCATCAAGGAGGGAACATGGCAACATCCAGGCTGGCATGGTACAGGAAGAGCTGAGAGTTCTATATCTTCATCTGAAGGCTGCTAGCAGAATACTGGGTTCCAGGCAGCTAGGGTGAGAGTCTTAAGCCCACACCCACAGTGATACCCCTGCTCCAACAAGGCTACACGTAATAATAGTGCCACTGCCTGGGCCAAGCATACACAAACCTTCATAGCATCTTTTAATATCTCTTTCATAGAAAATATCCAAGGGAATTACAAGCACATCAAAAGATGTTCTACCCCATTAACTATTTGCTTTGTAGTAATTATCTCTTAGTTGAAATATTTCATCTTAGAGAGAAGCTTTATGACATTCAGAAAAAAAAAATAACCTTACAGACTAGAGAAAGCTGGAACATGACTCATACCTGCCCCCCTGCATACGCAAAGTTGTGGAAGCATCAAACAGCTTCCTGCAGGGTGAGAAGACTCCAAAAAGTCAAGCAGCCCATATGCATTGCTTTGATTTGTCAAGCTATCAGTCAATTTTTGCACAGAGTATCAGGGTTCCAGCTATTAGGAATTGTCACCTGTGGGATGAACTTTTGGTGATGCAGTTGTCTGTGAGTCACCCATGCACCTGTAAGTAACCACTTTTATATACATTTACCCAATGTTCTCATCCATTACCAACTTTTACTTCAACTGTATCAGTATTTGGTACATTAGTCTGTCTGATTCTTCATATGAGAAGTTTATTCATGTCTAACCAGTGATACCACATACAACACCATTAAAAACTCATAACTCAAACTCACAAGGAAATACTATCTCACATGCTCTGTAATAGCTGGTAGGGGTGTGGAATAGAACAAGCTCTTTGATAAATACAGCTCAATTCCTTATAAAGTCAACCAAAGAGTTTCAGTAGGGCCCGGCAACTTCATTTCTATTTGAGTATTTAAGGAAAATGAAAAGACATGTACATGCAAACTCTGGATGCAAATGTATACATATTTTTGTTTCTGTATTGTCCATACTTACCATAATTATAAGCAAGTAAAGATTAATGGTGCACACCTATGATATTAACACTCAGGAAGGGCTGGGTGGGCAAAGAGAATATAGGTTGCCTATGATACACAGCAAGATTTTGTCCAAAGGGAAGATGAAGAGAGAAGGACAGATGGAAGAGAGAAAAAAGCAATATATTAAATAAATCAAATGGATTATAGCCACACAATGAATATTATTTGTCAATTGAAAAGAGAAGTATGTATCTATGTTTTATAACACAGATGAATAACAAAATTGTTATATTGAATGAAAGAAACTCACAAAAGGCCATACATTGTATGATTTTATTTTATATGATTTTCAAAATATGAAAATATACAGAGAAAACAGATCAGTGGCTAGATGGAACTGAATTGAGTCCGTGCAGAAAGGTTAATTCAATATTGACTGGGTATAAAGTGTATTTTGAGGTTGTGAAAGTGTGGTTGTCATGACAGTTGTTCGATTCTGTGAATATGCTAAAATAAAATGAATTTTGAGTTCTTACATGGGGTATGTTTAATATAGGTACTGGATTTCTTAATGATTTTGATTATAAGTTTAAATTTATTAATTGTAAAATAAGGTGTCTAAGAGACTTGGCCTGAACTTCCTAAATACAGCTCAAGTCCAATTCTCAGCATGTAGTTCTACTTTCAATTTCAAGAGACCTAGTAGGTTTAAGATGGAATTGTTTGTCATTTTGATTAGGTTGTCTTCAAAAGCCTTCAGAGCTTAAAGATCCAATCCCATGTCTATTATACAGTGTCTGGATTCTCTGAGGCTTTCAGAAAAAAGATAGTCAATGTCCAGCATTTTCCTAGGAAAGTTGTACCCTCTTCCTCTCCTGCATGAACAGGAAGCATGATTACATGCATTTCTTGATAAAGAGGAAGAAAACACAAGATTATTAGGGCACACTTTCTTGTTTTCATGAGTAAGTGAGAAAATATCTGAAGCCAAAACTTGTCCTTAATCATGCAAATATCATGATAGTAACATTTCTATTTATGTGACCCTAAAATTGGCAACATCTTTTCTGAGTAACTTGTTGAAATTTTTATACTGTAGTGTAAGAAGGTTGTGGTACTTTGGATAAAAATGGGACCCATAGATCTCTAGGGTGGCTTTATTAGGAAATGTAGCCTTGTGAGAGGATATGCATCACTTGGGGAAGGCTTAAGGTTTCAAATGCTCAAGCCATAACAATATGGACTAAACCTCTGAAATTGTAAGCCACAATTAAATGTTCTCCTGATTAAAAGTTGTAGGCATACTATCATTGTTTACTGTGTAAAGATTTTCCTTATATTATTCAAATGTTGATTTCTCTGCCCCCACATCTGATTTCAATCTGGACAAGGCATTGTAATGCTTATCTTAAGTATTTCCTTCTTCAATATTGTATAAACATCACTCCTCATTTATTCTCTTATTTGTCAATAAAGATGATCAGCCAATGGCTGAGCAGAGAAGAGAATAGGGCTAGACTTCCCAACTTAGCCAGGGGAAGGGGAGAGAGACAGAGGAAGGGAGGTTTCAGCATGAGGAGAGGGTCCAGGAGCTATCAGGAGAATACCCCTGAAGCACAGAAAGCCAGATCAATACTAAAATACATGTATCTCAAGGGATTTTTGCTGGGAGGTAGCCAGGTTAGTTTAAAGGATTAAAATAGATTAATACTGTTCAGATAGATATTGTGCCATAAAACTTGGTTAAATAAATTTATAATCCCTGTCTCATTTATTTGGGAGCTAATCAGGATAAATAAAAAACTGTATCACTTTAAAATTGCACTAAAAAGAATTGCTTTAGCATGGTGTACCTTCACAGCCATAGAAACTCTAACTAAGACAGGGGTCTTTATTAAACGTTTGCTTCAAATGCAACATGTACACATAATTAATATCTTCCCCAATTTTCATCACTATCCACATATAAGGAAAGATCTATATACATTTAAGTGTTTGATTGAGGAAACTTGGCATCTCTCAGTGCCTGTGAATGTTCTCTCTGAACTCTCATTAAAATTGTCCTTGTAAGAGTATAGAGTAATCCAGTTTAGCTCATGAGAATGTTCTCTTGAACACGGATTAATCCCACTCTCATGGGAGTGTACAAACTGACAAAATGGTTTTGAGCTCCCCTTTCTCTGCCTCAACTACTCTCGTGTGTTTCCCAAAAGCAAGGCTAAAAGAAAGCTTTCTCCTGGAGCCGATGCTAGATTCTTGGACTTGCTACCTTCTAAATCCACAAGCAATAAATAAAACTCACCCACCTAGCTTCTCATACTCTTTCACAGTAGTGGAAAATGAAATAAGAACAGCTCTTAATGATAATGTACTGAACCAGCAGTGGTATAAAAGTAGCTACAACTTGCATAAATCACAAATCATTTCATGAATCTTCTAGATGCATTAACTAGTATTAATTTCTTTACCTTTTACAATTATGTTATGTTGGTATGACAATTTTGCTGTGAATTACATAGTATCCCCCTGTATATCCCAATTCCCATCATTTTAAAGCAATTATGGCAAACAGTAGTATTGATTTATGCATATTAATTTAACTATTTGACAAGACCAGAGTAAAATTTTAATGAGAAAAACAATAGTTCATGTCAAAACACTTGCAAACCTCTTTTTTGGCTAGTAAATACTTTGTGATTGTAGCTGTGGTCTGCTATCTTATAGAATTATACAAATGGTGATAAAAACAGTCCCAGAATATTGCTATTCACATTGTGTAAATTTTAAAAATGTTCATAAAAGTTGTGCAAGGAAAATGGCTTTTAGGGATTTTTAAACCTGATAAAGCCATTAGAAATTTCTCAGTGGAGCACACTATAAAATGTTAACAGCTCTAATAAGTTTGAAAAGAAATAATTCAGAAAAATTATTGCGGCTCAAAGACTAACAATGTGCATGATAAATTCTAATACGTGTGTGTGTGTGTGTGTATGTGTGTGTGTAAGTGTCAGCGGATATGTCAAGAAAATCAAAAATTTATATGAAATAGACAGATTTTAAATTTATTTAGAATGTGAACAAAATAATGATGAAAATAAATAGAAAATTTGAAGTGACACTTTGTGAAATAATTAACATAAAATAAAAGATAATTGAAATAAGAATTTAAAAATACTGCTGAGAGAGATACAATAAATACTAAGGAAATATCAGGCATGATGGGTGGAACACACCTTGACGAAGCATGCCTTTAATCCAGCACTTGGGAGATAGAAGAAGGCAGATCTTTATGGAACTAGTGTTGTCAATATAGAAAGTTTCAGGCCAGCCAGAGATACACAGTGAAATCTTCCTTCATAACTAACTAAATAAAATAAAACATAATGGGAATAAAATAAAACAAGAAGTAGACAATTTTAAAAATGTAATTTCTTCTTCAAAAATTACCAAGAAATAAGTTTTGGGGATAAGTATTTCCTTGATTAAACTTGCTAAACCTTCATCATCTTATGTATAAACATTATAAAAAGAGAAAGAGAAGGAGCTCTTTTGATTGTCTTAACATCTAATGTCATCACCTGAAATAAAAGTTAGTAATAAAAAAGGATCAATAGGATTCAGAATGTACAAGTAGAGGGCAATATAAAACATCAACAGACAGAACACAATGTTGTATTAAAGAACATGATCATGTTGAGATTTTAACATTTAAAATCAATCAGGCTAATTCCTATCAGAATACGGGATGAAAATAATGTAATCCTTTCAAGAGAAGAAAAACATGTGAAAACTTTCAATATTCATTCACAGTAAAAGCTTTTCCCTTCCAGGAGTAAAAAGAATTCATTTGATCTGAGGAAAGGCAACTACAAAGGTCTCCAGTTAACATCATTATTAGTAGTATAGAAAATAACTTTATTTATTAAGTCAGCTAGGCAATAAGGTTTTCAGCAGTGCTCCAGCACTGTTTGAAATGTTTAGGAAGAGATTAACATTTAAATTGGTAGATATTGATTGAGTAAAGCTAATTCCTTTCCACATGGATTATCTAGCTGAAGGACTGAATAGACCACAAATACCAGCCCTTTCCCATCAAGCAGAAAAGGATTCTGCAGAAAAATCTTGAGACTCCATCTTGAGTATCATCTCTCCCTTGCCCTGCTCCAGACTGCCCTTGAAGTCCAGAAAATCAGCTTTCCTGGATGTGCAGAAGTCCAGTTCCAGCAGGAACTTCTTACTACTTTAACTGCAGCAGTATCTGCAAGAGGGCTTAAGGTGAGAAGTAGATTCTCACAGTTCCAGTCAGATAGCCTTCATTAGCTCCTCAGGGTCTCTTGAGTCAATGTATTATATGTCTGCATAACAACTTCATTAAGATTATTATTGTGCAAATTATACATTTCATAAATTACATAATTATACATGAAAGATTTATATTTTGTTCATTACCACCGGTGTGTGTGTGCATTCACACACACACACATGTGCGACGGTGAAAGCACACATGTAAGTTATTTATTTGTTCTATTTATTTGGAAATCTCTCTTCTGTGATACATTATTTTTCTTGTAAAATAAATCAGAACAAATTGAGCACTTTCGTTAATTCTGGTCAACATTATCCTAGAGTTTGTAGTCATTGAAATAGGGAAGATTAAGAATGAACACAGCACAACTGAAAAGGAAGGCAAGACATTTCTCTCGACAGATAATGGGCTGTGTGGACAGAAAACCATAAGGAGCAGACAGAACTACTTAAACCAGTTAATGAATTTATCAAGGCTAAAAGATACACAGCCAATAGAAACAAAGATTTAAGTTTTTATATAACAGTTGAAAAAGGAGATGGCTATTAGCACTGGAAACCAAAAGTACCAAGAGAAACTTGGCAAAAGATGGAAAAGTTATTTACACTGGCATTGATAACAACAGCATTGATTGATATTACAGAGGACACTAGTCAAGAATTCCACATTCACGGATTGGAAGAGGGATCATTACCAAGAAGCAACTTTTCTGTAGCTATAATTGCAATAAAATTCCATGAACTTATTTTTTTTAAAAATACTAACATAATTTTACATAATTTATAGAATCACAAGCCATCTAGAATCACTAACTTTTAAATAGTAGATAAAAGTTTGAAAAAAACAAGATCTGAAGATTTTTATTAAGACAGAGTAGTATTAGTGAAAGAATAGATCTGAAGACTCTACCCTCCAAAAAAGAAAGAAAAAAAAATTGAAAAATTATGTTCAATGGGTTTTATTACAACAATCACATAGTAATTAAGAGAATGCAGAAACACAGTTTAACAATTGTAGTGGAAGTGGACATCAGCCAAAAAGTATACTTGTGTAATGTCTCATACCATTCACAAAACTAGCTATAAATAAATGAAGTGCTTAAATATTTAGTCTGGTACATTTTCTAAAAATACAATCAAAGAAAAAAATCCACTTAAAATATACAAAGATTACCTAGACTAAAAAGCATGATCAATACAATATGCATGCACTAGAGTTTGACAAATTTATTTTTTTTCATTTAAAAATAAATTTACTTTAAAAAATAAAATTGTATTTGTTTTAAACGTCAATATAATATTAAGCCAACACAAGGGTTGACAAATGGGTGCAAAGAAATATTTAGAGCCTACTTACATTTCAAATATTTTACATTTGTAACATATAATTTTTGTTTCAAATTAAAAATACAGCCAATTATAAAAATAGACAAATAAATAAAAGAATTTCACAAAATACAATAATGGCAAATGAACACTTGAAAAATGCACACACATACACACACAAAAAAAAGGCTTCAGATAAAATGCTCCTTAAAGCATAAAAATTTCTCCACACTGAAAACCTCTCCATAAAAGCTGGAAATATATTGTGAAATTTCAACATTACTTCTCTTTATATGAAAACTCTTCTTTTCAGAAATAGACTAGCATACCATATAGATTGTTGAATAACTAAAGTGAGTATTTAGAAAAAAAATTTGCTATTTATTTATCAGTGTCTTAAATTGTGCTTTGTTACCTCTTCTGAGGTTGAAATCTACAAAAGCTTTGCTTCATCTTGTTGATTCTTAAATTCCTCAATAAATGTATAAACAAAGATGAGACAGATCAACTTTCTGCTTATAACTAATGCAATTAGTTTGCGGCCTCAGAGTTCCTCTGAGTAAATAGTTGTAAGATTGATAAATTGCAAATGGTATAAAAGAGTGTGAAAGTAAAAACAGTAGATTGTTGATAAAAACAAATGTGAACTAGTGTTACTGGAGGTCAGCTCATTCATGAGCACAGAAATCAACATGAAGGGGATTCATTTCTATGTTACACACTCACTCTGAGGAGAGACAAGGACGTTCAATCTGATCTGAAGGTTTTCATTAAGATAGAGTAGTATTAGTTAAAGAATAGATCTGAAGACCCTGTCCTCCAAAAAAAGAAAGAAAAAAATTGAAAGATTATGTTCTAAAGCTTTTATCACACCAATTACATGATAGTTAAGCGAATACAGAAGCGCAGCTTACCAATTGTAGTGGAAGTGGACATCAATCGGAAAGTGTAATCATCTAAAGGTTTCCTCATACCATTCACAAAACTAGCTCTAAATTAATGAAGTGCCTGCCAATCAGACTTTCTCCAAAACCAAAATGTTACAGTTATACTCTCCCGCTCTATGCTGAAATGTTTCATATTTATTTTAAAATGTAGTTAGTTTGCAGAATATTTGTGCCTCTTTGATGAGTATAACCTGTGGTAAAATAAAACCACAAGCTAGACCTGTGGTAACATAAAACTACAAGCTAGACCTTGTAGGTATTAAAGTAGCTTTATAAAGTCATTTCTAGAACTGGTTGAGGTTCACAGCAAGTCTAAGAAGAATGATAGAGATTTCTCATGCATTTCTTACTTTCACACATTCCTAGCCTGTCTCCCATCCACATTGCATAAACGAAGGAGAAACTGGCCACCATTTGTGGATCCCACTGTCTGACATGATCAACCAGAGTCAAAAGTTTGGAGTTCTTCATTGGTGTCATATGCTATTTGCCTTGAAACACGTGCATCCTTTATCACAGTATCCTACAAAGGAGTTCACTGACTCATAGAAACTTTGTACTGTTCTTATTCATTTTTTCCCTACTCCTGTTAAATTTTTAAAGAAAAGTCAAAAGTTGAAATTAGATGATGTAATGATTATGCCTGCATATATTTAACACATCCATACATAATAGTTAGTCCCTTATTATTTACATGTGGCCTAGAATTCTCTGTCTGAGGTCGGACTTGATTAATGGAAGCTTAACAATATAAAATGCCCCTCATTCTGTTTGGGAAGAAATTATAAATTATTACCTTCAAGGATTTTAAAATGAGCCAGAATAATCGCGCAAGTGGAAAATATTTACATAATTTTGTTAAAAGGCAATTTTGCTTCCTACATATGAAGAATCAATGTGTCATAAATGATAACACATTAGCATAAAGAATGTTCAATAAATTAAATGCATATACAGAAAAAATTATCTGTGTTTTTAAAGGAGGGATATAAAATTACTAACGTAAAGTTTTCAGAGTTGAAGTAATTTGTTCATTTACACAAATACTATGGAATAAGATTAAATTTCTTATGGCTATACTATTGTCTTCTTTTGCATACATTTCTGGACTATGTTAAAGTGCTTAAAAAGGAAAACTAAAAGCTAAGCAAATAAGCGCAAGACTGAAGTCAAGCATTAAATGAATTCTCAAAGTAACAAACCAAGGACTAGAGAGATGGTTCAGTGAGTCAGAATGTTTGCTGTTCTTCCGTAGGACCAGAATTGGGTCTCAGAATTCACATCAGGTGGCTCACAACCACCTATAACTCCAGCTCTAGGGGATCCAATACTTTCTCCTGGGTTCTGCAGGTACTCTGCTCATATACACAAAACCGAAAACAGACATTCACATGGATAACTAATTTAAAAATAAAATACATTGAAAGTGACAAAACAGTACAGTTTTACTTTAAATACATTATCACGAATTTGAATTATATATTTACCCTTGAAAACTGGATTGTAGATTGACTATGTGTCAGACACTGTTCTGGAGGCTGTGAGTAAAATGATAAACAAAACCAGACTAAACTGGTTCCTTGGCACACATGCTTTGCTTCCTTAATTGTATGGTGTCCTGGATGAAATAGTTTTTGGCAGAAATTTTGGTCACAGGTGATCAGAGAATTCCCTTTGTACTCCTGTGTGGCTTTTGTATTTCTAACAGAGAAGAACTCTGGACTTCATTGGGTTTACCCTGACACAATATGACATATGTGAAGTTTGGCATAGTACTTCATAAGTGAAGAATAATACCCCACCAAATAAAATCTTGAGTTAGAATACTGCTAAACAAAAACTCTTAAATATTATGGATCATGTACAAACATATTATCAGAAGGTCCATAGGATAGACAAGTATAGATTTTTACAGGAAGTTGAAAGAGTTTCACATGTTTTGTTTATCAATTAATTGATTTAAATTAGTCATTAATATTCTTAGCTGGCCTGTTCTTCTTTTAAAGTCATTCTTAGAAGGACTTTTCTCTAGCTACCCAAATTGAGCTCCATGTCATGGTTGAAATTCATGCCAGAGTAATTTTGTTTTTATTGATGGAACCAAATTACAAGAATGGCAAGCATACATGTGTGTGTGTGTGTGTGTGTGTGTGTGTGTGTGTGTGAGTGTGAGTGTGTTCCTTCTGAAAGAAGTCTATAACCTAAAAGGCTACATCATATTCTCTAACACCTCTACAACTGTGGCTTCCAAGGATATGCTCCCTGGGAGTGCCACAGTCTTCCTGCTGTCTCTGCATGGAGAGAACTTAAGTAATGACTCCTTTTGGGTCCTACTTACTTTGTTTTTCATTTTATCTCGTTCCCTTCCCTTTTACCAAAACCACGTTTTCTTAATGCTAACTTTGTAGACTGTAAATTTACATTCATGTCATTCTGATTAAATATTTTATCGGAAAACATTATCTCTCAAGGAAATTGAGAACAGAGACAATATACCACCAATTTAGGCACTTTTTAGTGTGAAAAGCATTATATTTCCCTGGACCAAGACTCAAATGTGACTTTGACTTTCTTAATTCTATAACCAACATGATATCAAACCAGTATCTAGACCAGATAAGAACAATATTAGATGATTAGACAGAACCCATAGATTTGCATTGCTATTTGGAAACTTTCAAAACTTTTACATAACTCAAAATTAATTAAAATGAACCAACAAATAAATTTTTGCTATTTTCTCCAATAGCCTCGTCGCAGTGATCTCTGATTTTGTGTGGGTGGGAACACCTGAGTCTTCAGCTACAGTGGCTGCTGCCTCTCCTTCGCCCTCTAGTGGAAGGCGTGTTTCATCGCAGTTTCCCAAGCTAAGTCTTTTAACAACAAAAATCTTTGAAGAAGTGGTTGAGCATGGTACTGCTCTTTCGTTTGGTTAACGGTACCTTAAAGGTACCGACTGCCTGGGTGAGTGAGTAGCTTGTAAAAGTAGTAGGATGATAAATTTAAAAGTCGAAACAATTCAAAACTCATTTTCTTGGGGCTTTACTCAAGCACGTACTTGAAAGGGACAGCCTATCTGAATTGTATAAATTAAATAAATAATATAAATATCAAAGCCTACGCATTTTGAAATGTTAAAAGTATAAAATCCACATTTCCAATTCTTTCATTACTATCAATAAAACATGAAAGGCATAATAATGTTTTTCCAAGACTGAATACTTTTAGTTATTTACATATCAATTTATTTTTCAAATTCAGTTTTCTTGGAATTTCAATAATCTCTGAAAATACATTTTTTTAATTTAAGGATGTATACAACGCTAGAGGTATAAACACCTCTATTTGAAGCACTCTCCCTTCAATTGGGGAAATAGTGCCTACGATGATTGACATTCAGATGTGGATTTCCTGTCACATATTCAATTATTTATCATCATTTAGCCACTGTATTGACATGACATAATAGGGATCACTGACCCAGGAGCATAGTCCAGGAGACAAATTGGAAAAGCAGGTGAGGTTGCATGGGCACTTGCGGAAACCGGATCATCCGTGAAAAATCACAAACGTTTAACCCAGTTGAAATGAGAGCTCTATTACTAGCTATGGCTTGCTTCTCTGGTTCCCAGATGAATTAACGACTGTGGATAGACAAGCGCATAATCGGTTAATTATTCTGCATTGAGTAATGCTATTTTATGTTCAGGCTTACTAGATACTTGGAAGACAAAATCGAAGGAATGTGTTCTTCACGTGTAGAGCAACTTCACTGCACCACGACAGCGCCAGAGCAGTTCGCACGTTGGCCTTCCCATCTTTTGATGTGAGGAAATTCTTTGAAGGTGCCTCAAGTTTTACCTGGGCTATGAATGTACCCCCTGTTGTACTCAGAAACAAATTACTATTGTTTCTTTACTGAATCATAATACACTATATGGAAACCATGAAAATGCCATTTTATGCCTAAACTAAACTGACAAGAAGTACAGGGTGTTTGGTTTTTTTTTTCTTTCCAGCTTTAGAAAAACATTCTATTACTTGAAAATTCAATGTCATTTTGTGTTGGCCATCAGCTTGTTTTAATAATGGTGTCCTCATGTTTACTAACCCTGAAAATCTCCTTGTACCATTGAAATCTGACCACTTATAACATGTATAGTTTTCTTGAAGAAATTTTCAAACCATCACGATTATTTGTTCATTACATCTGCAATAAAATAAAATAAAATAGATTTTCATATATGACTGTGCCAGGTAGTGTTTTTCTCTTACAGAAAAGGTAGGTATTTATTTTCTCATTAAAGGACATAGAATACTCAAAAGATAATTCATACATTAAAAATCAGAAAAATCAGGCTGATTTCCAAGTTTATGTGGAGATACATTTTTAATTTCTCAAACCATATTTTGTCCTTTTCCCCATGTTTATCATGTCAGACTTACTTGTCTGTAAATATAAGAAGTAGGTTAAAACTTTGCCAAGGTTGTCGTGCTTGTAGCAGACATCACAGGGTGCTTGTGAGCAAAGCAGGGTTACAAGTCCTGCTGTGTTTAGTACAGCCAATCCTGCTCTCTAGCATAGATGTTCCCAGGAGAAGCCTCATGGATAGCATCCCATCCAATACATGTGAGATGTACATGAATGACAAATGACTGTGCATGGATGTGTATGTCTATTTGCATTGATCACATCTCACAGACTGCCTGTATGAAGACTGTAACGTAAGTTCAGCACCAACCTCTTTTACTCTCTCATCACATGCTAGCTCACAGTTGGCTTTGAGACTGGGATATTTTCTCAGGTTTTTACAATGAGCTCCTGTATGATTTTGGTGATATTTTGACCAGAAGAACTGAAGACCAAGCAGTAACTGTGAAAATAAAGCTTGTTTCAAAAAGTGAAAATGTATTTCAGAGATAATTTTAAAAGTGAATGTAAGAATATGTGTTACTTCTACTAAGCAAATCATAGTTATGATTAATTTATTTTTACACTCCTGTTTTGAGAGCTTTACAATTGGGTGAAACAGTTCTAATTTATTGTTGCATTTCTTTTTTCAGTTAATCCAGACAGGTTAATTTTTTTACACTAAGAGCATAGACTTTGATGTTTACATTCAAAATACATCTCTCCAATGGATATCAAGGTTACAATAAAGTGAATTAATTTGTACCACCTATGCTGTCTTCCTAAAAACCAAACCAAACCGCAGATCTTTCTGAAAGAAATAGATAAATTACACATTGTCTTTTAGGAAGCATTCTTCCATCAAGCCTTTCTTCCAAAACTTCTTGTAAAGGTTTCAGCAAGTACCATTTTCTATATTTTACTTGCAAAACAGCACATTCTTTGAGACCCTTTCTCTACATTTGCTTTTCACCTTGTAAGCATAATGGAGACCCCACAGCATAATGGAGTCCCTGGTGTCTTATCCTTCTTTAAGAAAACATAGTCTGTGAGGTGTTTTGCATCTCAAAACCTAGTCTAGGAAGAGATTTTTGGTCTTCTGTTCTGTCCATTAACTACAAAAGTGATTTTCCTTTCAGCCTAGAGGAACCTTCCCCTTACTTTTGGTTGGTTGCTCCCTTCCTGGAGTCTGCATCTCTCTTGACTCCTCTGACTCACTCTCCTTACCATTCCTTTAATATATATATATATATATATATATATATATATATATATATATATTCCGGTTTACCATAATAAATTCAGCCTCCTTTAGAATTTTGAATAATTTTATTTTACCAGAATTCAATTCAGAGGCCTCATTTCCCCTCACTATATGTGATCTGTGGAAATTAAATTTCTTTCTTGAAACGAAGCTGCTCATAATTACCACTCACCTTCTAAATTGCAGTTCATGCTCTTGCTTCCTTCCAAACTTCTGGCTCGATCTTGACATGTCCTAAACCAAACCCACGGTTCCCAACACTTTAGTCCACTCTGCTTTTCATCAGCTCGTTGCAGCACTGGTTGGGTAAGCACATAACACTGCTTCTCCTTCTAGTTACTCCCTTATTAAGATCCAGTTTGCAGGGTTCGTACTTAACATTTCTACCACCACCATCATCAACAATGGCGCCACTCAATGGTCCTATCACTAAGTATGCATTGGGAGGAAATAAATCTCTATGTCAAAGGATATCCGCATGTTCATGCTTAGTACAGAATTATTCACAGTAGCCAAGATGTAGACTCAATTGTAATGAAGGAGTACCCTTTTAAAATGTGTTAGCTATACGCAATAGGATAATATTCAGATCCAAAAAGTTTTAAATTGTGTTATTTGTGATGATGCAGACAGAAAAAGAAATTCTGCTAAGTGAAATAAGACACGAAAATGCAGCACCACAGGTTGTTCTTCTTTTGTGGAAACGATGAAATTGTTACATAGTTGAAAATCAGGAGGCTGGCATAGGATGGCAGTGATAGGGCAAAGTGAGAAGAAATATAAGGGCAACCAGAAGACCTAAAGGTGAAGGAATTTTAGTATACATTGCAAGTACAGCATGTGCAGCTAATTGTCTCTTTCAAAATAACCAGAGAAGAGAGTGAACATTTCCAACACAGAACTGATGATATATGAAAAGATAGAAATTATAAATGGCATATATTGATTATTGTACATATGTTAAATATGATATTGTAGTCCAAAATATGTGTGTGCATGTGTATTTCTCTGTATATGCACCTGTGTGTGTCTGTGTGTCTGTGTGTGAATGTGTGTGTTTGTATGTGTGTGAATGTGTGTGCCTGTGTGTGTGCAAAGCATGTGTGTCTGTGAAAACTAAGAGCAAATGAAATATATAAGATCATTAAAAAATGAGAAGAGATGAGATGTGTATTTGTACAATGTTACAAGTGTCAAGTGTCAAGATGAGTAAAAAACAGTACAAGCCATGGAATCAGAATTCACCCAATGCAGAATTCCTCATCTGTCCATCTGTTAGGCTAAGAGTCCACAGCCATTAGGAGTCACCATACTCAGGATCATTCTACATATATCCAGAAAAGAGAAGGTCAATAATCAGAGGACAACAGTGACTTTGGCCACAGTAGCAAAGTACAGGACAGAGGCAAGGGTTTATCACAGAATTTGACTCAGCCAGTAGTCACTCGTTTATCAGGATCTTGCATGTCTGTGAAAACTTTCAATTGTCTAGTCTTCAATGAGTTTATCTCTTCTAGCTCCTTGTTTCCATTTCTGCCTTGAGAAGTTAAAGATTGGTACCTGCTACAGTTTTATCTTCAGCCGACCTTCCTGCCTAACTTCCCTTACTCATAAATACCTGGTTATCTGTAGATACACAAGATTGCTAAGAGTAAGGTCTCTGTCTCCTGATAGTTCATTTCCCTTGGCTTGCTCTCGGGCTGTTCCAACTAGACTTAACATAACAGTCTCCACCATTTTCTCTCCTCAAATCTATTTTTTTTTTTTACATTCACATGAGAATTTAAAAGTCCTCATAGACACCACTATCTCCCACTTCTTAAAATAAAACTATTTTGAAGTGTTGCCAGTTTTTTATGTTTGTGTGGCTTAAAGTTCTGCCTTAGGATCATATAGGCTGGACTGCACTTTGGCTAGTGATTTGATTTTTTTTTTTTTCTTATGAAGTGTACTAAAAGTTTTAAATATGACACAAGGATAGACACAAGTTGGACACAAGGATAACCCTTTCTTAATAACATCTTACCTATCATGTAACACTTATACTATCTCTAAAGAATAGCATATATTAGTGTCAAAAATCTCACCAAAGGACAGCAGAACCAAGCCAACTGCTTGTAGACTTGCTTGAATGAGGAGCGCAACTGGTGACCTACAGTGTCAGCTATGTTGGCCACGAAGAGTACTGGGATATTACCTCCTCCTGCTGTGGCTGTTCTTGCTACAATCTTCCCATTTTTAAATTGGAAATTAAAGCTTATATAGCCCAAGTCACCCCACAACCCAAGGTCCCCAGCATTCTTAGAATGGATGATAGGATTCTTCCAAGCCGCCTCTCTCTTCTCTCCCAAATCTCTGCTCTAATAGCAGACCTTCACTCCAGGAAGCTTGCTTTTTCTGGTCACTCTATTTCTGAAGCCCATTTCATTGTTACCGATATCCAGGAAAGGTGAACTTTCCTAGATGTAGCTCAACTACTATTTCCTTCAGGAATGTTCCTCTGACTGCTAAATTGAGTGGTTAACCCTGATTTTCTTGAAAAAAAAAAAAAGTAGTTTCTTCCCATCTAGGAGGTCTACATTCATTCTGATAGATCCTAGTACCATTCTGTCCCCAGCTTTGCTTTATAAATGACTTCTGATGTAAATGCCCTGTCTTGGACTTCTCCAGCTTCTCACTCAGCAGTGGGTTCAGTTGCAAATTTCTGAGTTACAATGTCCCAGGTTCAGATTCACTATCTGTCCTGGGAAGAAGAAGTGGCTTTCAATGTGGAGTGTCAGCAGCTCCACACCATGTGACCCAGCCCTGGCTTATCCTAGGACTAGAATAATTTCCTAAACCTCAGACATGATTGCTTTATTCCTCTGTTTTTTTGGCTTGTTCTTTCTCTTTAGCCTAGAATAGGTTGCAAACACGTTGACTTGTGATGTGGGAACTTCTGTGCAGTTTTCAGTCTGCCCTGTGGAGAATATTTTTCCAACAGCCACCATCCATTCCTGATGTCTTCTGATGCTATCGCTCTTCCTGACAAAAATATTCTGTGTTTCATGCCTGTCGGGATTTTAAAAGTATTTCCTCTTCAATTGGACATCAGTCTGATGTTGTTTATGATCCCTTGGCCTACTAACAGTGTCTTCTGAATGCTTCTTAACTATTAAACTTTTACCTCTCCCTATATTTCAACACCACTCTTTGGACAAGAATCCACTGCAATCATGGCTGTACTCTTACTTGCTCTTCTATGTGTTGGCCTGAATTTCTTTTCACATCTATCCAAAATAGTCCTGAGATTATAGACCTTTCTTTTCTTTCTTTCTTTCTTCCTTTCTTTCTTTCTTTCTTTTCCTTCCTTCCTTCCTTCCTTCCTTCCTTCCTTCCTTCCTTCCTTCTTTTTGCTTTAGAGGTGGGGTTTCATGTAGCCCAGGATGTCTTCTAATTTATAGTGTAATGAGAAGTTAAACTTCTGCTTTTCCTCCTCTTTCCTTCAAGTGCTGCGTTACTCACCCTGCTTACATAACGCTGGGGATAGAACACAGGTCCTCATGAAAGCACTTTATCAACTGGGCTATGTTCTCAGCTCTGGGACCTCTCTTTTTCTGGTGTCTCTTGGATTAAAGAGTCTACAGTTGAGAATCCTAGGTAGCTTCCATTATGTACCTGGCCCGGGTATTGTTTTTAGCTCCATCTTTGCACACTTGTAACATTGTCCAAACATGAATGTCCTTTTCACCCTCCGTGGTGGTTGTTAGTTGTTACGTGTGAAAGAGGAATAACAGGACAGAGAGAGGGAAGGAAGTTCACATTCATAACGGCCAGCATACCATCATGACCTTTCCAAATGCTTTCAAATTGCAATCTGGAATAAATGGCATTTCTTTCAAACACCCAGAAAAAAAAAATCGTATTCCCCTGTGAAGCTATGTAACTGTTGTGCTGGAACTGCAAATATTGTGAGGAGATCCCCACCGTCCCTGTTTTCTGGTCAGCAATTCTTACTTTCAGTCGAGACAAATTTAGCACTGGTGGGCTCTACAGCCTCTGGTGGCCTAATGTGAGAAGGAGTTAGGGAGACAAACAAGTCTTTCATGGAAGAGTGAGCAGATCCATCTCTTTCTTCTGGCTTCTTCAACCTAACCCTTCTTCACCAAACAGTCAATAAACAGAATCAGAAGCCATTAGCCTAAATTCAAGAGTCATTAAAAGTGTAGTGCTTGTGGAATAAAAATCTTATTACCAGGACCCTTAAAACTTACTCAGTCTCCCTTCTCGGAGCTCAACACTGATCACTGGCATTAACGTTGTCAACCTTGATTTTGGTTTTGAAGCTGTATAAGAAAATCATCTTGTTTCTTTGAAGGATAGGTGAGATGGATGGGTGGTAAGAGGGTTGGTGAGGAATCACTTTCTGGGACCTATTTCAAAGATAATTCAGAAGAGATCGTATAGTAGAACTTGGAAAAATTACATGGCTGAAGAAGCTTGCAGTTAGGTTGTTCCGCATGAGACCGTTTCTAACCATAGTGCAAAGTCATTTAGAAAGTCCAAGGACATTGTTCTCTAGGAGCTACTGGATTTTCAACGTTAAAAGAGCAGTCTTCAAATATTCCCAGATTAGTGGCAGCTGGAAGGCTGAACAGCGAGCTGGGACTTATGCTGAGTCTCACAACATAGGAAAGTCCTATTCCTAGCTGGCTGTAAGCAGGAGCACTCATTGTTCAGGACTCGAAGTTTGATTTATATTACAAACCCAGCACTCGATGGAATGAGTGGTGGCCTGAAGCTACTGCTTTGGCTAGGAGTGCTACTGTCCGTGAGAGCAATGGTTGGTTATTTGCCAGTGCTCAGAACCTAACTGTGCTCTCTCTGTTTGAGCTGAAATTTGTGTATTAAATGCCTTTAACAGCCCGATACTATGTGGAGGAGTGAACAGACTTTCTGATCTAGGATGTCTACTTTTGTCTTGCTGAATCACATGGAGCACAGTAAAGGGATAATGGTAATGGTCCTTGGAATTCTACAATAATTAAACAGAATGACTTCCACTTTTTAAAACAATACTTTTTTTGAACGTCAGTTTCCTTTCAACTCTCAGTACCCCTAATAGGGATCTTTCTGAAATAGACAACTGATCAAGTATAGCAAACAAATAGCTGCCTTTCAGTGAAAACATGATGGCTTCCAAGACTCTCCGTCGCTGCTGTCCCAGCACAACTTCAGGCTTTCCTACCCCACTGGCAACACCTTCGACCTCCACCCAAATGCGTTCTTCCGCGCAGCTCAGTGAAACGGAGCTGGCTGCCAGCCACAGACTGCCCTGCTCTTCATCAGCGCCCGCTTACGACGGCACTAGGACCCAGCGAAGTCCCCGAGCGGGGTTCGAAGAAAGGCAGCCAGACTCCTCCTTATCTCCAGTGTCAAACTTGACATCAGACTGCGAGCGGAGCATGGTAACTTCTCCAGCAATCAGAGCGCTCCCCCTCACATCAGTGGCATGCTTCGTGGAGATATGCTCCTCTCACTGCCCGGTGCACCAGCAACATGGATTGTCACCTCTCCATCCTCGTCCTGCTCGGCTGCTGCGTCCTCAGCTGCCCCGGGGAACTGAGCCCACAGCCTTCCAATGAAGGTAAGCCAGGTACCTCGCAGCTCGGTCCGGAGCGGAGCCCACAGCCTCTGGACCCGCGAGGTTCCCCGAGATGCCCAGAAAGGAGTGGCAGCGAAAAGATTCTTTGCCCAGTAGCAATCCCAAAACACTTTTGAGAGATGATTTGGGATTGTAGAAACCTTCAAAAAAAAAAAAAATCTGTTTTTAATCTGATAGCGATTCAAGTGATTACCACATTTGCCAATTTGAAGCAGAAAGAAAGAAAACCCTCCGGTTTTTTACAACCCAGTCTGTTAATTGCCAAATAGCCAAGGCAGTATTTTATTTTCTAATTATGACCATGTGGCTCTTTGAGAAGTTTCAAAGAAAAGGCTAGCCTCTCTTGAGATCCCGCGGTGTGTTTTAAAGATAATGACAGGTTGCTCTTGCTTAGACCCTTTAGCATTTATGAATGGACTGAAGTGAAAGGGGCTCGTTGGACCCGAGGTGTCTGAGTGCGCGCGTGTGTGCGTATGTTTATGTTACAACCGCCTTATTGAAGTGCTGTGGATCCCGCCGGGCGATGCTGTGCTCAGCAGTACAGTTTCTCATGGGCAGCATATGCATGCCACATTAACAGCAGTGGTGTTTGAAGGGATATACAGTGAGCTTAAGTTGGGTTCTTTTTTAAAAAAAAAGGTCTTTCATACAAATAGGAGAATGCAATTAATGATTGATTGATGAATAGCTCCTTGGGTAGATACAGTAAATAACAGAATAGCAAATTAGACAGAACATTCATGGGTAGCGAACGGCCTTTCCTTGAAGCTGGATTAATTGTTGCCCGTGTAATGGGCATCCTTGGATTCTCAATGGATCAAAGTGTAAACCTAATAGTGAACATATTTGTTTTCGTGTGTACTGAGCAGACTCATCCTCCTTTATTTCTATTTTTATGTTTTTTTTTTGCAGACTTTTCATTATCTAGTTCTAATGATTTGTGAATACAAACTCTTAGACAACTTCTCTGAGTAACTGATTGGCTTGCAGCAACACTTACAACTTTAATTTCCTCTTAATGATTTTGAACATTTAGAATTGTATCGAGCAAGTTAACAATAGAGAACAGCTGATGCGCAGGGAGCACAGTAGCGGTACAACACTCACTTCAAAATATTTTGCAGAGCCAATGCTGTATACATTATGCTTATGCCCATGTGAAAAAAAATGTGTATAAACCCATTAGTACAAAGACTGCTTCACATGTTCGGTGACCCACTTTCAGGCTAACGGGACAGTTTAATTTTCTTTCCTTAGTGCCTTGGCTGCCTTGATCAGTCTAGCTGGTTTTATTAATGGTTTGTTTGTCTTTCAGTAAAGAAATTTTTATTTTTTCATCATGGAGATGAGGAAACTCATCTTTTCCACATATCACTTATTTAGTAATACAAATTAAAATGTTCACTTAAAAATAATCATCAGTCGTTCTTCTTAAAAGAATGGTCATCTTGAGTGGTCATCTGTGCATGAATAACACAGAAATATGTTAAATTATTTTAATATATTTCCCAATATATTAAAATATTAACAATGACTAGAAAATAATATAACTGTCACATTTTTGGTTTTGCTGAGTTGTCTTTTTCCAAATAGAATGTGTATGGACTATCCAGACAATGATCTCACTGAATTAGTGGTGTACAGGATAGAGATGAAATTACATTTGTGGTCAGCTTAATCTCACCTTAAATTGCAAATAATAATAATAATAATACCCCTAATCTTATTCATACTCATATAAAATCAATGCATATTAATTTAATGCAATAAGTATAATTAAATCTTAATTGCCATTAAGCCACTTTATATATGTATTATGGAATAGTGTATGTAAATAGTCATGTATAAATTAACACCATAGAGCTATAATGGTAAAAATATTTATGAAACTAATATAATATTTAATTTGCTTTGATGAAAGTTTTATGTACCTATTGTTCACAGGATTAGCCTTTCCAGACACTATCATATGGCTAACTGTCTCACTATCTTTCCGAGGATGAAACAAAAGTTAAAATGATTAGTTAAGATAATACTTCAATGATACTTTAAACATTTATCAAATATCTTGGCACTAAGCAGTTGAGTTGAGTCATATGGGAAGTGAAAATCCTCTAACTAAGTAAGCTGGCCTCATAGATAGAGTTAAGATAAAGCGATCCAGTTAATGCAGCTTTCCTATAGAGCTAAGATACAGTGAACCAGTTAATGCAGCTTTCTTTTTTTAATCAGTAGTTTGAAAACTAAAGCTATATAAGAAGCTGCATAAGCAGCTCTCTATATATGAGAAAATAAATTATGCTTAAAATATTATGTTTTAAAGCCTACAGAAAACCTGCAAGAACATATTTACTAAAGGACATTATTCTATCTACCAAGGGATAGACATGACATAATTGGAAGAACAAAACCAGGCCATTGAGCTGATTGCAAAGAAACTCATCTTTATGAGGGTTTTAACAAAAAATGAGATGACTAAATGAAACTATTGAAATTCCATGAGTCCAAAATAAAGAAAAATAATTTAAGACTTTGATGTGAATTTTCCAGTCCATCAGTTAATTATGTGACTTTCTAAGGTGATTTTGATAAAGTAATTCCAACTGCTACTTTGTCTCCATGGTCTTCTGGATAATATAGAGATGTGTAATTCTAAGGATCACTTAAAACCTTGCCTGAAGACCCACACAGAAGGCAGTAAAGACTTTGTTAGCAATGATCAGTTCTTTCCACTCACATGGCACAAGAAGAAAATTCTACTGGGAAATCACTTACTTCTCAAAGTAAAATTGGTAGTGCACACTTCTATCAAGGACAGCCCTATGCATGTTCTGCTTCTTTATTGCAGGGACTGAGATAATGGCAAACAGTGAGTTTTGAAAGAGGTTAAAGCTTGATACAGAGTGAAGTGATCAAGCTTCCTTACTTCAGCCAACTTTAGAACTGCATGAAGTACTCCTTATAGACACTAAATACTTGTAGCTGTCTGAAGCAAAATGGACTGCTTATTCAATGTTACATGTAATATATTCCATCGAACAGTCTTCACAAGTTGGATTCCCATTTACCCTTGGCATTATTTATACTAAAAATTGTAGTTTTAAAAATACAATTCAGTAAAATTCAGTCTACATACATATGTACTTCTTATTGAGATACTCTTTTCTGTAGTGTCTGAGACGCTATCTCTGAAATGTTCCCCATTACCATAAGTCTCTGCTAAGCACAGGAAAGATTATGTGATTGTTTGACAATTAAAAGTAAAACTTGCATATGTATGCTATGTACTTCTCTTGGAGCAGTAGACAAATGTAGATGCAATAAATATTTACATCACAAATTTTCTCTTTGAAAAATTGTTCTGAATTGACATCACCTTCAATGTATACAAACTCTCACTCCCAAATAAAAACTCCCTGTGATTGAAGCATTAACAGAGAGCTAAGCTATCATGTCATCTTTATAGGCTTTTTAAAAAGAGAGCTTACATTTGTTTTTAATAGCATTTCTTCATGCTAGACTAAATAATTGAATGCACTATACATTTCTGTAATTTAATAGTTCTCCTAATAGCTTGCCCCCTACCCCTTACAGTTATAACTGTGCTGTTTGCCTGAAGGTAGAAGAAACCTTCACTGCTTTATAACCCGCAACAGTTAACACTTGACCTAGGTCATTAACAGGATTATCAGCAAATTTGTTTAAGCTTTTACTGACAATCTGAATTGCTAGGATAATATTTTGATTGTGCCAAAAAAAGAAACTTGTAACCTCTCAAAATTGATCATGAAATTAATTCATTTTGAATTTATATCTTCCTAAAGAATAATATTGATATCATTAAATTCAAGTGAGGAAATATTCACTTTAAGACCCAACTCACCTCATTTTTTGACATCAGTTCTTGTCAGAAGTGAAAAATCCCTTTAAAATATAAGTATTCTGGCAAATACAGTGAATTTAGACAGATAAAGCAGCCTTGCCATAGCTATGAACATTTTCATCTTTTTGCTTTTTTATACTGATTCTGTAATGGATACAATTTTTCTTCTCCCCTTAAAGTAAAAAGTTATTTGTATAAGTCACAAGTGACTGTGCCTATAAAATGAAAACTACACAAAACACCATTGCCACATGTTAAGTCATGTTATACTGTACAGAAATTTATCTTCTCCACGAATTAATAGAAACTAAATAAAAATTAAAACAAAGTATTATGCAATCATATTTTAAATGTTTTTACAAGTGTTTACTAGCTTACCAGTGTTTACTAACTTGAGAAAGTTTCATATAAAGTTTTCTGTTACTTGAATATAATCATGGTATGTTCCTTGCTCATATCAAATGTGGTAGTTTAAACATGATCTTTAATTATTTAAATTTAAAGTAATGATTCAATGAAATTCTTTATCTTGAGTGTGTATTACCCCCATTTGAACATTCAAATTCCTGTATTTTCTTTAATGGTCAAATCACTTTTAATACTATTTCAAAATATTTCTTCCTTATAAAATATCCCTAAACGTTCAATTTTTTAGTGGAACTTTTTGAATTTTTTTCCCCCTGAACTGAAATATATACAACATTTAAATATCAAATAATTAGTTACATATGCAAAGGATTTTAAGGCAAAGCATATTCCTACAATATATTTGATTTAGTGACTTCAATAGAAATGGAAGCAGCAAGAAATGTTCTCGAAAGTTACATTTTCCAAGTCATAAAATCTTCAAGAAAGTATTAATAAAACTTTCCACAAATCATCAGAACCCGATAAGTTCTTACAGACAGTACTTACTTAGAATTCTGTGATGTGGGCTACCTTTGATTTGAGTCATTTTCCACTGGTTTTGTTTGGCATAAATACTAGATGTACAGAGAAATATGTATTTCTTGGAAGAATACTAACTTTTAAGAGTTTTTTTTTTTTGTCAAGATCCCCAACTTTATTTTTTTAACATGCACATTTGTCTGTAAAAATTCAATAAACTAATAAACATTGCTCTTGCTTTAGTTCTTGCTTCAGAGAGATTGAGAGCAGATTCGGGTGTCTCTCTTTGGTTGTTTTAAGAGATCTGGATTTTATCACCACTGAGAGTCAGTGAGGGGCTTTTACCAAGTGTGCAAGTAGCTTTTCACACATTTTTCAAATAAAGGGTTGATTGGTGTGAAAGGTTTGTTATATTATTCTTCTAGGTATATAGAAAGCTGGGATTAAATATTTACTCTTTAAAAAAATGGAAAGAAAGAATTCTGCTGTAACAACTTCAAAAATAAAAACAGTGTTCTGATATTAATAAAACACAACAGTCTCCAAACCATTAATCCATCACTCTTGGAAGCAAGCCATTGCTCCTGTGTTCAAAGGACTGGATAGTTGCTTGGCCCTTGACTTCAAACTCTGCAGGTCTATTCGCGGCTGTCTAGTATCAGACACTCCTCACCAAGAAAAATATGAACATCAAGAAGTTTTATTTTATCTCCTATGAGTTTTCTTTGGAATGAATTTTAAAATGGTAGTTCACTATAAAGAATGCTTATGCAAGCAAAAATAAATGAGTTGATTACAAAAACGGAGAGGAACACAGATTCTAAAGCCAATGATAATGTAGTAACATAAATCACCTGAGTACATTTTTATTAAATGCTTAAAACCTATAGTTAAAAAATGGTGTGTACCTTTGTTTATTTCTCCTCTAAGTTTACAGACTTTTTTTTTTTCTAGAAGGGAAAGCCTTGCCCAGGAAAGGTTTAAAAGTGTGAGCCAAAGCTTACTTTCCCCCATTTGAAAGCTTAGGCTCATGCACGTGGAGGGTGGATGGAATCAAAACCAGTGCAGCAAATAAAGCTTCAAACTTAAAGTGACGTTATTAAACTGGAAGCCCTGAATGCACACAACGCTCCCCCCCCCTTCATTTTCTAAACCATGTCCTGCTGTTCTAGTCAAAGCAAAGGGTGAAAATCCACATAATCCAAACCAACATGGCGAACTGAGAATAATAGGTGAGGAAGGAGTCGGGAAACAAATCGCAGCACTGTACAAACAAACTGCTGTGAACAGTCTTCCTTCGGGACAGGGGTGGCCAAAGGAGGAAGTGAAGGCGCCTCTTCGCGTCCTACTACTCACATTTGATAAGGCATTGCTGACTAAGATGTAAAAGTGTGTGTGCCCTAGTAAAATTTTAGCATTATGGCTCTTTACAGGGAGTGACTTAAGGTGGCCACAAAGGAATCAGGCACCCTTGCTACCGTCACACTCACGCCAGGGTGTCTTAACCCCTATCTGCTTAAAGAGGGACTAGTAGAGCCAAGGAAGCACGGCGCTTCTCTCCCCAACCCTGTTCAATGTTTTCTCTTTAAAACCCAGCCAGGGAGTGAAGCGGACAGCTGTAAACCCTCAAGGGCCAGGGAGCTCTTCCAGCAGTTTTTTCCTCAATTGGGTACCAAAGTCTGTGCCTGTAGCACGGGGCGGAGACCCGATGGCCATGGAACGATGCAGGGATGCTTGCTGCTGTGGACACTTGGCATCCCGTGGCTTGCGCGGTGCTGGCTCTTCTGGACGATAGCGTCTACAGCAGCCGAAGAGCTCCAGGACGTAGAATTCAGACTGTTTCCAAAGGAAGCTAGCTAGCATCAAGCAACAAACGCGCGCCCTCTGCCTGCAGCCTCCGGGCTGCAGTTGCCGAGCCGCTCTACCCCACCTGGCCGCCACCTGCACGGGATCACGCACAGAGAGAACGCGACCCACCCCCACCTCCCCACCCCCTGTAATCGAGCAAGTCCTGATCTTCGCAGGAGACCGCAGATCTCAGATTTCCTCGCCACTTCCTCCGTGACTGTCAAGCAGACCTTTCAATCTGGCGTCTGGAGGTGGCGTGTTAGTGTCTTTTCCATCTAACTTCCTCTACCCACCGAGTGACCTAGGGAGAGGGGAGGTGGAGGGGAAGGGTCCAGCAGGGTTTCCTGCAATGTTGGAAAAGCATTTTTTCGTGTAGCTACTAAAAGCAGAGACTTCTGATTACCCGACGGTCCTGTTGGCTGCTGTCTGACCCTCCTTGCTTTCTCCACAGTGTGCTCTCCCTCTCTCCCCTTTCTAAATGAAGGAATTGTTTTTCTTTTCCAGTGTTCTTTAAAGTTACCTGCAGATGACATCTACTTGTTAATCCCTTCCTCATTGCTAAAGGAGTGTTGCATAAGCCTTCTTCCTCTTACACAGAGCTTCTCTATGCCCCCTCCCCCAAACCACCCCCTCTCAAATTGGTACCATTTTTCCTCCTTCCGGGTTTGAAAATAAACTTGAAATGGGCCATAGGGGGTTTCCTCAAAGTGGGGTAGTCCGAGTAGATTCATGGTTTACGCTGCTTATATTTTTGTGACTACGTGCCCTCAATGTTCCTCTTAAATAATGGCTGAAACCAGTAGCTAAGTGTGTTTTAAATGTCCTGCCCTCCACTGGGGTTGCAACCTCACTGCCCCAGTGGTCTCTTTCGTTTACATTCTTCCCTTACTGAAGCCTTACACCCACCACACCTAACATACATATTAGGGCATTTCTTACATACAACTGAAGAAACATCCCAGCAACATACCACTGGATCCAGGCTCCATCTTGTCTCTGGGTCTTCACGGTGACTAATTTCTCTCTACAAATCATGTGTGTCTGTGAAGTGCCCTTTTTTTCCAGAACAGTACTAGATTGTCTGCCTTGCTCTCTGTGGCTGAACTAATTTGTTTTGTGACTTTGCAAAATTAACTTCAAAATGCTGAGAAATTTTTTGGCAGGACAAATTAAGTTAGTAAGAGGACTTTGAACTTCCAAAGAGGTGACACATAGAGATCATAACCATCGGTAAGTTAGGGGAAGTTGATGAAGACAGTAGTCCACAAGGCCTATGGAGCCTTTTCTTCGCTTATCTTGGCCTCTGTTTTCTTAAGGTTCAAATACCACATGCCTCACACCAAAATAAAGATTCCCCAGATTCCACAGACAAAAAAACAAAACAAAAAAGCAAGGAAAACAGTGAGAAAGTTGTCACCATATCCAGGATGTAATTATTGAGGCGTTTTGATTTTATCATAAGAATGGAGTGTGACTTGACCCTGGGAATTGCCACAGAAAATCAGTAAGAGGGAAAATACAGCATGCTCCAAAACGTAGGTGCTGCTCCCTGTGGGAAACCCTCTCATTTTAGAGATTTATTTTTAAAATAATACTTAAGATGAAAAAATAAAATTAAGTGATTTATCTTTATTTACATTAAAAATGCTTGTAGCTTGTTTAAGAGGGTTAAAATTGGAAGCTAAAAGAGTACTTTGTAAAGTAGCAAATTAAGTAGGGAGCAATTATGCTTTTCATGAGGAATTTCAACACACATGTTTAGCATTAATTGATGCAATAAATTTTTTTTACCTGCCAAAGAGCAAAACTAGCGGATTGATAACATCTCTTCTAAGTAAGAGACAAGCTGCCTTTAAGTATCTTTCTTCTGTGGCTATAGTGTCAATGTTTAACTTTTTAAAATGTTATTTATTGATTTTTTTTAAACACGTGGTCTCATGTAGCCCAGGCTGACTTTGAACTCTAGACCTTTCCAAGTGCTGGAATTGTAGAAGTGGGTCACCACCTCTGGCTTTAACTTAAAATTGTAATGTGTTGTTTGCTATACACTGTGTTCTTGAGGAGGATCCAGCCACTCAGTCACTGGCAAATGAGAAAGACTTAGCAGTTAGCTCTCTTCTCCACCTTTACATCTGGAAAATAACTCAACAATCTTTTTTTTCTCATATGTGGTTCTTAAAGTTTATGTATGAATTTGGATAACACTTCCAAATCAAAGGAAATGTAATCTTGACTTAAAAACTCAGTCCTTAACGTGAGTTTATAAGACCCTTGCGTTCTCTTATTAAGTATTTAACATCATGTGACATCAACACTTGTGGAAATATGGCCTTTAGCGCTGCAAAGTATGTCCTTTTATTGGTCTAAAACTTAAAATAAATTATTAAACAAAATTGAATTAAATACATAAAGTTCCCAAACTGAGTTCTGTCATTCTATTTGCTCTCTGAACCACAATCTTAACCAATTATGTAGCTGAAACTTAAAAAGTACTGAAGTAACTTGAAAAATAGCATTCACGCTTGACTAACAATGCAATTATTTCACATAGAGATGATGAAGAGGTTAAACTAACTTTTCTCCAGTAATAATTAAGAATGGTAGACAAATAAGCCCACTAGGCCCTAGTGTCAGTAAAACTTTCTCTAGTTCTTAAAAATATAAGGTTCCCAATTTATCCTTTTTTGCTGACGATGTTAGTTGATTTCTAGTCCCTAGAAAATTTAATATTTCCAATCTTCTTCAAAATACCTACAGGAAATAGCATTGCTTGTGAGTAGTGACCCCCTTTTTGATTTGCAAAATTGGTTTAGCTATTGATAATATCTTTTGAGTAGTAAAGTCATGACATATTCTTTTATAAAGGTAGATCTTAATGCAAAATATGGCAGACGATGTACACACTGAGAAATTAGGCTGGGAAACTAATTTTCAATCGATTCCATGTGGCTTATTTTACTAATCCTTAGGATAAGCAAAACACTCCTCTGAGGGAAAGTCTGTTTGCAGCACAAGCGCACTCTCTCTCTCTTTTTCTCTCTCTCTCTGCGTGTGTGTGTGTGTGTGTGTGTGTGTGTGTGTGTGTTTTGCCAATCATAGGGTTCTCTTACTAAACTAAGCTGCTCCCACACTGTGACTAAAATGTTATAGATGAATATGTTCATTATGAACACAAGATGCTGTAAATTTTGTTCTGAAAAACAAATTGCCAGTGAGCTTAAAAATTAAAAGAATCGTTGTTTGTCATAGTCTAATCTTGATGTTTCCCCTTTACTGTCTGTAATAATGACAATTTTCCCATAAATATGCCAAAGCAACTTAAGATAGGTTTTGCTTTTAAAGACTGAAAAGAACTAAAATTATTACCCAAAGTATAACAGCAACTTAAAATTCTTCCCCTTTATTAAATATGAAGATCCTAATAAATTTGACTACTGTGAAATACTAGAAATACTTTTTTAAAGCCTACATTTTTCTCTTGGCTTACTTTTTCTGTCTGTGTTACCATAGATAAGACACATTTACATTTGGTAACTCAAAGAAAAAACTCAGCTCTTACTGTGTGTTATCAACATTTCTGGTCTAGACTAGAGCCTTCTAATGTCCTTGTTTTATGAAAAACAAATTCTTCCATGGGTAATTATGTGTATTTAAGGTGACTGAGCTGGTTTATTTAATCTATAATGACAATAATAATGTCCCTATATTCTGAGCTACAATTGTCCTTCGTAAACATTTGTACCTTGTGAACCTAGCATTTCCATACCCTTGAAAAGTGATATTTAAAATTATTTTAAGAGTAGAAAGACTTACAACTCAGATAAAAAGCAAAAAGGTATAAAATTTTGAGTATTTAAATTTTTTTTCTGGGCAAAAGATCACTTTTGGAAGTTATGAATATTTTGTTACATGACCGGGCTTGTATTTACTGTAGATTTATTATTATTTAATGTAAATAAGAAAAGTTTGGCATCCTTGTACTGGAGAGATGCCTCAGTGGTTGAGAATGGGCAGCTTTCTTGCAGAGGACAAAAGTTCTGTTCTCAACACACTCAGGGTGGCTCACAATCACCAGGTATTTAACTCTAGGTCCAGGGAATCTGATTTTCTCTTCTAGAATACTCCAGTTCCTCCACACATGCGGGACACATATGATCACACAAACACACAAACACATAAATAAAATAAGTAAATAAGTTAAAATAGTGTCAAATCATAAACTCAATTTCAAACTTGCAGTTTTGGAAGCTGTTAAGAGGAGTGAAGAAAACTGGGATACACTGAATTTCTTTTTATTCAAGAACTCATCCTTCCTAGTTACAATGCCTTGTTTATGTCTATTTACCAGGAGTATGCAGACAGAGGTTGGTTTCAGACTAGAGTTTGGAAAATATTATCAGTTTGGACATGCTGCACGCCTGTGTAAATATCTGCTCTGGTGGGAAAGATGAGCCTGGAATGATGTTCTTAGAAAAAAATTATGCAATGACATATATAATACGAAACAGTTAAAATAATGACACAAATCCTCAGAGGATGTATTACTGTTGCAAATTCAGCATCCAAAAAAAAAAAAAAAAGATAAATTATTTGCTGCATGCCATTTGACAGAGATGGTTATAACTAAGACATTTTAAATTCTATTACACGTTTCTAGGCTTTAATAATTTAAACAAGTTCTCGATTTAAAAAATCCATTTGAAAAGCTGAATATTGAAAACAATTCCCAGCAAGTACAGATGTAAGGTGAACATAAGTTCTGTGTTGGATAAGCATGCATGCATGTGTTCATGTGAGAATATTGGAAACACATGGGACCAACACAAAAGGACCATCCCAAAGTAGAAGCTTCTGCAGGCCCTCTTCACAATGTAATTACACTACCAAGAAAAACCACACTCCAATCCGTTTGAACTCTACCTTCCCTTTCATCAGTAAATTAAATGTTTTCTGAGCAGTCAGTTTGATATATTCCATTGACACCATAATCCCCAAATTTGAAGAAAATGGCTGGAGTTTTGAAATAGATGGGTCTCCTGTAGACTACTATAAATATCCAAATGTATTCCATTAAAAAAAAAAATGTTTTTGTGTGTGTGTCTATAGCTATCACTCAAATTTGTATTGTCTTTAGCAAAATCCATAACACATGACTTTCAAATACCTTCCTGAATATCAAAAAGTCAAAGTTGTACTTGCTTCCAGTTTTTCCAGATATTTAAAACACTTTATTTATAATGAAATTAACTTGTTTTGCAAAAGAAATGTGTATGGAAATATTACAGTGCTCAGAGATTATTCCTGAGTTGAAATGTAATTTGTTTCCTCACTGAAGCTTTATTTCTGTTCCTAAAGTTTAGATTCCTTACATCCAAAGAACTTCTGTGAACTTTTTATTCTTTCTAAAATGTGCTACATTAGAAGTGAGTCTATCCCAATCTCAAAACCGTCTGTCAGACTCTGACTGGACAGACTTCGATTTAACATCTGAAGGTTGATAATCAGGATTTTGATATTTTGATTAAAACATACCAAGGTAGCTTGGGTTTATAAGATAAAGGCAATATGTTTGTTTAGGTATTTAATAATTCTATTTGCCTTAATTATTGTTTTTGTAACATGGTTGAATAATTTTTCTATTTTTTACATTAAAATCTTTCAAATTCCTTCCTGAGTTAAAAACAAATAAGTTGTATTTATTCTAGAACATTCCAGAAGGAAGTGTGCATTGAAATATGCCATGTATACTTAAGGATTGAAATCGGATTGCTAGGTATACTTTAGAAAATAGGTCTAAACTCAAAAATGTGTGTAAATTACTCATACTTACTTAATAAGTTGCCAGTGTGCAGAAACAGAAACCTAATATTTGGTGATGGTTTCAACATTTGGGGTTGTTCTCTTACTTCAACTTCACTGACAAAAGATCCCAATAGTTTACATGTAAAGATTATTTGCCAGGACAGATTGCCCAACTAAGTTTTTGATAGCTTCATGGTTGGACATTAGCATTGCCAGTGTATATCTTTTGGAACTTTTTTTAATTAGACGAGGAAAACAGGGGAGATCCCCTATAATTGAAATAGTATACTTTACACCTGTGTAAGTGTCTGTTGCAAGTGCAGTTTGGGCTGTTATCTCCTGGAACTACGAAATCAGGTAAACAGGAAGTCTTGTGGCTTTCATTTATAGATGTCCTCCCTGCTATTTGTAAAGGCACACAATTGCAGTTCCTTTAACAATTAAGCTCTGTGTAGAGGTAAATCCAGAACTTTTCTTAACAGGAAAATTCCCTAAGAACAATAACTTTGAACTATACTCCCTTGTCCAAAATTCTCTATTATATACAAAAATCCACAAAGGTAACATGTAATGAGAGGTTACTTAAGAAAATAAATAAATAAAGAATAAACAGAAATGTTAATTGTTGATTTTTAAAATAAATATTTTATCTAGAAATCTGGAAATTAGTCTTAACTAAATATTTATATGACAGTATATACATTAAGTTTAACATAAGTTTCTGAGAAGTTTACAGGAAAAAGATTTGATACACAATAATTAAAATATTTTATAGTGTTACTAACATATTTGCAATTGTTAGTTGAAGCACAGCATCTCTATTAAAATAGTCTGTTTAGAAAAAATATAAAATTACTACTAAGTATGCAAAAGAAGCATTTAAATTAAAAAGATGTAAAAATAATGGATAAATTCAGGTTGAGGTATATCAAAACAGACTTTTCTAAATTTCTTCTCAATGGAATATCACAAAAATAAACTAGGGCGAAAAAGCTGATCTATTGTTAACTTTTGCTCAAAATATCAATCATGAATTTTTAATTTCATATTATTTATGACAGAGAGCTATGCAGATATTTATAACACCAAGAATTAAATGTGTCCCTTTCTGTGTCTTTTTCTTCTGTTTGGGCTGCTTAACTATCATTTAGAAGCAGATTATAGGGTTCTTCTGGTCTCTGTAACCTAAACCAAGCATATGCTCTTTATCATAAAAGAAAGTGATGAAAACGATAAAGATAAGTGTGTAAGAAATGTGGCTTGTGTAACCGAGGTGTTGATGTGAACAGAGAGAAAGTCATTATTCTTTAGTCAAAGCAAAAGGGAATGAAAAGATGGTCTTGTCTTCGGTTGTCGTGATTTTGTAGGTATTTGTATTGGCTATAAAGGCTGCTTATAAGTGAAGCCTTTACAAGAAAATGTCTATTATTATAGGAATCTGAAATCCTTTAGCTATTATAGCTGGATGTCTACTTTGAAATGAAATGATTATTGGATAATTATAAATAACTCAATATTTTTATACAATGAAACCCTTATGTCACCACAAAGTGTATTGATGCGTTACGAGACAGTTGAAAAGATCTTCCTCAGGAAGAGAGTGTGTCATTTAAATTTTACAATTTTTAACACTGAGCAGCACTCAGTGTGTCCAGTTGTGAATATTAGGTTAACTGCCGATCTTTGTAAGTGGGCAAGAAGCCATTATAAATAGAAGTTAGATTGTCCTTGAATAAAAAATGTTAATGTATTCATGGAGTTTTAAGAGTGGAAACTCCAGAGATTTATGTCACGAGATTTTAATCATCCACATATCTGACATTATCTATTTTCGCTTTTGATTCTAATACCTGCATTTTTGAGCCTGGAAATATAGCTCACTGAATGCTCCTTTAGCTTGTGTGAGGCTTTGCAATCTAAAGTCTACAAAACAAACAGAGTCAATAAAATGAGATCTTTTGATAGCAAATTTAATGCCTTTCGATTAATAAGAGAAGATAGGGCAAAAATGAACTTATTTATGACACCGAGGATCAAATAGTGGGCCTCATGGAACCACCATGGAGAAACATCTCTGACCAGGAAGAAAATTTGGATTGAATTTCTCCTTTGTGTCAGAGGATAGGAAAAGAAAAAGAGCTGTGACTACCAGGAGTCCCAGGTTAACTGTGTGGTGCAATGGCCATGTGACAGTTAAATTAGGAGCAGGAATGACAGGTGGCTCCTCCCCTTTCTGGAATTTCTTATAACCAACTTGAGCTCATTTACTCTGGACTAATTTCTTACTAATTTAGTCAGTCCTAACATGGAAATTTCCACTAAATACCGCATTTTTGTGGGTCTACCTGGTCTCCACTAGTGTCCAGCAGTCATGTCCAAGTAAAGATAGCCTCCCCATCTTAGGAATATAAGCCCCTTGCCTAGCCATCCACCTGTATTTCAAAGTGGTAAAACTACAGAGAGCAAATATGTTAAAATACGAAACTCCTAGACTTAGAGGAGCAAGTTCCCAATAAAACTTTATTGCCAAACCCCACTAAAATAGAATCTTAATATTAAGAAATGTTTCCAACACAAAAAATCTTAGCTTAAAAAGTTAATATGGTTCACATAGCTCCTTGAGTAAAAAATATTCTAATGTTATTAAAATAATGCATTTCTATATTACACACCATTAATATTTAGAAATCAGTTCATTAGAATTTGAAATATGCTAAAGAATAACTTACATTTCTTGTAAGTAACTGGCATGAGGCAGACATTAAAGTTACGCAATTCACAGGAGCCTAGCAACTTTCAGGAACAATTCCCTAATTTTTCATTAAGATTCAAATTGGGATTTTAACTTTTCTAGAAATGAAAACAATCACTTCCTACTAACAACTTATGTTTAAAGCTCAGACTACAGTATTTAGATATTTAGACAATTTAAATAGTTAACTCCTCCCTCTGGAATTTGAACAGTGGTAACACTGGAGAAGAAATTATAGGATCTTCATATATTTTGAGAAAGCATCAATACCTAACCTTCTTACCTAAAGCAATATGAGAATTAAAACAATGTGTTCCACTTATAATTTAGTCAAGATGTGCCAGAAAACTCATACTCAGGTTTCCTCTCAAATCTACGCAACTTTTTTTACTTATCTCAAGAAGACTGTGTTCTGCACACAGAAAGTATTCACTATAAAAGGGCCACTAGCATGTAACTAGAGATTTGTTATGGAATTACCAACTCCAATTAACTTTAGAGTGTTTATGATTCTTAGACTGTGTTGTTCTCGTTCTGATACAAACAAAGGGCACCTTATAAACCTAAATTAAGAACTTTAAAGAATATTTTTGATGTCATCCAGTCTCTACCATTAGCTCATGTGTTGACAGTTGATTATAAATACAATTCAGTGGAACTGTTGTCCCATGTAGTAATTTTACAAGAACACTGGCTCCATAGCTTGTTATAAACTTGTGGTGGTTGAAAGTATATTTATATGATTGGATGAGCACAGTGATGTTGTAAGATAATCATGCTTGGCAAAATTAAACGTCTGATAGATAACAGCATCAAAATTGTGAGGAATGGTTTTATTTCCTTTACTGACCATAAATTAAGCACACTAAAAAAAGGTGACTTATGTGGTATTATTATGTACTCTGGAATAGTTGTTTATTGAGCAGAATCCAAATTCAAATGTGATTAGTCTTGTCTTTTTTCTCTCCTCATTAACACCAGCAACTATCCTTGAGCCTGAGGTGCAAGAGTTGTGTTAGGGATGTGTAAGCTGGGACTGTACTTCATAACTCTGTATTTTGAGTAGCTGTGGTTTTGGTAACAGTATCCATGTTTTGCAGAGATGTTTCCTTGATGAGTAGTGAAGACTAGACTTATCTGTGGGTAGAAGGACAGATATTTAGAATGTTGTTATAAATTGTGCTGGCTTAATAAATAGAAGTAGATTCTTCTCCAAAATCCATGAGTTCACAAGCCATGCATAGTTGGCTAGGTTTCCTGAACCAGATACATTTTTTTTCTCTTTTGTTGAATGAAATTCAATTGGAGAGCTGGTGGTGACCACCAAGGTATGCATGCCACTATCACCCACTTAGGGGTATTGTGCCATGCTTCATCATTGTTTTTCATATGATCACAGCTGGGTAGGGTTGTTGGTTGTCTCCCTCCTTTAGAATCTTGCATGTCTCCATTTGCTACCATAAAAGACAGTCCAGAAAAGGAAGCTTTCATATCAAGTATAACTCTGGAGCATCTGGACCCTGTTTCTTAAGTAGGGTATTTTAGAGTGTCATGGCTGTGAAGAGACACCATGACCAAGGCAACTCTTATAAAAGAAATATTTAATTGGGGATGGTTTACAGTTTCAGAGGTCCAGTCCATTATCATAACGGTAGGAATCATGGCAGTGCAGAAAGACATGGTGTTAGAGAGACCAAGAATTCTATACTTTGATGTAAAGGTGGCTAGGATGAGGTTCTCCTTTCACACATAGGAGGGAACCTCAAAGTCTGCCCATATAGTGACACACTATTCCAACAAGACCACACCTTCTAACAGTGCCATTCCCTGTGAGCCAAGCATTCAAGCACAGGAGTCTTTGGCGGCCAAACCTAATTAATCCACCATGTATGGAGTCTTCAACAACAGTAATACTAATAGCCTATAATATTTTAGGAGTTTCTTGGACAACTCTGATCAACAACTCAAAACAGGGCTTCTCATGCCCAATGTTGGAGGTTTTGTTTGGTGGTCTATATATCCTGGGGCGTACATTGACATCTCAGAGGGACAATTCCATTTAAACTTTATTTGCACATTAACACAACAACTTACATAGTATTGAAGACATTTTTAGGTAGGCAGTAGTAAATTATGACTTTTTCAGAACCCTTTATTTTTATTTTTAACTATTACAATTTTCAAAACAAATAGATTGAATTTATATTTTTTCCTCAAAGCAAAGGAGAAAATTCAATTTTAAGTTTTATAAATTTAGTTGAAATGGTCAACCATTTTGGAACCATTTAATATATTTATTGTTTAGCAAACCAAGTAAGAAATTTTTACTAATTTTTGATATTTAAGAAATGTATCACATATGTTTTATTTCTAAGCATATTATACTGTTTTAGATTCCTTGTAAAAAGTTAATTTGGATTTTTATAAGAGTGCAGTAGTTTTATCAGATTTGCAACCACAAGTGTGTGTGGTGTATAGTCTAGATATTATCATTCTCTTTTGACATAGAAATATTTTAGATTTTTAAAATTAAATTCTCATTTTATTGATTACTTACTCTGGTTCACATTAATAATAGAAGCTTAGTTTGTGCACTCTTCCTTTACACCTTCCATTAGTCAGCCATAAGGTTTCTAATGTAGAAGAATGAGGTGAAACTGTACTCCCCAGTTTTTAACAGGGCAGACTGACAACAGTAAGATACCATATCAACAAAGTGAGCTTTTCTTGGTGATTATATTCAAAACACGAACACTAATTTTTTACCTATAACAAAGTTTAAAAAATGGTGTTGTCAAAAATTATTTTCATTTATACTTAATGCAGCTACATGCATATTACCTTTCACTTTATAAATATAGTTTAGAAGTCAAAGGAGTGCAGAACAAATGTTATGAGAAAAATCACTTGTGCTTTGTAAGTCATCAGGATTTTATAAGTGGTAGTGTAAAACACTGCCTTCTTTTGCTTTGGTTTCTCCTCAGATGTACAGCTAACTACTTTGTTTATTTTATGTGCTAATAATTTAAACATTATGAACATAATTGTATGTTTGATAGTCTCAAGTGCCAGTAAGAAGATGTAGAACAAAGGATATTAAATTATATAATACAACTCCTAGGGGATCATATGATAATTCAATTTATTTGTCTTTACAGTTATTTTATGTTAGAATTAATGTCTTACCTAGTTTGCATTTTTATTAATTCCCTTGTAAGAGCATCACCCTGTCAGAATGTATAACTGTATGATAGTTAATATGTACTACAAATTTAAAAGACCATAACAACATTTGACCCACTAACTTTCTCTCTAGCTATTTATGGCTTTCTTGTTGTGCTTAATCATGTATTTATAATGAAAAAGAACAGCACTGTTTATTAGACAGCAATATTCAAAGCAGACATTGTTTTAAAAAAGCAAGTAGAAATAACTCATTTTACTTATATTCTTTGTGTACTTTTGTTTTCTTGCAGTTAATCTACTAGATTCAAAAACAATTCAAGGAGAGCTGGGCTGGATCTCCTACCCATCCCATGGGGTGAGTTCAATAGACCCCTGAAATGAATGTGACAATGTCTTTTGCCTCTCTCCGAGATAGTAAGGAGTGGTCAAAGTACTATGTGAGGAAAGCTTTGTAATTATGATGAAAGGTTATATGGATGGCTATGTCAGTTCACGTGCAAGTACAATTTAGTGCTGATGTCCTGTGCAGCCTCAGAAAATTTCAGAGTTCTTTACTCCCTAAACCTTAGTTGCTGCACTGGGATGTGTAAATATGTTAATTGTAATTGACACTTTATAGGTAATCTAAATTTGATAGGATCAAGATAAATATCTTGACATAACCTCAAATTTTCACATTATATTCAAAATATATTTTTGGTAAAGGTTTTTCCAAGTTATAGCCTTAAAATCAACCATGATGATAAGCTCATTATTCAACCATGGAAGCTTATGTTCCCTTCATTTATTTTGAATATCTTTCACTTACCAGATTATTTTAAAACTGGATTTTATTTAGATGCTAAAACTAATACTGTCTTAACTTTTGAACTTTTGAACTTTTTATATAAATTTTAGACTTTACCAATTCAGGCACACTTTACTAAGCTGTGTGGCATTTTGGTGCCTCACATATTTAAAATGAGCCCTTTGTTTTAAAAAAATGTATTTATTTATTTGGAAAGAACAGAATCATACATTTAGAACACTCTCATGTGTCTCAAAACTGTAATAATTATTTAAACTTGCTTTATTTATGAGCATAGGTTGAATGAAATGAAAGCAGTATGCAATTTTTCTCATAGGAACAATTTTATGTGCTCTTTTTCTTTCTGCAGTTGCATTGTTTTCAAAGTGATTTCAGTAACTGTAATTTACTGTTGGTATCCATCTTTAGATTTGGACGCCTAAGCATACTGACTTACTCACAGAGAACTATCAACCATTCCTTCACAAAGGGATGTTTTCTGTCAAGGGTACTTCATCCATCTGTCATCCTTGAATCTGCTTTTCTTTCCGGCGCACCTTGACATTGACAAAATGCCAAAACCCTTCGTTAGGGCTTCCATGTTGCTTTGGAACAGAGAGAATGAAATAAGCCAGGATTTGGCTTCCCCATAGGTGTAAAAGAATTAAATAATTGGGATAAAACACAGCTTGCATTGTCAGAAGAATATATCCAAACTCAGGATTGAACTGAAAACCTCACATAATACTACTTAGCTAAAAGACAGAACTAAATTTACTTTTGTATTTTTGAGCTTTTATATCTTTTCATTTATTTCGTTTATATCTTTTTCATTATTCCACTGATAATATATTATGGAAACCTACTATTTAAATATATGAGAAATATGATTTCCATACTGACAATTTTGCTGACACATATATGCACATAGATGCCTATTTTTTAACCACAGGAAATTAATTTGTATACCAAAACAATACTCTACCATATGTTTTCCTTTTATAAAGATATAAAGAAAACAATTTCCACATATTAAGAATTCTAATTAGATTTTTTTTATTCTATGCACAATTTAAGAATTTCTCATTGTTAATCTTGGTGACTTTATGATAAAATAAGTTAAATGTGTCTATATTCAGACATAGGTTGAACACTGATGGAAGAGTGAATAAAATTTTCTAATAACAATTGTGGTATAAATAAATAAAAAAATTAAGAAAAAGAAAAAAAAGTGTGGTATATATGTTAATCAACAGAATCATCAAATAAGGATAATTGAAAATGGACTGTCAGTGTTGTCTTAGACTTTGTGAGTCAGAAGCTGCATCACTGCATGCTTTACCCTGTGCCATTTGTGTTCTGTTTGGCTTACCTGTTTTCCTGTTTCCCTCAGTGTACAGCTCCCAGTTACTCCGTTGTCTTCGTGTGGGAGAAGACAGCTTCCCTCAGTGATTTTCTTATTGTCCTGTGCTTCCCTCTATTGATCTTGTAGACATGATTTCACATTTTCAGATGTTTCACTGCAGGGAAACAATCTGAAGTTTATCACATAATTTTCAGGCAAATAGAAAAAAAAATTGTTGTTGCTGTTTGTGTTTTATGTAGTGTGTGTGTGTGTGTGTGTGTGTGTGCGCGCGCGCGCACGTGCATGCGAGCGTGCGAGACAGAGTTCAACATCAAGTGTCTTACTTTATTTTGTTTGTTCAATGTTATTTTTGACACAGGGTTTCCCACTGAATCTGAAGCTCAGTTTTAGCCATTTCTGTTCTACTATTGTTTTGAGAGAAAGTCCCACTATGAATCTTACACCAGTCTGTAACTCACTGTCTAGCCCAGTTTGATCTTGAGCCCACAATCTTCTTGCTTCATCTTCCAGAGTAGACATGACTGATATTTGGCACTATGCCTGGATCAATTCATTTGTGTTCCTTAATCTTTTCCCTTCTTCTTCAATACAGTAAAGATAGGATCATTTTTTGTTTATAATTGCTTATTAAGAAAACGATTGTCAAAAAATTATTGTAAACCTTTGTATAAAATACAGCATTGAATAACTAAACTTGAAAAAACTCAGAATGTCGTACTTTAACTAAGTAACTCTTCTTAAAAGAGGTGAATCTCATTGTAATGCTTAAAGTAAAATATGTTTCACCTTCAGAGAAAAACAGTAAGATTAAAATACTTTAGCATTAGGAATCATTGCAAATCATCCTTTATTAATTTAAAGCGATGGATGAAGAGATGAGGAAGGGAGGGACATTTTGCTTTCATGCATGGGTTTATTTGGCAATATTTGCAGATGCTGCCATTTTGGAAGTAAGGGGCAGCAGCAGTACAGCATTCTGTCAGTCCTCCTGTCCATCCTGCAATGACCACAAGGAAGGACAGCTCCAAAGTTGGGAAGTCCATGCTTAGGGGGTGGGTGGTGACATTCCCTTTAGAGCTATCTGTGGTTGACAGAAAGGAAGAGAGAGAGAGAGAGAGAGAGAGAGAGAGAGAGAGAGAGAGAGAATACCAGCTGTTTCTTACATTCAACTGCACTACAGACACAGACTCCAAATGTTCTGAAATGTAAAATTTAAAAAGCAAGTAACTCATTTTAAACATGAAATTAACTTTTTCCTGGTATGTGTGTTGTATGACCAGAGCTTTCTAAAGTTTGTTTAAAATTTTCTGGCAGAGCATCCATATGTTCATTACGTTATGTATTTTATTTCTGTTTCTTGCCTTTCATCCTACCAAAGATGTAGGCATATTAAAACGTTGACATTAACCTCTATCATCATTACAAATAATGCTGTTTAAGACAGAGAAGATTGGGACTTGGTAAAAGGCTCAAGTGGTTATTAACACATGTTATTCTTTTGGGGGATCCAAGTTAGAGTCCCAGTACCTAAGCCAGGAAGCACACAATTGTCTGAGTCTCCAGCTTTAGGGGATCTACTGCCTCGTGCCTCTACCTGTAGCCACACATGTAGCACACATTCATACACACACACACACACACACACACACATACACACACACACACACCATTAAAAACAAAATAAATCTTTAAAAATAACAAAAAAAGTTATCTAAATTATTAGGTTTGAAATAATTTTTTTCAAGGGCCTATATGGAAGCATATCAAAGCATTCTCTATATAAAATTCATAAAACTAGTTATGAAATTGACTTCTGGAATTATTTGCAAGGTTATAAATTATAATTCACTTTTCAATGAAATTTTTGCTTGACATATTGCCTGACAGTGTATCTATTTAATTTTATAAACTAGATAACAAGCACTTACCTTTCTTAGACCTTTAGTCCATGAACTATGATATTTGAATCCTGTGTTTTAATCATAGCTAGAACCTTCAAAAACTAATTCTATAGTTTTATAAGTCTTTCCATTAGAGAAGTCTTAACACACATTGATGTACATATATGAATATATATTTACATATGTATATATTCATGTATACATATTTTACAAGCTCCAAAGCTTTCCCTATACCTGTGAATCATAGTTAAAAGTGACTGGGGCAAAACTCAGTCTACTCAGCAAACATGCTTAGTTATTGTGTCAAAATAGAGGAAAAATTCCAGGCAAGTGAAGCTCCATTGTTTTCTCTTAGTATTGACTTTATGTGCTGTTAATCAGGAAGAAACCATGATCTGTGGCTGAAAGCAACTCACCTGTGTAGAGAATGTGCACTGTCAGGGTCTAGGCAGATATCAAGAACATATTCTGGAAGCAAGTGAGGTATGGTTTGAAGCAGTGAAGAACTGTCAATGCTGGTAACTACAGAATTAAGACTTTCTTAGATTTTTATCAGTGACTTAGTGATAGTGTCAATCCACTTAAATAAATGGATCTTTGGCAAATAGATCTGCCTGTTGACCACCTGATTCCTAATCCCTGATTTCTTCTGCCATGTAGAGCACAGCTGTTATAGAGATTTCACACTCTCATGTGCTACTGGCCACTCCATAGGTTCATGATAACCTATCTGAGAGCTATTCATGGAAATTATAATCATCTTGATAGAGGCTGATTTTAGGAGGACGAATGAAGGCAAATGGCACTGGGACAACTCTATTTAAGCTCCCTGTTAAGCCTGAAGGCCAGGGAACAGCTTCAGAGTCCAAAGAGATACACAGAGCCAACTTGGAAACAAACATCCTGGACCCACTCAATTTCAAGGACACATCATTGTGTAAGCTGTTTTCTTAGTGTTTCTCCTACTTTCAAATCAAAAGCATTCTAACAGCAAATATCTCTCATGAATGTACCATGTCCTCCATAATCTTAGTTTATTGTATCTTCCTTCGTTCCAAGAACTTCTTTACTGGACGATATATTTAATTAAACAATTTAAGCCTATGTATAGCAAAACTGTTGGAAACAAAACTGGATAAGGTTGGCCTTATAGTGAAGTTTATAATGATTATTCTCCAGTGATAAAAAATCAGAATGCTGCAAATAAATTCATTTTGACAAAAGAAATGGACATGTTTAAAATAAAAAAGGAGACTGTAAAGAATAATAATAATAATAATAATAATAATAATAATAATAATAATAATAGAAAAATATGCATAAGACACACAATTGTTCTCCTGACTCCCAAGTCAGGGCAATTAGGTTTTGTTCACAGAATTATGGTATCTGTGAATCTGTGAATTCAGAATAACTGAAAGTCTTCTGGATTTCTTACTTTCACATTGTGTATGCGGTTTGAAATGCAGAAAAAAAAATATTTTGACAATGGAGTGTCAGTAGCAACCACCTGGGAGCTGCCTTTGTGACTCACAGTCTGAGAGTTGATCCAGGAAAAATCATATTTGTGACACATATGGTTACGGGATTGTTGGTCACTTGGAAGATTACTGTGCTGCCTCCTCTTTAGATCTGTCACTTTCACCTCGAGTGCTGATCAAATTAAAACCATGACAGAGTTTCATAGCATAAAATGCTTTCTGAGAACAAAAGGCACCATGAAAGAAGGGAGACTATAGACAATGTTAGTAATGATCAAAGCTGCATTCTAGGAACTTTTAATCTTTGAAAATTAAAATGTCCTATTTTTAGTGCTTTCAGGATAGAATGACTTCTTCTGTGTATTGGAAAACTGCATTTCTATATGAATCATCTGCTCTGTATCAAACCCATTTACATCTGGGGAGACTGGATTAGAATTTTTAAGAGATAACTTGTTTTTATATGTAATAGTTTCATTGTTTTTTTTTTTTTCTACATTGATATATAGAATTAGGGATTCAAGTAAGGAAGACCTGTAACTGATTTGCATGTTTATTGTTTATCTCAGGTAAAAAAATAATTTGTCCTGCAAGATTCTTAAATTGTATTCATTGATAATAATGTGAAAAACTCAAATGAATTTGAATAATTTCCGAATCCATTTTTAATATTTAAATGTTTTATAAACACATTGTGATCACTCTGTAGAGTTTTAAGTTGTTTAAAAAATTATATCTGGGACAGAGTTTATCTTTTCAAGTTCCTCCTATTGATAGTTTTTGACTTTAACAGCAGTAACTACTTTTACTTTGAACTTTGTCACAATGTGCAAAATCAAAAGTTTCTGCTATGAACACAGAGACAAGAACTTTATTACAAAACACACACATACTCACACTCACACACACACAAACACACACACTCACACCACACACCACACAGTCTCTTTCTCTGTCTCTGTCTGTCTCTGTCTGTCTCTCTGTCTCTCTGTCCATCCCCCCACCCCCTCATCTCCCCCTCCTATAACGAGTTATAAACGACAGTTGTTAGCCTCTGACTTTTGGCAGGTAATAACCCTGGTTGCCAACTCTGGCAACCAGATTTCAATCTCTGAAACTCAAATGATGTAGGTGGAGAACTGGCTCCTCCTCACATTGTCTTCTGTCCTTTACTCAATACTGTGGCACACACACAACTCACACACACAGGCACCATAAAACAAATAAAATGAAATAAAATTAAAATATTCATATTCAATTTATTAAAATTTAATTTCTTAAAAACTTTCCAATTTTAATTTGTCAAAATACATGTTAGAGCATTGTATTAAACTAAATGTATCACCTTACTATTTAAAAATGATCTTTTCCTTTGCTATTTTATAGTGTGTATGTAGAATAATAAATGTTTTCAAGTCTTCAGGTGTTCATCTTCATGTACGACAAAAATATCATACAGATACATCATATACACACAGAGAATAGTACTTAATTTGATTGGTATTCTGAATTTCAAAACAGAATTTTGAATATTTATAAAAAGTAATTCATCCCAAAATATTATGTATTGATTTTTTTTTTAATTTCATGGTTTTTGCCATTAGGTTTAATAATCCCAGCTATTAATTTATTTTGAAATATTTTTTAAATTTTATTTATTTTTTAATATTTATTTTATATACATTTCAAATGTTTTCCCCATTGGAAATCCCCTATTCCATTCCCCCACCCCATGCCTCTGTGAGGGTGCTCCCCCACCCACCCACCCACTCCTGTCTTCCCTCCCTAGCATTCCCCTACACTGGGGCATCTAACACCCTCAGGCCCAAGGGTCTCTCCTCCCACTGATGGCCAACAGCGCCCTCCTCTGCCACATATGTGGCCAGCACCATGGGTCCCTCCATGTGTATTCTTTGGTTGGTGATCCAATCTCCAGGATCTCCGGGGATCTGGCCAGTTGACACTGTTGCTCCCTCCATGGGGCTGCAAACTCCATCCGCTCCTTCAGTCCCTTCTCCAACTCCTCCATCTGAGACCCCATGCTCAGTCCAATGGTTGGTTGTGAGCATCTGCCTCTGTATTTGTCAGGCTCTGCCTGAGTCTCTCTGGAGATAGCTTATCATGCTTCCATCAGCAAGCCCTTCCCAGCATCCAAAAAGAACGTCCATGTTTGGTGGCTATATATGGGATGTATCCCCACGTGGGGCAGTCTCTTGATGGTCTTTCCTTGAGTCTCTGCTCCACACTTTGTCTCAATATTTCCCCCTGTGAGTATTTTGTTCTTGTTTTTATGTTGTTGTTGCTGTCATTTTAATTTTTGTTTTTGTTTTTTTGTTGTTGTTGTTGTTTTTGTTTTTCAAGATAGGGTTTCTCTGTGTAGCCCTGGCTTTCCTGGAACTCACTCTGTAAACCAGGCTGGCCTTGAACTCAGAAATCCACTTGCCTCTGCCTCCCAAGTGCTGGGATTAAAGGCATGTGCCACCACTGCCCAGCTGAAATATTTTTAAAGTAATTCAAATTTTCTTGTAGAAAAATAATGTGAAACTCTTTTAATATAAATCTATGTCTCAAATGATGGTCTCTGAAACTGAAAACATTTAGGGCCATGATGCCCATAGAACATCTTATATGTTTGTATTACCCATTTCCATCCATTGTTTTTCTATGACTATCCATATTTTCAGTCATGATATAGGTACATGATACATATAACAGCTTAGATTCTATTGGCGATTGCAACAATATTTCCATTGCATGACAAATAAGAGAAGAGTCAATAAGACTTACTATACTAGGCTTTATAAAAATTACTGTCTTAGTCAGGGTTTCTATTCCTGCACCAACATCATGACCAAGAAGCAAGTTGAAGAGGAAAGGGTTTATTGAGCTTACACTTCCATGTTGCTGTTCATCACCAAAGGAAGTCAGGACTGGAACTCAAGCAGGTCAGGAAGCAGGAGCTGATGCAGAGGCAGTTGAGGGATGTTACCTACTGGCTTGCTTGCTTCTTCTAGCTTGCTCAGCCTGCTTTCTTATAGAACCCAAGACTACCAGCCCACAGATGGCACCACTCACAAGGGCCCTCCCCCTTGATCACTAATTGAGAAAATGCCTTACTGCTGGATCTCATGGAGGCATTTTCTCAACTGAGACTCCTTTCTCTGTGATAACTCCAGCTTGTGTCAAGTTGACACACAAAATCAGCCAATGCAATTACCAAATACTTCATTCATTTTATAGCAATTAAATTTTATGCTATAACTTCATGGTTTTCATTTATTTTGTGATATTATTTTATGGGTGCTTTGCCGGTGTGTGTCTGTGCATTTTGTATGTGTATCGCCTACTGATTGCAGAAGACTGCATTGGATTCTGGGAAACTGGCATTAACCATGGTTCGGAGCTTTCATATGGGTACTGGGAATAAAACCCAGGAGTTCTGCAAGAGCAGTCAGTGCTTTTAACTGCTGAACTATCTCCTTAGGCTCTTCCTTTCCCCCATAATCTTTGTTGTATTGAAAATGGATTATGATTTCTCCTTCCACAACTCCTCCTCGATCTCGTCCACCTACCCAAATATATACCTTCCCGACCCCTCTATCATACCTGCAAATACAATAAAACAATAAAATAAGCAGAACTTACTTTTATGTGTAGCCAGCAATTGCTAGAAGAGCACAAGTTACCTAGCCAAACATAAGAAGTTAGGGTTGGAGTCCAGCAGCTGGATTTGGATTTTGCTTTTAATGAGTTTCTGCTGCTGCCCATGTTTTGGGATCCCGGTGCTGGAACATCATTATGCAGCACGATGAGTTCCATCTGCATGTCCTATGCAGCTTTCCATCAGGTTTATAATTTGATCTTTAGTTGACCTGAATTTCCAAATAAATTTAACACAATACACAATTCATGATTCACTTACATAGTAATCTCTCTATTTATATGTATCTACTATATATAATAGTAGAAATATTTTAACTAACATGTGTTGTATTAATATACATTATATAACATGTTATATAATGTATATATATTTATGAACATATGATTATATGCTGTGTAGTGATGTGTACACCTTAAATTCCAGCACTTGGGAGGCAGAGGCCAACTGATCTCTGAGTTCTAGGTCAGACTGCTCTACAGAGTGAGTTCCAGAACAGCCAGAGCTACACAGAAAACCCTGACTTAAAAAATAAAAAACACAAACTAAAAACTAAAAAAACCAAAACCAAGAATATATATATATGATTAGAGAGAGAGATATATAGAGAGATAGGTAATTTTATAACAAACACACCACAAGAGGAAGAAGTGTTTCACTAGTAACTTGTGGACTGTATTTGCAATTTAAGACAGAGTTTGCTTTTAGAATCATCAAGAGTCTTAGGTAATCATGGAGTTCAGTTTGAACAGAATGAACAGTTTGAATTGTAGTATCTTCAGTATTTGTAAATATTTATAATGTATACATCTGGCATCCATTGCTCATGATAATATAAATGGAATTAAAAATCAAAAGGCAAGAAATGCTATGAATCAAGTGACAGGGAATTAGAATAGAAAACAACTGTGGAAGCCTCCTTTTGTTACTAAAGCACAAGCTTGCCTGGGAATGACTGTGAGGTATTCCTAGATCAGATTAGAGTGGACTTTATTTGATGTGCTAAGTTACAACATATAAGCCAAAGATATCCTAAACAGGTCATTATGGAGTAGTTGAAGAAAGGTTATGAATCAAAAAAATGGCTGTGAAAGGCACTCAGGTGTGATTCATGTTCATAGAACATGTTCCTCATTTGAAACATCATATATCTCAGTTGGTTTTGTATAAAATGGATTTTTATATATAGTATTGAGGAATATCCTTAAATTTCCAAACTTCTTGCTTTCTTCCAGGTGCTCATTTCTTCTCCTGACTTTTGTTCACTCATTTCATATTTCCTTCTCCTTGCCCATTTTTTTTAATCAAGTTGCTTTTATAATACAGACATAAAACAAAGGGAATGCAAATTTGAAAACTAAGAAAGATGGAAGATTTTTACTAGAGTCAGTGGAAACAAATATCAGCTAATAAACTGAGAAAGATAAACTGTAAGTTGCTGTAAGAATAACTTTCCCTGCCTCATGAGAATGTCACAATGTTCTTTCATCCTAATTTAAGTATAAGTTTAATTTCAAATAAATGTCTCTATGACTTTTCTTCACAGCATTAACAGCAATACCTTGAAGCCACTATAGGAGACAAGAAAATGCAAGCCACAGGGAAAATACACTAGATGGTTTAAAAGCAATATTTTCTCTTGTTTCTCTTCCTCCTCCTCTTCCTCCTCCTCCTCCTCCTCCTATCTCTTTATCCTTCCCCTCCCCCACCCATTCCACCACCCCTTCTTCTCCTGCTCTTCTTCTTCCTCCTCATCCTTCTTCTTCCTCTGCTGCTTCTTTCTTTCTTTCTTTCTTTCTTTCTTTCTTTCTTTCTTTCTTTCTTTCTTTTTACACTCCAGATTTTATTCTCCCCTGTCCACCCTCCGACTGTTCTACATCCCATACCTCCTCCTCACTCCCGGCTGCACGAGGATGTACCCACCCTCCACCCCACCTGACCTCTAAGCTCCCTAGGGTCTCCAGTCTCTTGAGGGTTAGGTACATCATCTCTGATTGAACACAGACTCAGCAGTCCTCTGCTGATACTGTTACTGAGGCTATGGAGCTCTCACAAAAAGGATCCCAGCATGACTGTACTCTGGAAGACCCAACAAGCAGCTGAAAGACTCAGATGCAGATATTTGCACCCAACCAATGGACAGAAGCTGCTGACTCTTGTGGTTGAATTAGGGAAAGGCTGAAAGAAACTGAGGAGGAGGGTGATCTTATAGAGAGACCAGCAGTCTCAATTAATCTGGACCCCCAAGATCTCTCAAACACTGGACCACCAACCAGGCAGAATATACCAGATGATATGAGGCCCCCTCTTCTGCTTCTCTTGCACCTTCTCTTTCTCCTCCTCTCTTTAAATAAAAATGTACCATTTTATTATAATTAGTCTCACAAAAGGAAAATATCTCAGAAAATAAACTAGACTAACAGCCTTCTCATTCAGAATTAGGGGAAGACGAGGCAACGTAAATCTTTTGGTCCCCCTGAGACCAGTGAGAAGGTATAAACAACTAATGTTAAAATGGCTGATGTTACCTAAGCATGAAAAGAATAAGGGGGCATAGAAGTCCCAGTCACTGTTTCTGGAAAGTTTAAGACAGGCATTCTAAAGTTCTCCCCAAGTCTTCAAGACTCTCCTCACTTTTCTCACAATCTCGCAGATTTCCTATCACTCTGTGTATTTACATAAAAATGTAAATTTTGGACTTAATTTAAGACCAATTTCATCCCAAGTTTGTATTTGTTATCTCAATAAAACCGACAGCCACAAACAACATGGACTTACTCAGAGACAAATGTATTAACAGTTGACATCTTGTAGACGTTGTGAATGTTTCTTAATAAACATTCCTTATTCGGGGATTCCGATATTGTGTCATTGCATGATCCCTGGTATATTGGTTTGTAATTCATTATAGTAAAACGGACATTATACTGATAAAGAATACCCTAGTCTCCTGACTGTTGTAAAATCAGTAAAGCCACACAATGTAAAAGTATAAAAAACCTATCTGTAGAAATTTGTGATAAAGTTCATTGGTAAAAATGCTGCACATCTTTAAATTTAGCAGAATTTTACTATATTTTAAAGGAAAATATGTTTGAATGAGGAATCTCTTCCAAAGGCAGCAGAGGTAGAAGACTAAAGTATGTGTATCTATTCTCTGGTTATGTCATCATAGAATATTGAAGCCTCAGATGGCAGTGACTTTACTCATGTCATACAATGGCTTTCTTGGTCAAGTTCCATGCTCCTCATTCTCCTGTGTTTTCCTACCTTGGACATTTTTTTTTTTTAAAGAAAAAATTTAAGATTATGTGACTTAAGTACAGGAAGATTACACCTCTTAGAATTCCTTAATTTCGTGTCTTATATCACCCAAAATAGTAGCCACACCTTGGGCTGCAGCAGTCATCAGGAGCCACTTACTTTAGATGTTGAGAATGCTGATATTTCATAAGCTAAGCCTATGAGGAAGAATCCCGCACACAGTTTACTCTGCATTCTTATGCTTATATTTCCCATCCTTATAAGTGAATTTATAAAGCACAGATGAAGCTTTCAATTGGTGGTAAAGATACTTAACTTACTCTCTGAGAATTAAAAATTGATCTTAGCTTAGATGGAGTAGATATACCAATCAATGTAAATATGTTTGCTCAATTGCCAAAAGAAATTTTATATATTTTTGATTCTTATAAACATTAATAAATGATTTTGGGTCTATACCCTTAAAAATTGTGTGTCCATTTATTGTGAGTACAATTAAAATAAATTAGAACAAACTGTAACAATTTATGTATCTGCTGTTGCTCTGCTATGAGGCAGGTACCATCCTAGGCAGCAAGATGCCAGCAACACCAGGATTTCTACCATGTGTCATGTAATGTTCCTAGTATTTTCAATACATCTACTGTCTAATTTCATCAAAAATACCATGCAATCTTGCTCTCATTTGAAGAAGCAAAAAGGGAAGCATCCCGAATTTAATGACTCAAAGATTATATGTATATAGTAGGTAAAATGGCCAAAAATAGCAAGTAGGCAATCTGATTCCTCCATCACGCCAATCATCATTGTTCCACACTAATTTTAGAGAGGTACATAACCTATCTCTTGGAAACTTTAGGCTTGGTGGAAGAAAACACTAGGTACAGCAGTAACTGCAGTGTAATGTAGTGCTTCACTCAGCTACAGTATAGGTAAAGTACTATTACATTGATAGGGTTGTCAATTCTGCTTGATTGGAGCCAAGGAAAATTGTGTTCAGCAGTTATGAAACTTTGAAGAAGAATGAGGATTTATCAAGTACACATGAAATGTATCAAGGCAATAACACTGTGGATTGATAGAAGAAATAGCCCAGGTCATTCGAACATAGAGAAGAGATAAGTGAAAATAATTCTGACAGGAAAAGACAGAAAGGTAGGGAAAGACAGAGGGGGGAGGAGGGAACAGGAGGGGGAGAGAAAAAGGGGTGGGAGAGCAGCTTTTAAGCAGAATCAATCAGAACCTTGAATATCAAAGACGAGTTTGAACTGTTCACTTCTCAGGACTCTTCGATAAGTTCCATGATGTTGTGGGTAACAGATGCTGAATGGCACTTATTTTGCTCACCTTAATAAACAGTTTCTCAGACTGCAGTGCATCAGAACTGTGGCATGTCAGCCCTAAATGTGGCATGCATTGGTAGTGATTGATACTTCACTTCACTTCAGCTCTTCCCATGGATACTCTGTACTGACAAAGACAACTGAGAGTTTACCAACCTTTGGCTAGAGAGTATTAATTAGTAAAAAGCTATCAATTTGTCAACAGTAATGTAATTAGCATTAGAATGCATTAAGCAAAAAAAATAAGTATTTTGTGTTTAACAGATTATATTCTAACCTCAGACAACTAGATGAAGAAAAACCTTTCACAATAAGCTGATATCTAGTTCAAAGATCACTGACTTTGACTGTTTTTTGTTGTTGCTCTGGGGTTTTTTGTTTGGTTGTTCTTTCTGTTTTTGGTTTTGTTTTTGCTAAATCTAACAATAAAGCTACTATTAAAAGAAAAAAAATAAAAGGACATGTAAAGGGTACAAGTTAAATGACCTTAAACATATGACGTACTGTCACATCACAGATGGTCAAAAAAGTTAGAGAATAATTATTGAAATACTTTTAGCTGCCTGTGCACATGTATGTGCGCACTCTCTCTTGCACGTGTGCACACACACACAAACACACACACACACATCTATCCACAAATATACATATGCCTGCATCTATAACACATAACAGAAAGAGGTAACTACTTAACTGCTGTTTCAATATTTGAAATTATACATTGTTAATATATTATGGATAATTTTTTTACTAAATTTTATTGGAATTTCACATGAGGGGCACCCTAACTCCACTCATCCCCCTGTCCCTTCCTACTTGCACTCTTCCTTTGCAACCTCCCACCCAAAAGAAAAAATTAATTTAATTGTGGAAGCTGTAGTCTGTGACAATGTGTCTCACAGAATAACCTTTTGTCCTCACTTTTTTTTCTGAAAATGTTCATTGCAATGAGTCATTGGTCTGGTTCGAGGCTTCTGCTGCACTATCAATACTGAATCTTCACCAGGACTCTTCACGGATATCCTGGTGTTGGCCTGTGTCATGGAGTATCTGCAGCTTTTGTGTTTGTAGGACCTGCACCTTCATGCACTCCAGCAGTTCGTAGATGGGATAGATGTTGAGGAGGGCTAACTAAAATACTTGAACTTGGGCTTTAGTGGTACCTGAGCTGGTCAGACCATCAGCTCTCCCATACCCCAGGGGGGAGCTCTCCAGTCCTGCCGTGGCTAGCTCACTAAATGCCACCGAAAAGCAAGGGGCCAAGCCAGCTTTCCTGCTCTCATGACCTCTGTCTGGCTCACCCACAAGATCTGCAAACAGGGCCATCCCTACTGTGAACCCAGCCAAGGTGCAGGGCCTGCTCTCCAGAGTGTTGCAGTTGGTAAGGGACAGGACCAGCTCTCCTGCTCTTATGCCTCCAGAACCAACTGCCTTCCTCTCCAGAGCTAGTTCTCCTGCTTGCCACAGGTGGCATCTCTTCCTTGCCCCAAAAGCAAGTATAACAGTCAGACAAATGATAGGACCATCTCTCCTGGGCTTACACCCTCACTGAAAGTTCATCTGCAAGCTCCCTGAAATGAGGGCCAGCTTTACTGTGCTTTCTGGGTGAGGTACAGGCAATTCACCCTACTACTGCAGCTGGAGAGGCGTGGGACCAATTGTCCCATGATGCCCAGGCAAAGGGTGGGGTAGTTATGCACAGTTCTCAGATACCAACATGGCCCCAGGTAGTAGCCCAGACCAGGGAAGACTTCCTGGACTTTGGTGGTAACAGAACCTTGCTCCTGCAGGACCAGAGACTCAGTCATGATCCTCAGTGGCAGCAAAGACCATAGCCTTAGTTGGCATCGTGACTACTCACATCAGGTTGTTCCTCACTACATTACCCTTGAGTCTCGAGTTCTGCTTCTCTTCAGTGTGCACACATCCTTCTTTTTCTCTTCCATCTCTTCGCCACTTACTTGCTCAACTTAATGGTGCCTGAGACATCTGGGTGTCTGGAGTGGTCTTAGAGTGCTACCCTCTCCAGTGTGTGGCACCAAGCAAGGTCAACTCAGGCATGGCCTGTCTACTCAGATCACATGGCTGTGAACTGGAGGCCATTTGTATCAGGATTCCTCTGACAGCTAGAGTTCATCTCTCATCTAGGATGTGTAATGCCCACCCATACCTGTGTGGCACCAGTCTGGGGGTCATCTTGGGTGTGATCTGATCATCTGGACCGCATGAGCCTGGGCTAAGGATAATTCTTAAGACCCAGAGTAACATGGATACTCATAAGGCTATGATTTTATACATACGGCCACAGGAATTTGAATATTATCATGAAGTAAACAAACAAGCAAAAAAATCAAACCATGAGTATTTTGACAGCCGAGTATATACTTAAACTAAAAGTTAAACCTGTTCTCCCAATATTGATGTTCTATTGTAGTTGCATTGTAAAAATGATAGTTCCTTAAAAAATATGCAAAGAGTCATGAATTATAGACAGATAGTCAATTAGAAAAATGAGTGATTTAATGTTGAGTAGAACTGCCCACGTGCTATGTGTTCCTCCATTGCATGTTCACCACGTTATTGTTTTCAATGTCTTCTTCCCTTTGAAAGACACAGGAACATCAGCTATAACATGTACAGAAACTATGATCCATGATGGAAATAGAAATACATTTGTCCTGAGGGTTCGAAGACAAGAGTGGTGGGTGGGGGAACACTCTCATAGAGGCAGGGGGAGGGGGATGAGATAGGGGGATTCCAAAGGAGAGACCTGGAAAGGGGAAAACATTTGAAAAGTAAATGAAGTAAATATCCAATCAAAAATATACATTTGTAACAGTGATTGTTTATCCTAGTCATGTGCAGGGAGGATTCTATAGATGGTGTGTCTGAACATAGAGAGCAGGGGCCTTCTCAAATCACTAATGACTAAGTGAACCAATTATTGTGATATTTGGCCTGTTTTCTTGTTTTTCCTTGTTTCTCTACTGAGCACTAATACTCATTTTATCTAGAAAACTTTACAATGAAATAAATGTGTGTTTGAATTTTATATTGAACTTTTATTTAACATTAAAGCTAATTTGTTACTTGTATTATGTTCCTTTGACTATATTTTTAGGAACTACACATACATCTGTGCTGTCATCCTAGAAGAAAAACATGAGCGTTTCTCAATAAATTTAATGGAAAAGAAAACTGATTCATTAAAATGTCCATAAATGATGTTTGTTCTTACACTTTGTGATTTAGCATGATGATTCTGGTCACTGATCCATAAAGTTATTAGGTGACCCTCCCAACTACCATCTCCAAAATTCCATTTAAGTATTTTTTAAATAGAACATAGACCTAGCACAATACTCAATAAGAGTTGAATTCAGAAATTAAAGCAATAAACTGTTAATCTTCTATAACATGTCTAAAAATAAAATGTGAGTTTATCATACAATCATTTAATTACTTACCCAGTGTTTAAATATGAAAGAATATAAGTGTTACTCAGAAAAGTTTTAAGACAATGTAACTGGAAAATGAATAATCTAATTGTACAAAATGAGGGGTGCAGGATTGAACAGTGGGTGGTAATGCATGTGTCTAGCATGTAGGGGTTTCCGTGGATTTGACCTCCATACTGGCAAAACACAAACAAACAAATAATAAAAAAGGAACATTGACATTATTTGGCATTGTGCTTAGAAAAATATTCACTTAATTCCCCTGGATTTCTACGTAGTTTGCAAAAAAAAAAAAAGTTTCTGTTTTGTGTTGTGTACTTGGTGTGTCCTTCTGTTTCACTTTGTGTTTTGAAATGATATTGTTACAGGTATGCACCACTCCATCCAGTTCAGTTATTGTTTACACTTTTTCCTACAGGTCATCACCCAGATTCAACTCTTGCCATGTCCCCCTGACCTTCTCTCAACTTTATTAACTTTTTACTATTCTTACACACACACTCACACATACACACACACACACACACACATACACATTCAGAGAGAGACAGACAGAGAGAGAGAGACAAAGACAGAGAGAGAGAGAGAGAGAGAGAGAGAGAGAGAGAGAGAGAGAGAGAGAATGTTTCTAATGTTTCTTTTCTTTTTTTTTGGCTAACTTCTCTTGAACATGAGGTCTGCCCTGGATTTTGATTAATATACATAGGGTGACTTCACTGAAAACAGTAATTTTCCTTCTTCCACCTGGTGTCAATTACAAATAGTTTCTTGGATGGGTGGACATTCATGACCACTTTTTCTTTTCTGTGTCAAAATTTTTGTCTTTTTGAGCTTATGAAGTTTTCGTCCATATTGTTACAATCTCTGAGAGTTTGTATGTACACCAACCATGTTGCATCTGGAAAACACTATTTCCTTGGAGCCACCTACTACCAGTGGTTCTGATCATCAGTTTGCTTCCTCTTCTGTGTAGATCCTTGAGTCTTGAGGAGAAGGGGCATGATTAAGACATAGCCTTTAAGAATGATTATACTAAAATATGTCATTCTCAGCAGATTGCTCAGTTGTGGGTCTCTCTGTTAATTGTTCTCTATTAAGTAAAGATTTTTGAATGAAATTTGAGTAATGCAGTGCTCTATGGGTATAGTAATGTGTCATTAGGAATAATTTTATTGATGTTCATATTGTAGTACACTCCATGTTCTAACTAGGCTCAGCTTCTTGTCCTCATTAACCGTGTCAGGTATGGGTTCCATTATATGGAGCTGACCTTGAAGCCACTTTTAAAAAGTGGCTGGTTACTCCTTTAACCCTTGTGCCACTGTTGTACCTGGGGGTATATCTTGCAGGCTGGCCACTATTGTAGATTTAGGAATTGCTTACTAGGTTAGATTAATGATTACTTTTTCTTCTTGTATGTTTCCAGAACTCTGAGTACTAGCAAGTACAGGCATATCTTATAGTTGATTACCAGCTTGATCTCTCAATGCTCAGGGACATAGTATATAGTATATTTAACAATAGGGCCTTATAGTCGGATTGTAGGAATGTAACAAATAGTGTTGGCAATAGCATGTAATTAGGGGCCATCTTTGGAATCTTTTTGGCCAAAGACTCATAAAAGTGCAGCCTTTACCCAGTACTGGAGGTTTTATTTGGTAGCATATGATGTCAAATTTGAGTAGTTGTCTCCCTCATGTCTGTGTATATTTATTTTACATATGAAAGTATTTTAGAAACTTCAATATTAGTAGGCTTTGGTATGGATTTTCAGAAGAAAACAACAAAAAAAACCCTTTAATGTTATCTATCCCTTTCCGTATTTCCACCTCTTTCATGCCCTCCCATTCATTGCCCTCTTTTTATCTGGTTGTTCTAATTGCTCCTTTATCCCCTTACAGTACTATATTCTATTTTCCTTTTCTTGAAAGATTCCCACGTCAGCAGTCTCTACTCAATTCCTGAACATTTTAGATGAAATAAACATATCTAAAGCATAAGAACAAACATTCACATGTAAATGTTAGTTCTTTAAAGAGACTATTTGCTAACATTTAACTTGACCATATGAAAAATTACCATGATGTCACAGGCACTGAGATAGATAGATAGATAGATAGAGAGAGAGAGAGAAACATGTTCACCAAACATGTAAACAAAAAAACAAAACAAAAAAATATTAGAGTGAAAATGTATTTTAAAGCAACTGTTATAATGGAATCAGTATCAAGAACTGAAGTTACTGAGTTAGAGAGAGGTCGAAGATTATAATATGAATTGTGAACTAGTAGACAGTAGTCAAAGGTTGTGGACCTTTGAATGAGACTCACATGTGGTGGCAAAGCAAATGGTACTTCAAGAGTCCGTTGAAACATGCCAAGATGATCCTCAAAGTTTCTACATTTCCACTAATTTCACAGAATATTGATTTTATCTGAAACCAAGAATGTCTGGTGTGATTGGGAAGATTTCAATGTAAAGGCTGTAAGCAGATCTGTTTTCTGAGCTTTGCGCTCATTTTATAAATATTTACTTAAAATCTGAAGCAGAGCTAGGCATTGAAAACTACTGCATGAGCGTAGAACAATCAATACCTTTGAACATCAGTCATTTTGTGGAGTTCCCTTTCTGAAATATAAAACAATTACAAAATCCCATTTAAATCAGACACAAGAAGTGGTATGTAATCAGTCAGAATCTAGGTAATAACTTTGAATGATTGACATGCACAAATTTATAAACTGCCTATATTAACTGCATAGAAAACTATAAAAATACATTACATAATACCCTGTAAAAAAAATGTATGGATCTTTAAAAACCTATAACTATTCAGTAGAAATATAAATTTTAACTAAGAAATACCTTAAGGAACTTTATATGTAAAGTAAATTTACTTGTGGTAAAACATGCATTAAGCAAAAATGTTTGTTATACAATATAACAGCCAACATTAGGTATTTTATTTATTATTAATTTTTATGTGTGTGTATACCTTTTTATGCATTGTATGTAGAAGCTGAAAGAGTGCATCGGATTCACTTGATCTCTTGATAGTGTTTGTAAGCCACCTGACATGGGTGCTAGAACCTGAATCTAATCCTCTGTAAGAACAGCAAGTATTCTTAACCTCTGAGTCTTCTTTCCAACTCTAGATGCTTATCATTCTATTATTTTACTCTTGCAATAAAATAATTAACATTGTAGAGGATTTTGTGAGAACTGACTTGACCTGAAGCATTACAGCAACATGTCATATACCAGAAAGAGTCTCAGAAGTCCTGTGGCTGCTGGCCACATTAGTGAATAAGCTTGTGTTTCTGTGGTTAATTATTTAAGCTCCCACCTAGTTAAATTATAGGCACTGACACAAGAGACACAACAGATGTGTGTGTCAAAGCAAGAGTAAACAGTTGGAGGTTTCTGCAGAGTATATGTTTTTAACAGATGCTTTGAATTTTATACTAGATATAAAATAATCAACATTTTTCAGCAAAATGTTATTGAATTCTAGGATAGGAAGCAATGCATATTGTTCAATATTGTATATTGAATGAATAGAAATCAAAGATGACAAACTAGGTATTATAGCTAGTATAGTAACTTAAAGAGGCAAGATAGTAGGGGCCCATGTACTTCATTTTGCATATATATATAAAAGTTTTATGGTGAATGGTCAGCCTCACAACTCAAACTTCATTTGTACACGAGGAAAAAAATCTCTTTTATACCAATTATATTCATACTTTTATGTTGCTGTTGCATACTAAATATCAATGTGAATTTAATATATTTTTTACTGTTAGAATTACTTACATTATATGATACTAAAATGATAGAGTAATACTAAGAAATCGGAACATTACTTGTGTCTGAACCCAAATAAATTTGATGTTTTGGTTTAGAATTAGCTTCTGGAGAATTTAGATGAGTTCTGACACTTTTTTTGTGCTATTCAGAAGCAGACCCTGTCAAACACATGCCTGGTACTTTAAATTTTGTCAGTGAGAGATATACTGTCAGTAAACCAAATATAGTAAGCGTAGTTAATGATTCCTGAAAGCAGAAGAGAAGAGAAAGTTTTCTGTTTCTCTCTACATTGTTGGAGTAAACATAAGCAATATGGTATTTATGGGAATTTGATTGTATGTGTTCTCCATTTATCTATTTCAAACCCCAACTCCATGCACAATCCACAATTGATGGGAGGCCCACGATGAGAGTTCCAGCATGTGGGACTCTCACACAGACATCGGAATAATGGAAATGCTTTCAGCTGTCTACTCTGGCAAACCTCAGACAACCTCCTTCTGCTGTTTTTGGTTCTGATGAAAGGCTCCCAACAGCACAGAACTTCCTCCTCTGCCCTCTGTCTCTTCCCCACATGTATGTTTTAACTTGGGGTCACGGCCATTAGGGGTGTCAAGATGATTGTAATCATCTGGTTTTATGAATAACTCTCAGGCTTGGCATGCTCACAGTTTGACAATGTCAGGAAGGACTAATAAAATGCACACCATTGTATAGTCATAAAAAGTCTGCAACTTGTACCACTCTCCTCCAATGGATCTTCAACCCTCAGAGTCACATTCACATCATTTTGAAGGATCATTTGCATACATTTACTATTCGGTCTTTTTTTCTGTAATGAAAGGTGATGTGTAACAAAATTTGAACATTTTCACGGTCATAGAAATATGCCAATATGATACTCTCAAGTTTGCTATATTTTAATACATATGATATATTTATGAGTTCTAGTAACTAGATAGTGACTAAAATCTAAGTACACATGGCATGAGAAAGCTTATTCAAGTAAGTAGAGCTTTAGTAAAACATCGCACTACATATTAACAACTACATGACTAATAATTGGTGTGTGAGAAGATACCTACATTTAGAACATGAACAGAGTCATGAAACTGGATGATTAAATTATAAAAAGATTTGGGGGCTAGACATGGGTGTGAGAAGTGAGGCTGTAGCATGGTTACTCCTCATGTTCTTATGATGCTTCAGTCTCCTACGTTACTGCATTCAAAGCAATGGCCTTTTTTCTGGGGACATTGCTGTTGTCTCTTCTCTTTCTGTTTGTAGATCTAAACAAAAGACAGACAAACTTCTCACTATCTCATCTTCCCAATTTTGTCCCGTGACATATACTTTTTATAAAGCCTTTCTCCAAAGTTTTGGGCAAAAATGTCTAAAGCTCTGTTGAACTCTTTTAATGCTCTCTCAATTCGCCTTTGTGGTAGAAAACTCTTGCTGTTTTGATTCATACATATATGATTTTTTATCATCCTATTTTCCCCTAATAGTTGCAATAATCTAGCCTCATTCCTCTGCACTGGTCTCAGTATATTTATAATCTATATTCAATAAAAACTGATCATGGTAAAACTGCTAAGTCAGGGAGTGATGAAGAAGGTTCAGTAGGCAAAGTGGTTAAGACTGAGTTGTGGTCTCCAGATTCCACAGAAAGCTGGATGCAGTTATGAACATTTACAAACACAGTTCTCCTAAGGTAAGATGGCAGGGAGAAACAGAAGAATTCCCCTAGGCCTATGGACAAGTAAAGATGGCCTGTCACAAACAATGTGCCAAGGTAGATGGCAAGAAACAGCATGTGAAATTGTCCTCTGATCTCTGTACCAGTGCCTTGTCACATGAACATATTTAGCCACAGGAATACACACACAGACATATACAGGCACACAGACATTTTTTATTAATTAATTCAACTTCTGTTACTCCTTCAAAAATGATTTCTAATGATCTTCTACTGTCCCTCTGGGTAAAAGCCAAAGTTTTCAGAATCACCAACAGGGCCCAGCCTGTTGTGCTCCTCTCTGAGAACGCCATTATTGTCTTTTCTCAAGCTTTACACAGTTCAATCCTAGCTACCCTCTATCTTGACCTTGAAGGAGCCAGTTCTTTTGTGTTTGAGCTTCAGCATTATTTTTCTTTCTCCCTGCAAATGTATCCCCCACTGTCTTGCAGCCGTAAGACCCCTCCCTATCCTTCATTTCAGTTCTTCTTGAACTGCAGCCTCTCAGTGGGCATGTGCTGATCACTGTGATCCAAGCTGCATTTAGCTCTCAGCACTTCCTGCATCACTAACTGCTGTTGTCTCATTAACACTTATCATTTTGTAAATTCCCCATGGTGTATTTAACTTATGATTGTGTATCCCTTTTCCTACTTTTCTGTTTTATGTCCTGACTTATCCCAAAGGTGCAGAAGACAGTGAGTGTTCAATAGATATTTGTTAAATAAACAAATAATTAAGTATGCATATAGAGAAAAGTTCCTTTTCTCAATATGTGATGGGTTTCAATGACTGTGTAGTATTTACATGTCTCTAGTGAGCATGAGACAACACAGTACAGAAAAACACATTATAACATCACTTTTGAAAAAAAAAACTGATTGGGACTTTACTCCTGTAATTATTTGTTTAATATTGATAAAAAGTATTCTAAATTATCTGATCCATCTGAGTCAAGTCTATAAATTATGTGAAGTTTTTTCAATGCAAAGTTTTCAGAATCAAATAGATCATAATCCAGAACACTGAAGCTATGAAATGAAAATGGCACGTAATTTGATATACTTATCAATTATCCATGTATTTAGCCCAATAGAGATTACAGACTCAGCTAACTTACTTAAATCACATCACATATCCAAGGGCAAAGACATACAATGATTTTGATAGGAGAGCCTTAGCAATTGTACAATGTGACTTAATTTGTCCACACCCCTTTGGTATAAGTTTGAAGCCTTCAAGACCTTCCGAATAGCTTGATTACATATCTAGGTTCTGTTCATTGCTAACAAGAAAAGTTGTTTCTTAAAATCTTTTATCATAAATAATCTCACACTTTTATTTCAGTTCTTAAGATATTTTTTTATTTGAAATTTAACTAACATAAGTAAAATTACACCTTGAAAATTAAAGAAAACTCACTAACAGAGCAAAACAAAGAATAAGTGTGTCTCTGATTGTGCCCTTACGCAAAGAGCTAAGCATAATTTTCTTTAGTTCATGGTTGTTCTTAGATCTATCTATTATGTGACAGGGAATTTTCCAATAGGAAAAATTGTATTAAATTACATAAAATGTGTGTTAAATCATGTTTAAATGTTGGGAAGGTTTTCGTGGTTTCAAAAAAATATTAACTATAATCGAAGTCAGTTTAAAATAGCATACATTAATCACCTACTGTGCATATGCCTCATTGTGGTGTATGTTAAACAATGGAAAATTAGTACATGCCTCAAGCACCAAACTGGAGGCCATTCAGAAAATATAAATTAACAGTAGTGTATGTACAGTTCCAGGGTATGGTTTGTCATCTTGTGCCTCTTTTAACTGTAATATTGTAGGAATATTTCATAAGTTGTGACAGTTATTTTTAAAGTAAATATAATGTATTATTTATAGCAAAATCTTCAAAGTTTAGGAAACATCTAAAATACTATTTCCTAATTATGAACGGTTATTATGTAGCATTTAATGAATGTTGACTGTGTGTCATGCACTGGCTAAGATATTGCTTTATTTAATTTTCCCAGAGTTACATTAATATTGAATTTATTTAGTTAACAATTGGAAAGGTAACGTTTATTCCCCTGATGTAATTGTTGACTCTGAAACTTATTGCTGAATAATATCACCCTTTGCAGTTCTTAATGAACTCTTACTGGCTGGTTCAGCTCAGCTGCTCGGACCAAAAGTTCTCTCCAAGCCTACCGATTCAATCTGACTTCTTTCAGCTTCTCATTGAATCATGACATTAGACATCAAACAATTTGTTCTAATCTTCTAACTCCTTCTCATTCTCTAGCTCTATCTGTCTTCACCTGCAACTTGTAAAACACTATCTTAGTAAATTGCTCTCTCTGTGTGTTTGTGTCTCTGTTTTTCTCTCTCTTCTCTTCTCTTCTCTTCTCTTCTCTTCTCTTCTCTTCTCTTCTCTAAGTAGTCTCTCCTTTCTGTGCTATTCTCATGAGTGTTGGAGTATCGTATCTCTGACTAATTCCGTCAAATCTTTCTCTTATTTGTCACTTTGTCTGCCCCTCAATTAGACTTCACTTACAAACATGGCTGTCTCCTTCTACCAACTAAAAACTAACTTTACTTTCATCATTTAAGATTATAGGTTTGTAGTAAAGGTGTTTCTGTATTAGAGCCAGATCATACTGTAATCTAGTGCATGTCTGTATTCCACCTGGATCATGTAGATCTAGGAGGTCTTTGGATATGATACCTTGCCAGAGCAGCCATGTTGCTGGATTAAAATTCCTCTACAAACAATAGATGCTATTGTAAATGAGGGAGGAAAAAAATGCTTAAAGGGAATATTTTATATTACACTATTACTGCATTCTGCTTTGATATTATTCATGGTGGCTTTGTTCATGAAAATTGTTAATAAAGAAAAGATGGAAGGGCTGGAAAGATGGCTCAGAGTTTGCAGATCTTTTAGAGGACCTGAGTTTAGTTTGCAACACTCACAGTGGTGGCTCAAAACCATATATAAGTCTAACTTTCAGAAAACCCAAGCCTTTTACTTCCACAAGCACATGTACCCATGTGCACATACATGACTCATAATTAAGAATAATACAATTTTAAAAGACATTACATGGTCAATACAAAAGGCAGGCTTTAGAAATATTATAAAACTAATAATAATAATAATAATAATAATAATAATAATAATAATAATAAAAACAAGTTTATCTCTATTTTCCAGTTTATAATTCTGCACTCTTAATAGGTTTAAATAAATCTCGTATACTTGTGAGCTAAGGACCACATTTTCTTGAGAGAGTAAAATATGGTTTTCATGGTCTCTTTTATGAGATTGCCCTTCTCATCATTGAAAACACTGAGCAGATTCATGCCTTCTGAAGTTTGTATTGAATGTGGGGGAAAGAGTCTACAGCAGTGGTAGGAGTAATTACAGCTGTCAGCTCTTTCAACATGACAAAACAACCTCGTTTCCATGTTACAAGAAACAGATTTTAAGAATCCAAAGGCGAAGAAATAACAGTTCACAGGCTGAACAGCGTGGTGATTGTAACTGGTAAACTTGGCCTTTCAGAGCATGGTGTCTACACTCTGGGGCAAGATGACAGAGTTTATATGCAAGTGTTCAGAGTATTTTATGAATGCAAAGCATAAATATAAAGAAGAATCTTATCAAGAAGAAGTCAGTGGCTAGAGTGCTTTCCAGAGGAGAGAAGCTGCACACAAAGAAACTTGGAGAAAATTCTTTCATGTGGGTTTGTTTCTGTGAAAACACTTCCTGTGTAAGTGGGTGTTCCTCACATCTGGTTTATTTGGATTTTAAAGATCCAGGACTTCCTCATACTAAACAAAAAAATAGATGAAATTGGAAAAGGTTGAAAACAGGTTGTAAAATGAGGAGCATGGATCCAGTCTCCAATAAGTTGTTTATTTTTAAAGCAATTTGTTTAGTGTATCATGATGCTTCTCTTATTACATGTGTGGAGAGAGATTTGGTATGCTTTGGGCAAGAGGAGGACTAAGTGCCAGGCTCAGATATCTGGGAAACAGGCAGAGAAACATCTAGTATTTTGGGGTTTTGTTCAACTGTGAGGTAAGTCCTAGATTGCCAGTATCTGCACTTTTCTTCTTTTTCTTAGTGGGAAAAAAATGCAATTGTTTTTCATATGAGAGTAAAGGGGGCATAATAATAACTGGTTAATTAATTGTAAATTATTTAGGCAAGTCATTCTGTAATCTAATGTTAAGATATAGTGATAGGAGGCAAAGGACATCTTTTCAGAGCTCAGCAGAGCTGAATACATCTGCATACATTTCTCTGTTTGTAAGCATTTCTGTTCTTTTCTCCCTGTCTACTTCATGGCCTTTTTCCTGAAAAAGTTGTAACCAAGGCAGCCAGATGGCCCAGGACAGAAAGCAGAACACCTCTTGTTGCTTGGACACGTTTCAAAATTGACACCACACCAATTTCCACATAACAGGAATAGTGTGGCAGAAGCAGTGTCAAACTCTTAAAGTATAGAGTCCAAAGCTGAGGGGACAGGATAAATTTCATGGATAGCTCTGGTTTTCAGATAAACTAGAGTAAAATCACGATGAAGTGAAATATTTTTTTAAAGAAAATAAATAAATAAATAAATAAATACAAAAAGCGGGACATAAGTAAACCAGTGTTCTACTAGTTTAAGCTAAATGCTTACCTTTTCTGATTGGTATTTTGTTCAGAAGTGTTGAAACTAAAATATATGCTTTCAAAATCATTGTAGGATAATTCATAAAGAAGCTTTGACATAATTGTCTAAGACTGCTGAATGAAGACAAATTCCATTCAACCCATATTACCCGGTCGCCTTTCTCACCCTTAGCTGCTGTCTTCAACACCTGTAGCAAGTTCTATTGGTGTTCTGTCAGAAAACCAGATCCCCTGGGGGGAGGGGGGGATCAAGAAAAGGAGAACAAGAATAGGCTGTCACATTTCTTGTGGTGATTTTCCTGATTTCTTTTGTGTTCTGGAACATGTGCTCAAATCTGTAGTTATCTCATCAACCAGGGTATCCCTCACAGATGACTGTTGTAAAGGATAATCTTGGGGGGATATAAACCAGGGCCAGGAACTGATCCACAATGATGAAACCCTCTGGGTCTCATAATGTACTTACATTGATTTCACAAGTATCCTGCAGGTATTAATTCCAGGACTGTGCCTTTACATGTCTCTAGAGATATGGTGATAAATAAAAGAACAAATTATCCTTTGGGCTGAAAGGGATAGACAACAGACAATATTAGTATATATATGATATTTAGATGGTGACATTGGCTATGGAGAGAAATAAACATAAATAAAGCTATAAAAGGATGTTTGAGAAAGTGATGGTTAGGGTTGCAGTTTTCAGAGTAGTGGAGAGCAGAGTCAGCTCAGCATCCTCTGCCTCATTCTGACAGGAAAGGTGCACAGTTGGTGCTCATTTGCTTACTTTCTACATACTTAATAGCATGTATCAATGTTTTCCAAATATTCATGGATTTAATCCATATTACATTCTTTTACATTTGAAAAAAAACTACAAGAAATATAAATGATTTTCCTGCAATTTTATAATCAGTTAGTGGGAGACAGGAAAAAAGGCTATAAGTTTAACTCTAGAATCTTAGACATTTTAAATTGTTTTTTTATAAAATAAGAAAGAAAGGAAGGAAGGAAGGAAGGAAGGAAGGAAGGAAAGAAAAATATACATTACTAAAAAATTTATCACATTATTTTAATTGTCACTTACATGGCCTTTTTAGCTCATTTCTCAATTAGGTTATAACTATATATTGATATATTGATACATTGATAGTGTTTCTTTTATTTTTATCAAACAAAGGTGGATAAGAAAACCTGCCATTTGTTTATCGTTGAACATTTCAAAAAACTCACCAACTTCTCCAACATGAGACCCTGTGTATACTGCTGCTAAAACTGCTAAAGTTACATTTTTCAAACAAGGCAAGATGAATTCATGAGATGCTGTTTACAATGTCCCTTCTTTTATACCAACAATAAATGATGTTAATATTTTATAGCACTTTAGAACTCTTGCTTACAATAAATATAATCTCTTTTCCAGCAAATATGTCTTACCCTGAGAAATTAATATCCTAGATAGCTCCATATAATGATTAGCTAAGAAATCTGAATCAAGCTCCCTGTTTGAAACTGTTTTATTCAAAAGGAACAAAAATCTAGGAGGCCATTGCAAATAGAAAAGTACAAATGCATTTGTTTCTTCTTAATTTTTTAACATAAAAATCTTCCATGCATGTAATATAGAACAAAAGAAGAAAATAACTATTTTTTGTTATTAAGCTAAATAATTTATTTGAATAACAATATATCATAAATAATTTTACCCTCATCTAAACAAAAGTACATGCATTATTTATTTATTTTTTGATGTATTAATTCATTTTGTACTATTGTGGCTGGTATGCATTCAAGTATTTCTCATGTTCTTTGGGAGCTTAATAAGCAACATTTATCTGATTTTTATCAGATATTGTGAGGATGTAAATTTTAGTGTCATTTTTATTGCTATGGCTATGTCATATCATGCTGTATACCAAAATCAATATCTGACTATGAGAATCCGAGTAATTAGTGTCATGCAACAGAAACCCATTGATTTCTGGTTTAATCAGGAAAGGAATTTAACTAAATGAACACAAATCATATGTGGGGAAATGAAAGAAGAAAAATTGGGAAGGGCCAGACTATATACCAGCAGTACTGCTCAAATCCATATGACTTCTTATATCTTCCGTCCCTGACTGTGATCACTGGCTCTCCTGACAAAGCTATTGTCAAACCTACTTGACAATGCTGAATCTTGTACCCACATGCAAATTGCTCACTCATTATTTTTTTTTTCCCCCGAAAAAGCTAGAGTCAGGGGGTATTTAACAAGCAGCAGTCCTAAATGCCTAATGCGACCATAAAGACCAATGGAGAAATATGTCATGAGTAGGTGTGCAATGCAGAAAAGTAGTGATTAAATACCTTGATTACAAAGTAGGCATAGTCTTTAAGTCTACTAATTACTTACTGCCAACGTTTTTTTAATAGTTACAATGAAGTATATAGAAATGAACCATCATCGTCACATGGGGAATTGTGAGATTCAATGCTGAAGTACTGAAGGTAGAGTGTGACTACCTAGGAAACTACAAGAACTATAGAGGCTTTGAAGTCCCCTCCTTCCTCCCTCCTGTTGTCTTTTTGTCTTTCTTCCCTTTCTCCTCCTCCTCTTTCTTCCTTCTCCCCTCTCTCTAGTGCCTCTTCTTTCTTGCCTTCCTCCTCCCTTCCTTCCTTTCTACCTTCCCTTCCTTTTCTTCCTCTCTCTCTGTACCCCCTCCCCCACCTTTTTCCTTCCTCCCTTGCCTCCTTCCTTATCCCTCTCCAGCCCCTCCCTGTTTACTTGTTATATCCCTTCTCCTTCCTTGTATTTCTGTCTTCTCTCTCTGCATTTATATTTTGCTTCTTCATAAAAAACAACAAAAATTCTTAAACCAAATGTATATATATTGGTAAGTGGCAAATTCACTCAAATACTTTAGGCTTAAATGGACGTTTAGTTGGTATGGGGTCTAAGTAGCAGGCAAGAAGCCCTGGCTTCAATCCCTAGTCCTACATTAACTGGGTCAGATGATGTTTGCCTACAGTTTCCATAATGAAGTAAAACGGGAGAATCAGAAGTTCAAGAACATCTTCAGCTGCAAATTTCAGTCAAGTAGACCTTGTCTTAAAAACATTCTTATCTAAAAATTGTATACTATAGATGTTTGGACAAAAAATATTCATAATCAACTTTATAATCTATCAGGTAAACATGGTGCATTAGAAACTGACAAATTTATGGAGCCATAATTGTGGAAATTCAAACTGTTATGAGATCTTAACCTTCAACATATTATATAGATATAAATAATTAAATTTTGTAGTATATTAAAGTTTAATAAGTTGTATAGAAAAAATAGGAAAGAAACGACAAGTACCTGTTATTCACATCATGAAGTAACTCCCCAGGTCATTAAGAACATGAATGAGCCAGTAAATGATTTAAAAAATTATCAATGTTCATAAATAAATAATTATAAAATGTTCATTAATTAATAATAACTATGTATTATCAGTCATAGAAAAGCAACATTAATTCTGGATCTATATTTTTTCTCCCCTTTCTTTACATTCACCTTCACATAGTTGGGATCATATTCACAGACAAAATTTCATGAATCTACATGAAATAAAACCTTTCTTTAGTCTTAATACAAATTTAGTTCCTCTTGCTCAACTGTTTAACAGGGTGGCTTTTTCAGTGAAAAGAACAAAGTGTTTGCTTTTTGTTATTGTCTCACAAGCTTTTAGTATAGTTTTCACTTCAATCCAATGGATGTTTCTAAATTATAAAGAGAAAAAATTAATTTCCTTTTACTTGGTTAGCTAAAGTCTTGGTCTGAAGGTTATGTTCTTAGACATTGTTTTCACTGCTGGGTACATATGCGAACTGTATCTATGGGAGTGCTTTTCAAGTCCTTCAAACTCCTTCCAGCCTCTGAGCTGCCCCACCTTCCCTTTACCCTTTTGTTTTGCCCAGTGCATGGAATCAGGGCCTCTCTGCTCTTCTGCTGCCTCTTCAGTATGCATGCGTTGGAGTTTAAACATAGATTTCAATGTCACATTTAATGTTAAGCTTCTTCTTCTGTTTTAATGCTATTACTACTCAAAAAAAGGGGCAGCATTAATATCCTCCCTAGATACCCCATCTCTTCTTAAAATTTTATCTACAAATTGTTCAAAGGAAGACACCAACTTTTGCACTTCAGTGAAAATTTGTATACTATTCTAAAGCTCGACATACATTAGATAATAAGGCTCTAATATTTGCGCATCATCTCTGCCTTATTGGGTTATTACTATAGTTGACAGTTATAATATTGCTGAATGTTTTCAATATTTGTACTTTTTATAAACGATAAATATTTTCATTCATTAAAGACTCATGTATCTGCAACTTCAGATTTTTTATATTATCTTTTTTATGGCTATTTCAAGTGCTATTCACTCTTAGGTATGTTTACATACAATTATTTCATTTGGCAGACAATGAAACCAAAGGTTGAGAAATTAGAAGCTAATTGATGGCTAAAGTGGAAGAGATAAAACCAGATATTCAACTCCAGATCCCTACCTCTTCACTGCCATTTAGTTATAACGGTCAGATGAATGTGAAAACCACTGATTTACTGATTTACTAAACAAAGCCAGTTTAGTAGACAACCTTCTTTTCTGGTTATTCTCCTTATAATCTCTAGCAATTCATAATTACTTATCAGGGTAGTTTTCTTAGCTTGTATTATTGCTCACTAAATAATAACATTTCAGGAAGCAAAAACGGAAACCCAGAATGTGTTTTCTTCTTTAGAAGAAGAAATCACTAAAAGAATTCTACTCAAAGTGACTGAGATGCATTGGAAGGAATGTTAGAACATCTGTAATTCTTTGTGATGTATGCCTGCCTGTGTGTGTTACTGCATGCAAGTGTGTGTGTGTGTGTGTGTGTGTGCACGTGCATATACAATTTAAGCAAATGCACTCATATGATTCCTGAAATCACACAGAATCATTTGAAATATTATTTTTTTTCTGATTTGACTCAGTAGCAATATATTGTCAAGTTGATTCTTGCAATAGCCTGAACTTTGTTTTTTCAAGAACCCGAGGTGGAGATGGAATTCCTGATATTAATGCATTAAAAAAATTTCAGGATGAACCATTATGAAGCAGAAGTGGACTTCTCTAGAAAGAGCATTTACTATATATGGAACAGGATGAGGGGCAAACAGGGAAAAGACAGGGCACAGCCAAGTATGAATGTGGGCTTAGACAGTCACTTCAGTGTCTTTAAAACAGGCCTATACATGATTTTGGTGGATTCTAAACTTTCATTTCACAAGTTGCTAAGGAATGTCAATGGAATCACAGGGACTCTCCTGAGGTGTGTAAGCAGGACTGCAGATGACCATGAATAATGCTGGGTCCTATGGTCACAGAGAAGTTAATTGTTCTAGTAAACAGACATTTATAGTCTTCTTTGTGAGAAGTTTCAGTAAATTCCAAATTCATATCTGTCAAAGGAATAAGGAAAATATTAAAGGTCATATATACTTAGCCCAGAAGAATAGCTCATTATTATATTTTTATTTAAAACCTATCTCTATGAAAGAAATAGTACTTCTATCCCTACAGTATTCACAGTCAGTGTGGATTATAATTCAGTTCTTTGCTTATAGCTGGCAAGAGACATACACAAGACACCGGAGTAAAAGGCTCATTCCCTTTTCGATCTCTTTTTGACTCTTGCTTTTCTCTTGATTTCTTGTTGCATTCCTGGAATCACCACATTGCAATTCTTTTTTATGTGCAAAACTACCTCCAGCACAAATATGCATAATTCCTTGTGTATGCGGGTATATGTAAAAGAAGGAAGCCAGCTATTTATTTATTTATTTATTTTAGATGATATCTCACAATTGCCTGGACCTTACAAATCAGACTAGACTAACAAAGCCCAGGTATCTTTCTGATCCCTCTTTCCCCAAGATTCAAGGCAAACATTTTACCAACCAAGCCATCTTCTTTTTAGCCTTTGTCTTGCTGTCTAAGGCTCACCTGTTTCCTCTGACTCATTCTTTATTCATACACTCCTTCAGATGATCTCTGTCTAACTAGCTCCCAAAGTGAACTTTCATCAGAAATTTCACACTTTGAAAACTTTTGTGGTGGTGTTGATGGAGGACTGACACAGCAGAACCTCTAGGTGAATCTGGAGGACAGGACTGTCCAGGTGTTTCGAGTGAAAGATTCTCCAAGGGCATCAGTTTTAAAAACTGCCTAAAAGCATGTGCTCAAAAACACAGCAAGTATAATATTTAAAGGGGGTTGAGTAAAGACATTCATATGAAAGGCTGTAGCCAGAAAAAACATTCTTATTTATTGGCCCATTTATCTTTGAAATGTGTCTGGTGTGCAATGGGGCATCCTGTGCTTCATACAAAGAAAATAACTTGAGAGAATGACAACTTATTGTTATATTTTCACGACTTAAAAGCCTAGCATCTGAATAAAGGTGAAAAACATGTGTTTATTTGGAGACTTGAAGGCGAGATAATTTTAAATAACGTGTTTACACAGATTTTGTTCTTGCAGTATATTCTGATTATGGTTTTCCCTCCCATAACTCTTCCCAGATTCCCCTCTGCCTCCCTTCCCATTTGAATCTCCACTCTTTCTCTTCCTCTGAAAACAAATAGGCATCTAAATAATAACATAAAATAAGGTAAAACTTATCTTGATCAAACTGGATAGGACAAAACAATTACAACATGTTTCTATTTGTTTTTCTTCTTCTTCTTCTTTTTTTCCAAGACAGGGTTTCTCTGTGTAGCCCTGGCTATCCTGGAACTCACGCTGTAGACCAGGCTGGCCTCGAACTCAGGAATCCGCCTGCCTCTGCCTACCGAGTGCTGGGATTAAAGGCGTGCGCCACCACTGCCCAGCTGTTTCTATTATTTTTAATAGTGTTTTGGGGTTTTTTTTGTTTTTGTTTTTGTTTTTGTTTTTTTTTGTAATATGAGATGAGACATAATGACATGCAACATGACTAGGGGTGGATGGAGAATAATGAAGAGCAGCTTTAACATACCCAGATGTGAGTAAAGAACATTATGAAGAATGACTAGAACTTAAAATCTACCATCTTTGATTGACTTTAGTTAACTGCCTGCCTGGCTTAAAATTTGTAGCTATTTGAGGTTTTGACATCGGTGGTAAACTTCATGGGCTATCTCTCCATTTGCCTTAAATGAAGGCCAAAGGAGTATTCCTGAACTTCCTAATGAATAACAGAATGTGAAGAAAAACTTCCTTTAGAAGGTGTAGAGACCATCTAAGAACTAATCTTATGCAGAATGCAAATATTTGCAGGTTGCTTGAGCCTATATTTTATTCAACTGGAACACAATATAATTCCCAGGTACATTATCATTGTAATTTGAATGCTAATATCACATATGTACACCATTTATAAACATGACTAACAATCACAAAGGTATTAAGTAACTTCATTAATTGCTATCCCTCCTTCAACATATGTATGCATATGTTGCATATTATATATGTACAAAAATATTTAACAGGCATTTTATTTTAAGAAGTTGAACCTAAATGAAAATCACTAAAGAGAGTCCTGAGGTTGGCACTGGCTGAAAGACAGCCTTGAACTAATTTTAAAGTTTGCAATTAGCACAGATCACAGAGTGGCAACTAAAAGTTTTAATGATAGACTGGCCCAGGCCTTGAGCTAAATTATGCATAATTATTCATAACTGCTATTTTTGGCTTGCCTGATTTGTCCTAGACCTCTGGCTGAGGAAACAATTTGAAATAATTAGTGCACGAGGTCATTGACAATGATGAATGAAGTGAGTGCTTCTTGTGGCAAGCATAGGTCTTGATGGGAAGCAGATAACTTTGGCGATGGAAGGATTTTGTGATTGGACCTCTAGAAGTGTAAAGTTTTTGTTGTTTTCCAAAGGTTGTTTTTAATCAGTTTTCTAAAACCATAAAAAGTAGTATAATTTTAAACAATTGAAAAAGTATTTGTTGGCTGCAATCTTTTAAATTCTTTATCTGCTTGTACTTAATTTTTCTGCAATTTAGTATTGAGTTGGAGTTCTGGTATATCAAATATAACTTCATAGTAATTAATAAAACTCCCTTTATATTTGAGTTTCACAGAAAGGTTTTAGTAGTTTAGATAATCAGATCAAAATTGTATTTAAAATATAATAATGAACTGAATTCAATTTTTAAAGATTTTAAGTACTATAATTGTATGCATCATATATTATGCATAAATAATATAGTAACACAATATTTGAAAATACTAAATACATTTATGAGCATTTGTCTTCTAAATAAAAAGCACAAAAAATCTAGATATATATATTGAATTTTTATTCCTAACACTTTACAGTTAAATCTATTATTCTATGAAATAATTATTAAGCATATTAATTTATGAAGAATTAAAAACATAAATAATTATATAACTTTAATACATTATCAATGATAAAACTAGAAGAAAAAACTTGTGAAAACACTCTAAGAGATGTCTTTATAATTCAATGTCAACAAATTGTATGAGGCTCATTTCTTAATTACATAAGTAGTCGGAGACACAAGGCATTCTCATTTCTCAGCTGATTAAGCATCAACAATGGTTTCTGTCTATATTCAGTTGTGCCTTGGCTGGGGTTTAGGACAACCAGTCTTTGTTTTGTAAATTCCATCCCTCCTTTTATATCACCTAACTACAATATTAAACTTTATTTTCTTAAAAAAATAAAATACTATAAATGTATAAGTATGGACAGTTCAGACAATCTTTGAAATATACACTAGGAAAATTTTATCACACTATTATTTCTATTTTTAATCGTTTGCTAGAGCATCCAGACTCTCACAGGAATAAATTAAATCAATTATATAACACAAATATTATATCACTTATATAACACAAATATGTAACTTATGTAATATATAACATAAATAAATATTACACTTAACATAATTTAATATAATTATCTTACACTTATGGACAGTATTTAGGTTTAGGTTTTGATTTTGAAAAACTGCACCTAACCTAATTTCTTCAATAATTTTGTCCATAATTATTGTTTAAATGATGTTTGCTTTTCATTCTTAGGCTAACATACAATTTTAAGCTGTATTTTGAGATGTAACATTAATAAAGATTAATCTTTGAGATTCTTGGCTACACCTGAAAAAGCTTTTTAGTTCATTTCACAACTACTTGTCATATCAGATGACATTAGACTTAGCCCATCAAGAACACTTCATCCTATTCTTTGTCCACACTAAAGTGGTGTGGACTAAAACCTATGGAAGTTTTACTGTTCTCTCACGTGAACACAGTATTGGTGTAAAGGGGAGTCAAAGAGCTGACATAAGAACTGATGTTTTCTACGATTTTCTTCTGTGAAAAATGTCCCTTCCTATTAAAGATAGAACAATAAATATGTACCCCTCTAATAAGTTATACTGAATCCTAAATAAAAATTATAATAAAATATAATTTTCTACACAGTGTCATGGGGAAAAAAATCACTTGGAAATATTGACACCCTTGAGTAAGAAATCAAAAGGAATTATTTACCTAAAGATAATTTGTAAATTATAAAAGTATTTATGAAGAACATTATATGTATTAATTATTGCCTAAGGTGAAGTTTTATGGTTGGCTACTTGTCTGCAGGGCCATTCAAATTAAGCACCTTTCTGGGATTTTATGATATTGACATTTAGGAAAGCAAGTTTTTTACTCTTCATAACATTTATTCAACCAGTATGTCCTGATACTTTTGCTCAGCCTAGATATAGGAATGATATTTTGAAGTTATTTAATATGAAAGGAAGAGAAATGTGTATCATACCAAGGGCATGCGTCTGCATATTGGTCCATATTAGCCTGGAAAACTTTGAAGCACTAATGCTATGGAAGTTGTTTCAAAAGCTTTACACATCACGAGCGTGAAGCAAACTGAATTCTGGGAGGTTTACCTACTTCAGTGGTAAACCTTCTGTTCCTTTTAGTAACATAGGAAACTTGTACACCAGGCTTTGGGAATTGCTCTTTCCATTGGAAGCCAATCTTTACAGCGCTGGAGCAAGAGTCCAGTATTGATATCCACAGTACAAAGTAGTCCTCAAATGGTTTAAGCATCACTAGACAGCACTGAGAGCTGTTCTCAGCTGCAATGTGTTCTGATGAAAAATGTGACAGGCAGCGAGACAGGTTTCTTCCTATGATGACACAGATTAATGCTTGATTCTGATGTTCATGTTGAACAAATACTGTGGGAGATAATATGGCACACTCGGGTTTTCAATTGGCATGATTTTTAAGAAATTGATAGATACGATATGAATGAAGAGATAAGAATTTTCTACAGCTCACTGGGGCTTGTTTATTCCTGTCCAAATTATTTATCACTGGATCATGTTTTCAAAATGCCCTATTGTTTTTTGTTTTTTGTTTTTAACAAAGTGATTCCCCCACACCCCCCCACTGCTATTCTTTAGAAAGTCTGTTATTAGGCCTCAGTTCCTAGGGTCTGTCCAGGCTTCAGTGAGAATCCTTTTGTAGGAGAAGAATGAATGAAAGTCACCATATAGACACCAAAACAAAGGTTTATCTGACTTTGGAATCCACCTTAGGATCAAGCAGACTCAGGTTTAAATGTACACCTCACAGGAACAGGCTTCTTCCTGATAAGGCTTTCCCTGGGTTCATGCACATCTGACAATATAATCTTGTTACTTCTGTGTGGAATGCTTGAAAAGTAATATTCTCCCAGATCAACTTCAATTTCTTCCCTTTGTTATTTGTCTCTTCCTCCTTCTAAACAAATGTCCCCTCCTTTCTCTTCCCTCCCCGCCTCCTCCCTCAAGTCTAAAGCCATCAATCCATGTATTTAAATATCCTTAGAAACTGAAAGTAATCTAGAAGGTTATTAGCATATTGTTATAAATGTTAATGGCCTGACACCAAGGATGGGCTTTTTCTTTTATGGGTGTTGTTGTGAACATTATGAGTTTAAATGGGGAAAATCTTCCCCATTCAGCACACAGCCCTAGCCCTTCATTCAAGTGTCAGGAGCCCATTGTGTGCACAAACCTTGTCAGAGGCTGGGAGCTGTTTAGTGGCAGCAGCTTGCCATTGAGTGCTGGGAAGAGAGCTGTTGGGATGAGAGAAAGACTGGATCAGGCAGCCAGGTGGTGGCCAACTGGCCAGTAACTGACAGACAATTTAACCTAACTAGCCTGTACAGTCAGGCTTGCGTTACAAAAGACCCACATGTGTCCTTACCAAGCTTCATTAAGTCTTTTGGCTGGAGCTATACTCCTCTGACATATTAATTAGTTGCAATGCTTTCTCTTACTCCAACTTTACCTTTCCATTGGTCACTCAGTTTCAGTGGATCTATTGAGAACTATTAGAATAATATGTATGCAAAATTGCTGGAAAAAAAATATGGTTGGAAGGGGAAGAAAATGATCCCTCACTGAAATGATTTCATATGAAACTAATGATAAGAAGGAAATAAGTGGCTTCTCTTACTTGACACAATGGTAATTTTTCCTAGATTGCTAATAAAAATAAGGACCAAATAGATGGAGAGCCAGGAGACGTAGCTCTCTCTCCTATGTCACATTGACAATACAGCAAAATACTTCAGGACTTATTTTTAAACTTTACAGATTCTCTTCATGGAACAGAATGACCTAATATTGGGATTAGAAATTGATTCCGCATTTCAAGTAAATCTTAGAAATTAAAAAAATGCTACAGGTGGGATATTATATTTATATACTTTAAAAAGTGATAGAAGTGCAAAATATTAAGAATGTATGTTTCATAAATGCACAATTTGTATTTAAATTTTAAATTTGTATTAAAGATTTATATTTAAGTTTGTGCACTGACTAAAGTTATAAGATTTTTAAAATTCTTTATTATTTCATATTTAATAATCAAAAGTTGTATCATGTAAACTATGACCATAGATGTAGCAAGTACTGAATTTAATGATGGATAAACCCAGTTTAGGTCTTTTTCTTATAGAAAATTTCTTGCCAGAGGTTGTCTAGAGAAGAAAGTAGTTTAGAAAACCCTAAAAGGTGAAAACAATGCATTATATGTGTGCACTCTCAGTAATTAATTAGGTTCAACAACAATACTTTCCACCTCTCTCCAGACCACTCAGATGTCATGTCTGTTATGACAGCAGTTTCAGCCTTATTGTATTATCTTATATGTAGTGATATGTCTACTGAAACACTTTTATGTTCTAGCAATATTTGGCTCAATGTTGTAAAAGATAAAATTTATAAGAAGAATATCTTACTTAGTTGTGAAGTGTAAAATATGACTTATACTAACTCAAAATGAATAGTCTTAAAATTGTTTTGAGTCTTTTAAAAATTTATTGCAAGAGAGAAAAATCTCCTTGCATATCTTGAGACTGAGCTCTGTTTGTTGTTCTTTACTTTTTAAAATTAGCATATAAGGTAGTATATGTCACTATTCTAGTTTTGAACATAGTGTGTTTTACTAGAAGCCCCTGTCTCCTCTCTCCTCTATCACTTTGCTTTCTCTTTGTAGAAAATGTAATCACCGGGCAGTTATTATTGGCACTGCAATCATTTTTATTTCAAATAGTGTTTTATTTGCTTAAGTATTCAAGATTTATGTGAATATTCCACTGAAGAAAATTATGCATTAAATATCAGTGGATCTTAGGTTTCAGTAAAATAGATGTTCTCAGATACAGCTGTTTGAAAATGTACAGAACATTTCAATAAATATAGCAATATTTGTCCAGAGGTACATGGGTCTTCTTCATGATTAACAAACGGTCAGAATAATGCTGATCAAGGAAAATATGTGGAAAAGTGTATTGTAAGTATCATATTATGATATTTAATAATAAAGTGAAAGCATTCACAACTCCATGGTAGGAGCTTAAAATCTGTTGTCAAACTGTGTCTAAGTCCAGTTTTTTAAATCAATTTTTAAAGAGACGATGCATGTAAATAACTTGAATATCATCTTAGATAGTAAAATTCCATTAAGATTGAGTGCTTCCAGTCCATCAGTCTTTATATAAACAATTCCTGCCTTGAATGTGAATGAGAATTATTACCTTTAATTACATGTTTATAAGTAGAACATACTCATGTGTTTATGGAATGCTTTTCCTTCTACTTTTACTACGTATCAAGTTAAACTATAAACATCGAATGTGATGTTAGCAAAGGTAAATCATTACAAAAGTAAGGTATTTGGAAAAGCATAGTTAATTTCTTTAAGTACCTGTAATTAGAGAAATTTGTGGATTTTGATATATTTATTTGTTTTACTTGTTTATTTTGACACCTCCCCCTCTTTCTTTCTCTGTGTGGTATATTTGTGCAATGGTGCCTCAGTACACAAGAAGACAGAGGACAACTGTAGGGCTCTGCCCTCTCCTTCAATCTTTTGGATAATTCAGACAGACTTATGTTATTAGTCTTGGTCTACTAACATGAAGATTTCATTATCTTGTACAGCTTTGATATATATATTTCTATTTTTTATAAATAAAACATCATGACCAAAAAGAGCCTTGGAGATGAAAGAGCTTACTTCACTTCCACTTCCATATTGCAGTCTATATTTGAAGGAAATCAAGGCAGGGATCTGGAGACAGGAACTGATACAGAAGCCATAGAGGAATGCTGCTTATTGACTTGCTCTCAGTAATCTTATTTCCAAGTCTCCAAAGAACAGCCCATTATTAAGCTCTGAATACTCTCAATGCCTTTTCCAGCCTGAAGTTCAAATGTCACCCCAATCCTCTCCAAAACATATGGCTGTGTCTGTCATAGCAAGAAGGCCAGTGGAGCAAAAGGCACGAACAAACCTCTTTCTGAAGTACACTATTTTATCTGGGCTCCTACTAAAATATGCCACTCACATTTTGATGTGTTAGGGACTTCCCATAACTATCTGAAGAACTCATTAGGGATGCCCCCAATTCAGGAGATTCTAACGTTGAAACCAACACTAATATTATATCAATTTGATTAGAGGTATTTAAAAGTAACATTACCCGCTCATGCATTGTCAAAAACGTTTTCTGCTTAAATAGTGTGTGGTATGTATATGTCTGTAGCCTTACACAAGTAAAAAGTCAAAAGAAGGTAGCAGTTATCTTCTGTTGCTCCCCCAACTTATTCCCTAAGCCAAGATTTCAATGAACCTGAAGCTTGATGTTTAAGACAGCATTGAACACATATGGCGCGCACAGTGCAGTGGATTGCAACTCAGGTCTCATGCTTTTCCAGCAGGTGTTTTTCCTTATAAAAACATTTCCACATCCCCCTCAAATAATTTTAAATTAAGTAATGCTCCAAAAATTTGATGGCATAAGGTTTTATAAGAAAGAAACAGTGATTTCTCCCCCCCCCCACCCCCCAGTTTTGCCCTGAACCTTTCACCTGAGGAAATAAACACATGTTGGTTGTGTTTGGCAGTAGAATGTTGTCTTTGAAAATATACTCCTCTTTTGATGAGATCTAAAATAATACTTGAACAAATTGGGTTTCACGTGCCAATGCTGGGTAATTTAAAGTGTAAAAATAATTGGTGTTTACAAGTATAATTTGCTCCAGGAAAATTTGGAAGCACTTCAAGTTGGGAAAATGTCCGTGCTTAAGTATGTATTTTCTATCAGCCATCTAGGTTACGGAGTCCTATAAGTGCTAGTCCACTTTGTTCTCTGAGTATAGTTGCAGTATGCACGGGTAATATAAAAGCCTCTCCTCAGTTTTAAGAACTGATAAACATTTTAGTGTGTGAGTTCACTTTGAACTTTGTTGACAGGTTACCATATTTGGATTTTTTAACTGATTTAATAAAACTCTGTTTTCATTGTGTAGGCTTTTTAGAGAAGTACTCCTAAATAGTAGCTAACAAAACGACTCCATTTTCAATACTTGATTCATATAAATAAATAAATATTTTTCTAGAGAATATCTCTCATGTAACATTTCTCTTGGTTTCTGAAGGATTCCTAGTATTCATATTGTCATATAGTCTTAATCTAAAAGAGAAAAAAAAAAGATAGGAAGGAAGGAAGGGAAAGGAGATAGAAGGAAGAGATTAAAGGCAAAATGTTCTTTTAATTCTAGAATTTTAATTCTCCTTCTGATTAGAATGATTTTGCTTAGTTGGCAGGTGTTTTTTTTTTTTTTGTTTGGTTGGTTATTTTTTGTTTTGTTTTGTTTTTTTTCGAGACAGGGTTTCTCTGTGTAGTCCTGACTGTCCTGGAACTCACTCTGCAGACCTGGCTGGCCTCAAACTCAAAAATCCACCTGCCTCTGCCTCCAGAGTGCTGGGATTAAAGGCGTGAACCACCACTGCTTGGCAGTTGGCAGGTGTTTTAATGATGCAAACTTCAGTTCATTCCTGATCAGCTAATTCAATGCCATAGCAGAGCAGAAATGAAACATTGAAATACAGTTCTTGACTTGAGCACATCATCTTTCTATTTACTATGGTTTATATGTGTTTAACATAGCATTTCTAACTCTTTGAGTCCATCTGAAGATTGAGTAGAGTGGTATAAGTTTAGCAGAATTGTTTACAACTATATTTTAAAGTATAGTTATGAATATTAGCTGTCTTAAATCAAGCATATCCACTGTACATATGTAATTCAATACCTGTTAATATACTTGCCGCTCTCAGCACATGTTGTGTAAAGTACTTGGAATACATATGGAACATGCTCTAGGAAAGTGAGTCAAGGGTTATGAATAAACATTTTAAATTGACTTTTAGAAAATTAAGTGTATTCACATAATTTCCTTTAGGTTTTAGATAGTTATGCAGCAACAAATACATAAACCAACATGTGCAACGTGTGTAATACATTTGTACTTCTACTGTTCTTCATCATATGGAAGAATGACTAATTTGAAAAACTAGAATACTGGATGACAAGTGTCATAGACTAAAGGAATGTGTGTGTGGGAGAGAGAGAGAGAGAGAGAGAGAGAGAACTCAAAACATTCATTTTTTTCTCTAAATAGTTCTAATTCTTTTTTATCTTCAAGCATGTGCAGAATTCTGGTCAGCTACCTGCCAGCAACTCTATGCAGCAAGTCAGCAAAAGACACTTGTCTGGGTGTTGCTCATTCCTTGGTGTGCGCTGACAACTGAGTGTTGAAACCTCTAGGGGCTTCTAGCAGCAATCTTGGGCCGGATGCCCTGGCTCGCCTGTCCACATTTGGAGCTCTAGCAATAAAAAAAGATTTATTTCCCTACATCTGCCTTCTCTCCTCTGATTTGATGCTCTCCCACCCCCATGGTAAGACTGCAGTAAACAGCCTCAAAGACTGACACAATCTGACAGCAAACAGAGAAGTGAAGAGTTGGTTTTATCCTCTCTTGTAGATTTTTTTATCTTTTATCAGAAACTTTGTTTCAAATAATCAATGCCTAAGGTTTATTTTGTTGTAAATTAATTTTGAAAACCTACTCAGACAGTACAAACAAGAAAAACAAAACAAAAAACAAATATTACTGAGAGATTGCTAACTAAATGCACTGTTTTATCACCTGGCACCACCACAGGCATCTGACATTCCTACTTGCTAGTCCTTGCTCTCTTCCTCTTCTCCCACCACCCATCCCAGTCCTTAAAGACATCCTTTATTTACATTTCATTCTACTTAAATGATTATTGGCTGACAAATTTATTTACCACACCTAGAATTTTCCATAAAACAAAGATGTAAGCCTAAAGAGACTGAAAATAAACTTCTAAGGAACCAAAATTAAATACCCAAGAGTATATATTTCAGGTTTTTTATATTTCCACTGAAATTTTACATCTCCTTTGTGAGTTTTTTCGAAATACTGAGTATCATCTTCATCCTACATCACTACACGTACAGTTCATCTACCACTATGAGCCATAAACTACTATGAATTAAGAATAAATTATATTTTGAAGGTTTATAATTAAGATACACATAGTTTGTATAACATATTAGTATGTATATAATGATACAGTATTTGTGAATAAACATATATATCTACACACACATACATTATATGTTCATATTTGGCAGCATTAAATTAAATTAATATTAGTATGGCTCTACATTCTTAACAGCAATTTGGTTAATGTAGATGACTGATATCAGAGACCCTGTAATAACACATACACTATAGAAATAAAAGGATTATAAATGGAAGTCTGGCCATGGAGTCATACGTCATTGTAAAGAGTTACCAAAATTTATTTAAAAAGAAATTCTTGTTCTGAACTTTTCAACCCTGGGAATAGTTGCTCCTCAGAGCCACTATTTATTACTAGAGATGTAACATTATCTGTGAGGTATCAGGTAATGGAACATAATTCTGTAAAGACGGAGCTTCTGTTTAGTTTCTCTGGGAAATACGAGCACTTTTCTAATAGCATGAATAGTAGTACATATTGTTATTTAGAGTCATATATTTTATTGCATACTGATGACTTGTTGACTTGGCTTTAATCTCCTGATTTTTTATATATATATTTATATTTATATATATATATATTTATATTATATTTTAATGGATAAATAAAAATAAAACCAACATTAAATATAGATAGCTGCCTTTAAATATAGTCTCACATTTTTTCTGTTTAGTTAATGTCATAATTTTGTACTTTAAACCGTGATAGATTCTATCCAACAAGATAATCAAATTCTGCAAATTTTACAGCACAAAGCCTAGACAACATGGTATCTTTCTAATCATGAAGACTATCTGAAAGCAATGGATGGCACCATATTTTTGCTATAAACATTGTTTTGTGTTTTTTTTTTATTCTTTTAAAAATTGAGATGACTGTAGTGTACCTAGCCATTTTAGAAATGTCTCTTATAATGCACTGCAGGGTTGGGTAGTTCCAGATGCATTTTGGTCCTTTAGAAAAAACCCAAATGCTATTATACTAGAAATGGAATTGTCTTGAAAGGGTAATTAACACACTTCCTCTGAGTGTCCTTTTTACTGTAACACTCACCGCCAAGCTTTCTGATCTGTCCCAGTTATCACATTGTGAATGGACTGATGAGAAACTGTCAGAGAAAGGGTTTTAAATATGTCTAATTAAGCACACACACACACACACACACACACACACACACACACACTTTAGGAACAAAGTACCACAATCTGACTTTGTTTATTATTTCTAATATCACAGAACAGATCCATACGCCCAACCCCCACATATATTCTCCCTCATGAACCAGGAATGTTATATGACCCCCAGTGTGATTCTTCATAATTGTAGTTCCATACTAGTCCAGGATAAAACTTGAATCATCTCTCTGTTTTGCTAGGACTGAGATAAATGGCTGGCACGGTAGGGAGCTATATTGATAACGTCCATGAAGACAGCCCTTAAACCTATGCTCAGATGTTGCCAGTGTTCTTTAGCTCTACCAACAAAACATTAAAACTTCTTGAAAAATGTGGACAATGAAATCTTTGTCCAGCTTTTTTTTACACTTGTTCCTATTATTGCAGAGGCACAGATGCATGAGATCAAGTCAAACACACACATGTAGCCACATGTTCCCAGCAGGGTTCAGTTGTGCTTAGTGCTTTGGCTTGCTGAGAATCTCTCTCATGTGTGTAGTTGGATTCATTTGTGAGCTTGTCACAGCATGAAATCAGTGTCTCACTGAGATTTAGAAGCTAAGTAATTTAAATGTCTGCTTATGCAGAAGGAAATATAGTTCGAGTGGTTTATATGTTCCGATCGATTCAGGTTATCAAGGAATAGAAAACTTAGAGGAAAATGATGTCTGTGGTCTTTGCTCAGGGGTATTTGCAAAACATATTTTCTTTGTTTTCATACTTTCCTAGTACAGAAAAAATTAACTCCTTTATTAAAAACATATAGACATATATTCAACCAATAATGATTGTAAGAAAACCCACTGTATTTAAGAAAAGATTTCAATTGTGATGTGTATGTATCTAAACTATTTTAGATTTTAGATAGGATTGGAGTGAATGTGAAAATGGTGAAACTTTCTAGTGACTTTTTAGTGACTGGCATGCAATGGAAGCATTGGTTGGAAAGCTACAACTTTGTAATGCTTTGGGTCAAGTGTTGTTTTGACTTGAAGCTTATTCTACAGTCATCAGCATATTAAACTAAGCAGTGCTTTTCCTATATGTGCAGCACAGTTTGATGGCATCAGCTTAGTTGTGTTTTAGGGCCAAGTGAGGTGAAGCTTTGCTTGCCTTGTGCTGCAGCTGATTAAACAATTGAACAGTTTCCAAGATTCCTCAGCTCCTGCTTTGTCATTTATTTTTCTCTGTCATTTTTTTCCCAGCCAGGAAAAAACTATTTCCATAAAATTGTAATGTGGGAACCCTGCTCGTTGTATGAAAGTAAAAAATTGTAACTGAATTGCATATGGAAATAACTCTAGCAAGAAGTAGGAATAATCTGTAAGACAAATTTAGATTACAGGAGTTAAAATAATTTCCAGAGAATTGGGAAAAATTATAAAACAGAGACATTTCTCAGTCTTTGACCAGGATGTTGAAAACGACATACAGGATTAAATACTTTCAAAAGAATATTTTCTATATTCATTAGCATATAATAATTAAAATTCATTAAAATACCTTAGAAAGGCCTTCATTTAGATAAGTGTAACTCTTCCTACATTACAAGTAGGTGTGTGACAGATTTATAATGAACACTGGCTCTTATTATTTAAACACATTCTCATTTTTCTTTCTAAAGATTTCAATGAATGTTTACGCACTTACTGGATATTCATGTTGTTCTCAAAATTTTAGTAGAGTTTTAACAACAGTGAAGAAACCCCATAGTTTGCCATTGGCTTGAGTAATTATAACATGGGAACACTGTGAATCTCAGTATCTGGACTAAAATATTTGATAGAAAAGATAGTTCAGCTGCTGTATTGGTAGGTAATCAGTTGTGATTTTAGAAAATGACATAACCATATAACCACAGTGAATAAACAAGAGTCAGTATATGGGACATAGTAACGGAGAGACTGGTGAAATTGTTAGTGCTTTCATATTTAATACCTGTTTGCTTCTCAGTTTTTAGTAACATAGTGTCTGAGTCATTCCCCTAGTATTTTAAAGTGCCAAGATCAGCTGTACAGTGTGGGTTGAGACACAAGTAAAATAGAAATCTGTCTTGTTTAAAATTTAGAAATTTGAAAATGGAAGATACAAAATAGTAAAAAGCCAGCCCTTTCCAAGCAGATTTGTCTGAGGGACAGAGACCTATATGGGACAGCCTCAACATCCAAGACTCAACATCCATGAGAACTGTTTGTGGAAAAAAACCCTTCAAAGTAGTAGTTTCAGTTGTTTCAATTATTATTGCATGTGAAATTGGAGGACATTGTCTAAGAGAAGCTGTGAAGATAAGCATATCCCTGTGTGTAGACTGTTTGGGCAGTGATGGGTCCCTTAAAGTGCGTGGATACATGTAACTATGTCCAACCTCACCTGTCCATTGGACCTCTGAACTGAAGTTCTTCTCATATTTACTGGGCACATTATGGTTTTCTTGTCCTCATCCTTTTCCTGTCTTCTCCCTTCCACTGAACAGCAAGCATGGCTCTCACCCCCTGCCCTCTGTGCTATACTCTGTGGTGACTATTTTCTGTCACAAATATACCTCAATTCCGAACAGTTCTTTCATCAGCTCTTCTTGACATCTGTGAGTGATCAGCCTGGGAATGTCTAGTTGTTAGTGATGCATGCTGTGTGTTGCAAAAGATGTGGCTGTTTGCTATGAAGAATGGCCAGGTCACTGCAGCTTAAAGTGCATGACTGTCATTTTAAATGAAAACCCAAGAACTCATGGACTGGTGCAGCAAATTTTAGAGTTTAAATAGGTGTTCAATCGACTCTATACATTCCACAATCTACTTATTTTTAGTGAGTATATTGAAAGAGGTCTAGTTTGCATTATATCATCAGAAAGATATTAAAACTCCTTGAGTTAAAAAGAAGAATCTATACATATATGACCTTTGTACACAGAATGTACAGCTTAAGGAAAAACATGCTTTTTCCTTAACTGTTAAATTTGTGTGTAAATTATAATGAATGTATGGCTCTTTTGTTTTATCTGGACAAAGAATATATGTGTGCTAAGGTTGAGATAGCATGAACACAAATTAATGCAAATTAAAGCTATAAAATGACAGAGATTAATACTTTTACCACTCAAAGGAAAGTTAGAAAGACAGAACATTTCCATGTAATATGAGAAGTCACATATTACAGGACACACACACACACACACACATACATACACACACATATATAATACATGATAATATACTTAAATGCATATTTACATTATATATATAAATATATGTAGATTTGAAATAAATTTCAAAAATTAAATATAAATAAATGTTTGAATATTCGCTGAAATCTTTAGAAAGAAATATAGAATATGGATTTGTTTAAATATTAAGACCAAGAGTTCATTATAAATCTGTCATACATGATATAATATATACAACTGTATTATATATATATAATTATATATAATAGTATATATGATATTATATATAGTTATATATAACTATATATAAAAGTTTATATTATATATGATATAATCTTATATATTTAAGATTTCTAATGTTTGAGATAAATAATAATTTCATATCAGTAGTATATTTTATTTATTTTGGAACAGAAGAAGAAAACTAACCTTGTTAGAATATCAGAAATTTTGAGTCCTAAAGAGCAAAGTTAATACAAATGTAAGTTGAATTTAAGGATTCTTAAAGTCAGAATCCTAATGAGGTTTAAACCATCTAAAAACAGCCCCAATTATTGATGATATACCACAATAATAGAATAATTAAATTTCGTTCTTATTTTATGTTTCTATATTTACTGATAAGTTTAATTATTCAATATGTTCTTGTACATTTTAATTCTCAGTACACAACATTGAAACTAAACATAAATTTAAAATAGGATCATATAAACATCTTTCTAATATACTCTAACTCTCTTAAGTCAACTGAAATTCAGAGACGTCTTGATCCCATTTTAAACATTCCTGAATCTACCTTTTGATGAAACCTGAAAGATCTGGTCATTTTTCTTTTTGAAACTATAGTTCTTGTTATGTTCATTTATCAAAGATTGTGGCTATTAACTGATGAGAGAGTGTGCTAAGCTGAAAATGCTAGGATTTTAATATTTTCAATGTTTTAGCCCTCTCTTTGTATCTTAAGTCCTTAGTCAACTGCTGTCTAATGTTCTTAAATATTTTCTACACACACACACACACACACACACACACACACACACACCATTATTTTTTTTAAACCTTTGGTCAGTTAATATACTTTTCCCTAATTCCATTTTTGTTAATGTGTAAAATTTAGACCTTTTCTATTAAATTGATTGTTTCTTTACAAAATTGTTCTTCCTAGTTTATGAAGAGAAACTTAAATTTAAATTTTCTTTTTTTTTTTTTTTTTTTTTTTGGTTTTTTGAGACAGGGTTTCTTTGTGTAGCCCTGGCTATCCTGGAACTCAGTCTGTAGACCAGGCTGGCTTCAAACTCAGAAATCCGCCTGCCTCTGGCTCCATAGTGCTGGGATTAAAGGCGTGCACCACCACTGCCCTGCAATTTGAACTTTTAACAATTGAAGAAATAAGAATGTGGAAATAGATTTTTTTTACTGGTGTTTGATCAGAAATTCCCTTGCAAACCTCTAGGTTTTTATATAATTATAACACAGTTTTTTCTACTATTTGCAGGATAAATACATTTGATAGAATTTAAGTGAGCAACTAAGAATTCTCTGGGTTTACAATGTACCAAGTTTACTATTTTCATATTTTTTTTCTTTCCTTGACAGTAGTTAAAGATCATACCTTTCTATTAACATATGTCTTTCATTCAGAGTAGTATTTTAAACTGTGGATATTGGTATTTTTCAAATGTTTCAGAGATCCAGTGGTTGTTGACATCACTGACAATAGGTAATAGTCATTCTTGCTTAAGTTAGAGTTTGTCAGAAACTTAAAAGAAATATCCCCTTATGAGAAAATAATGTTTTTCCTTGTACTAGAGAAGGGAGCATGAGGTCATGCTTGGAGACTTAGGTGAGTGGCTGTTGATTTGTGTGAGTGACTTCATCAAGCTGGAGGCCCCTGTATGCAATGGCATCTTACAGGAAGTTCCAGGCTGCAAAGGTTTTTGGCATCAAAACCACTGCATTGTGTTTGTGCTCAAAAGACCTCCATTCATAGAGTTGGTAGTTTACATTGGCATTAATCTAATTACACCCCGGTTGTTTTGAATTTAGTTTAGATATGCCATAAGTGATTCTATTTTCTATAATCGCAAGCAGGGATTGCAAAGCAGCAGTCAACGGAGGACTTTTCAAATAAACAAGCTCAGGAACAACCAAACCCTTGTATTTTTCAGGAGTATAATCCAAAATATAAACACATGCTGAAATGCTCTTTAAAAATCAGTGTAAGATACAGTACAAATGTTTTCATGCCAGAATTCCCAGTAGCCATTGTGAATGCTGAGACAAAGCAAAACAAAACTATTAAAAAGCAATAGTTTTACCAGACTTTTCTGCTTCTAGTGATGATGCACATGGTTCAAGGAAATGGTTATGATTCAGAATTTGGCATTTGGTTAGAGGTCTAAGGGAAAGGAACTGCTGCTGAGACACAAAAATGTCAATCTCAAAACTGTTGTTCCAGTATCACCAGCTCACTTCGGAACTATCAAGCCTTTGTTTACTCCCAAGAGACAGATGAACATGCATGGCTTGGAAAGTGTGTCCTTGGTTTCTCTAAGTCTGAAATAGCAAAGTCAATTGTGTTGGGTTTCTCTGCTTATTTCTAGATTCCTCCTCCTATGTGTTTTATGCTTTTTCTGCCCATATATTCATAAAGACAGCATGTAACTGTTTATTTAAAATAGATTTGTGATTGAAAAACAAAATTAATGCTGGGCTTGGTGGCAGACATCCAAGCATCCAAGAGATAGAGGCAAGGAGTCAGTAGTTCAAAGTCATCCTCACCTATATACTGAGTTTGAGACTAGGCCTGGGATACAGTGATCCTGTTTTAAAAAACCCCAAACCTACAGAAGTTATGCCTAGCTAACACAAAGTTTTTAAAGCACCAATAATATAATTATAAGAAAGTTTACCAGAATTATAACTTTTCCACTGAAAATACTATTGTCAAATGCATTTAGATTCAATGGACTAAAATAGCTAAATAAAAAGGGATAACCTAATCATCCCTCACATGTGTACCAATGTGCCTGATAGAGAAAGGCAGACTCAGAAAGTGCAGAATGAGTTTTGTCCAAAATTTTTCATTCCACATGGGTCTCCCAATCACTACTCCACCCTCTCCTTCCACCATGCCAAGTGTCATAGCATCTTAGTTCCTACATTAACCCTTATTGCAAATGATGGTTTAGATTTCTTATACATTTACACCCAGGAATGAGATAACTCCCAAGTTTGAAAAACAGCACAGATTAGAAGAAATGGTGTCGCAGTTGCAGAATGTCCATTGTCTCGTCACATTGAGGAAGACCATCATTTTGCCTGTTGTTTAAGTATTATGATTTTAACAAATCTTGTTTTCCTTCACTTAATCTTCCCCCTTCCTTCCTCTTTCCTCCCTTCCTCTTTTCCCATTCAGGAAGAAGTACTGTGGGTCTACAGTTTGTATTTAGAAATGAAAATTAAATCCCAATATTGCAGCACAATGGGCAGTGCAGTTCACTAGTGATTAGATCTTACTTCTTTCTTAAATCTACTTTGGTAGAATTCTGCCACAATTTCACAAATGAATAAACGTGCCTGACGCAAGATTATGACCCTGTCAAGGTTCTAATCTCTTCCCCTTGTCTAAACTTACTAGATGACTCTGTTCTACATATATAAGGGTTACCTGTCAATATCTACTACTGGCTTAACAAAAAGAAGACCTAACAGTAAAAGTATAATTCACCTACAGCCTAGTTTACATCTCTTTCTTTAAAAAAAAATATTTTTGTTTCAAAAGCAAAACTGTTCAATTTTTCCACTGTCACAAATTCAATTATGAGAAATGAGAATAAGTCAAACTTCACAAAGCAATGCATTTTCTGATATTTGTGTGCTGTGTGTATGTAGTACTGCCAATTACATTTATTAGCCTTGAGTATTAAACAGCTGGCAGAATTCCACTGTATATAAATAAGACATTTGAGACCTGGACAAGTGCCATTTTGAATGCAGCCAGCTGGTGCTTTTTACAGTTTCATTCAACCTAGCATAGTGATTCCACAGTGCAGTCAGTGTTTAGGTACATGGCAAGAGAAAAACATGTTGTGAGTTGAGAATTACATAGGAAATTCCATTGTGTCGAATGGAACCTTTCAAAGGCTTGTTAAAGCAAAGTAATGGTAGGCTGTGCACCTGTCTAATGAGATGACTTGGTTAAACTTATGGTTACCTGAGATCTGTTTTTAATCGTTAATTATTTGTATATTTATGCTTAGGAGTATTGTATTACATTGTGTGAGGCAATTTTCTGCTTTGTTTAGTTTTTGTCCTATAATAAAGTTCACTAGCCCTCCTAATTCTTTGACCTCTCTATCGTTGTGGTCTAACCAACTAACCCATGTTGACAAATCTTACATTGCAACTCTCGGCTTCTTGTTTCTTATTCCCAGACTCTGGGTAACAAGTGTTTATCATAGAAGCAGGCTCCATAAAGCTGAGCCTTCTTTGTTTCCCACTGGTTTTCTCTAAAATTTATCTAATGTTAATTCATAATACATGCTCGGTAAGTTCTTCTGATTTGATTAAGGTCAAAGTTACAGCGTTTTCCTTTGTTTCCTAGCCAGATCATCTCCTTATATCAAGAGTGTAATTTTCTCAAGGACTCTTGTTTGCTTTAAAAGTGTTAATAACAATGTGAACATTGAAGAAAGGGACTAACAAAGAATGTTAGAGCCAAACATAGGAAGAAGTGCTGTGAAAGTATCATCTTCTAGACAAGACAAAGCCAGTGTTTTTGTAAATTCACATAACCTACAGAATCCAATAGTGGGTACAAAAAAGTAGGGCCCTTGGTGGTAAAGCACAGATCCAAGAGGGTGCTCGGGGCCCTACTCACTGTTGAACTACTTGGCACTGTCAGCTTCAGGACGAGTGAAAACTGTTTTATGTTATGCGTGAGTCAATAACCTTGTTATTGATGACTACAATGGACACTTTAAATCTTATGGTTGCAGGGATTGTGTTAGTTACCTAAACGGTTTGTAAAGCAAAAGGCATGAGCTTTGGATAAAGATCTATAGGGAAAGGGGATAACTGTTAAAATGTAAACAAATAAAATATCCAATAAAAAGATCAGTAGGGAATAAGTAGGGGGTAGATTATCATTAGAGTTAGGAACGGACATAAAGTAAAAATCGCCCGCTCATTTTCTAACTTTTAAGCAATAGTATAAATGCTCGTGTCTTAGTCAATATGGTCTTGAGAACTAAAGGTAGTGATAGTAACAGGTACTTATGCTTGACATCCCAGCAGAGGCAGGGAGAGCCCCTGTGAGTTCGAGTCTATTCTGGTCCAAATAGTGTGTTCCAGGTCAGGCAGGCTTCAAAGTAAGAGTCTGTTTGAAAGACAACAGGTCCTTCCACCAATACAACAAAGGAAAAACAGTGTCCTCCAGCTAAGCCAAGCTTCTCTGTTAGAAAACATTTGCTCAACATGTTTCAGTAAGGTTCTCATTTCTTAATGACTATTTCATTTCCCCTGAAAAGTTCCTTTCACTCCTAAAAACAATCCTCAATTTATTTTGCAATATTTTTTCCTATCAGCAATTCTTTTACAAGAGTGCTCTGTTTTTATTTATTTTTAAATGGAATAGTGAAAAGGCAAATAGGTCTCTGAAATATACTCTATACTTTGTTAGTGATTAATCATTTTCCACTCAGATTTAATAATAGGGAACAAATTTTAAAATTAATTATTCATATTCAAAAGCACAATTTCAATAATATATTTGAGCTGAAAAGCGCTATCTCTTTGTCTGGAAACTTGGATTCTCAGCAATAGTCAGTGGTCTACACCGGTAGCAGTTTCAGCTTCTACTGCTTAATTTTCATCACTTTATGGCACATAACCTGAAAGTGCAGTTTGAATGGCATCCCCCTACTGAGTAGACATCAGGAAGTGTCAGAGCTCAGAAAAGAGAAATGTGGGTGCTATATGAGTGGAATAAGGAAAAAATATGTGTGGAAACTCCCCAAAATGGATAAGCTAATAAAAAAAAAGAAAAGAGAAAATGAGACGTTAAGCCAACAATATATAGGAAAGCACAAGTTTAGTCTGTGAACAGACTTGCTCAGTCCCCATGACAACAGTCATTCCTCTATCTTTTGGAACTCATGTTGCCATTTTATTAATATTCTTACTTTGTGGGTTAATTATCAACACTATATTAGGGTTATCTCTATATAACTTAACAACACCATTTGGTCTTTCATACTGACATAACATTATGCTGATATTAAGCAAAACGTGACCTTTTTTCATAACTTTCCCCTTTTAATTTGTTGTTTTTGCTAATGATATTTCCACATTACTTATTCAACTTACCAGAAAATAAGAAACCTCTGCAATCAAAAAATTCTGTGCTTGAAATCCTGTTCTAAACTTTATTAAAAATACTATGAGACACTTTTGTGATCCCTCCCTGCCCCCAAACATGAAATGTCCCTCATCTGTTGAATTAGTTAATAATAGAGATAAGCACAGAGGATTTTTCAAAGATAAATTGTTCAGTACTAGCAGGCCTATTTTCTAGAACTACAGTGGGATTCTTAGATATCAGCTTATAATGCCAAGATTATTGTAAGTCTTTTAGTATTTTCAAATTGGATACCAGCTTCCACATCTTAGTCGCACTTCTGAAATGTTTTCACTCAAAAGTTAAACAATTCTGCATTTGGATAGTTTGTGGTTTTCTTTAGTGGTCTCCATCTGTTGCAAATAGACATTTTCCAAAGCACCAAATTGTTGTACACTGCTACTCAAATCAACCCTGAAGGCATGCATTCAGGTAGCATTATGCAAACTAAACGGGATACATTTAGGAATATAAATGTGTACGCACTTACGGGTGTGCAATAACAACTAGTGAACAAAGAGCTCATGGGTTTAAAGATGAAGGATGGGTTTATGGGAGAGTCTGGAGGGAGCAAAGGGAAGAAAGCAATGTTGCAATTCAATTATAATAAAAATAAAACCAATACTTTTTAAAAAGTTAGTTAAATTATCGTATCAAAGATAGTTGGATTATGTGGCATTGCTCTTGCTGTTGGGTTCCAGTAAGGGTTAAAATGAGAATGTGCTGATTAGTTCCCCCTAAGATAAAGGCAATAACCTTGTCTTTATTGCTCCTTCAGTCCTCTCTTAGTTTCAGCATAATGTCCCAAGTTCTGTACTTGCTCTCCATCTCTTGAATGAGAAGAAAATCCTCATGATCTAAACCATGTACAAAATTGATTCTTAGCTTTCTAACTTTTGACCGCTTTTTAACTAGCTGCTGCAATGACCATATTGAAAAGGGAACCTTTATCATTGTCTGCTCAGATCTCAGCATTGGACACAAATCTGCTTCTATCACCTTTCTTCTCTTCCTAGTGACACTAGTGATGTATAGTTCATGCTTTCTTCACTTCTGTCTTTTTTCTTATACCCACAACCTTTTATTAAAATACTTTGCAAACACTTGTCCATTGCCTTGAGCTGTCTTTACAGTCCTGTATATGAATAACATCTTTTGAGTAAATCTCCCTGTACAATTAAAAACAAAAACAAACACAAAACTTTCCACCTCTCAAGAACCACAAATTTACCTTTCTCCTTACACTCTTCTTTGACTCTTTATGAAACATGCCAATGTGTAACCTTAGCTTTGTATTTTCTCCTTCTCTTATGTGACAAGAGAAAGGTGTAAGACAGAATTCAGGTTACACTGACTGCTATAGCTCCAGCATTGAGCACTAGTGTAGAGCAGGTATTTGACAAATATGTGAAGAATTAGTCATTTGAAAACAAGCCTCAGCTTCCAGGAAGCTGTCTAGTGGTATTTTAAATTGGATGCTCTTTGGTTATGTCTTTTTCATTTGACTGCCCTTACTGGCATATATTACTATGGCTTTTCTTCTTTTTCAGCTCTTTTTTTTTTTTTTTTTTTTCATTTCCCTGCTACGTTTGAATACCATGCCGAAGTGTTTCGCATGCTTTTTATTCTTTTTCTCTAGTTCTCACACCAAAAAGAAGCCACTTTGATGATGTAAATCACACTCCCAACCGCTCTGGTGCTGTTAATCACACACTCAGCCTTCTCTCTAGAGTCCCACACTCATCTCTCCATAAGTCCTTGTGCTCAGTTGAGAGGTCCTTCCATAGGTTGATCCCTGTCCATCCCTATCAACTCCATCACTTCCTGGCCTTGTTCTATGAAAGTGTTCTGCTCTCCATGTTGCTGAAACCTCCCTCCATGTAGCAGTCACCCCATGAACTTCTTATGCTATGACTTAGGACATACAATTCCTCTGTCCCAAGCCTTTACTCAATTCCTGGGTGAAGAATATTTCAAAAATTCTTGTATATAGGTTAAAAGAGTCTCCTAATTAGTGTATTAATATCTATTTCTCCTCTGGCTCTCCACTGGTACACGTGCTTGCACCCTCATCCACACTGAGCACCTGTTGTAACATTCTCCTATTTATGCTCCCCAGACTCTCTGTCCTTCAATCTAGGATACTTTATTCACAAACATACATTTAGATTAGGTTAGAATTTCATTCAAGTATCTGCAGAAATGAATTGGTATATTGTTTATGTCAATTTCTATCCAACCTTGTCTCTTTCCTTATTTGTATTTTTGTTTTATTTTTCATACTGCTATCCTTACCTCTTCAAAGGTTGACATGCAATAACCGTGTGTGCATGTCCGTGTGTGCATGTCCGTGTGTGCATGTCTGTG